>RYFJ01002605.1:0-177335 GCA_003991445.1 Oryza meyeriana var. granulata
CCTACCCAATGTACCCCTGTCCCCTAGGTAAATATAAAGGGAGGCAGGGTGTCCCATGAGGGCACACGAGATCATTTGATCGGCAAAAACCACCTCAGAGAATACACTCAACTGGACTAGGGTATTACCTCACATCGAGGGCCTGAACCAGTATAATTCTCCCGTGTTCCCTCTGCAACCACCGAATTCCAGGTCGCCGAGTAGCCCCATAGTATTATTGCCGGTGCAAAGCTCGACAGGCGTAGAACTGTGTAATCTCTAGGTTCCATCGAACTTGATTTTCTAAGCTTCCGTACTTGCTGACAATACGCCGCCATGTTTGTCAATCTAGATATGGTTCCAGTGCTTTCATGACTTGGTTTACGCATGAGTTGAGATCCCCACGGAAACAACTACTAGTCGGAGAAATGCCGAGTGATATGGCGGTGCGAAGCCCATGGATAAGTGCCTCGACTCGGTGACATTGTGAGATGCTGGAAAATGTATCTGGAAGGACATATTGTGAGTTTTTCTCTAGTGAGGGTGACTATCAGTACGACGCCAGCCCCTGCTCGCCGATCTGTAGAACAACCGTCGAAGTACATCGTCCAGATATCAACTTGTCTATTGATGTAGCCGTCTGAACTTCTGTCCACCTCGGCCACAAGTCGCGCGAGTGCTTGTGACTTGAATTGCTGTTCGTTCGCTGAAAGACCAATGCCAAACGCCATCAACTCGAGCGCTCAATTAGCGATTTGTAGTGGCTTCGTGATTGTGTAGGGACGTCCCTGAGTGGATACGATGTGACGATTGTAACTTGATGCGCACTGAAAGTAGTGCACCAAGCTTCCGGACAGTTATTAGTAAGCCATATAGCAACTTCTGGACTTGGGGATATCTCATCTTGGATTCGTCTAAGACTTCACTGACAAAGTAAATTGTCCTTTGAACTTTTTGTATATGCCCTGGCTTTGCCTGCTCGATGAGCAGCACCGTGCAGACTACCTGAGTGGTTGTCGCCAGATACAACATAAGTGTTCCTGGGGATCAGGACGCCAACTATGTGTGAGTGAGGGAACTTTTTTGAAATCTTCGAAGGCTTGTGGGCTTCTGGCGATCCATTGAAATTTGTTCAGCTTTCTTCCAATAATTTGAAAAAGCATTAACCCCACTTCCACCGAGTCGGGAACGGAATGTTGAGTGCCAGCCATCAGACCCGGTCAGCGTCTTGTAATCCTTCTGGCTAGTCGGGTGGTGCCATGTTTTATAGGTTAGCGTTAAATTCTCTGAATTTGGGCCCCTTCGGGAAATTACCTTCGTTGTGATACGATTGAAGCCGAGTAGCTTTCCGAAGGTTACTCCAGAAACGCACTTTTTCTGGGTTCAGCTTCATCTAAATCTCTGAAGCTTTGAAATGGTTTTCTAAGTCGGCGATGGTTCTTCCTTGACTTTGGTCGTTGATCACCACGTCATCGACATATGCCTCCACTTGCGCCCGAGTTGAAGTGGGAGACACCGCTGATGGTACTTGATACGTTGCGCCAGCATTTTCAACGGGGGTCTCGAACACATAGTGACATAGCAGTATGCCCGAAGCATGATAAAAATAAGTTTTCAGCAGTCCTCCTCCCTTATACGGCTGATTGATAGTATCTGAGTAACATCAGCTTGGTGGACAACTTTCCATTGTAATCCGCACTCTACCACGGAGACCAAATGGATCCTTGGGCAGATTCTGCCCACATTTTCCAGAAGTCTCAAATCCAGCAAGGAATTCGGTGGTACAGAAGAAGACTGCAGGAGGGTCAGAGATTCTTTGGTCAAGGAAACAAGAGTTGGTCACGGGAATACCTCCAGACTTCAACCGTCTGCGCGCTACCACCAGGCGTGCTTCAAGCTGGTCGCAATCTGTATGGAGAGATAGGAGAGGTTCTGACGGACTGGACGATCGAGCTAACAAATCAGCTCTTGCTAAACGATTGATCCAATCAGACTGCGGCGGAAGCTCGTGGATTAAAGCGACTCCACCTAGGAGAAGTCAGCGCAACAAGTTGGACCGCTAAAGAGAAAGGCTGCTCCCAATTCCGGATCCCAGGGCATCAGAGGCCATGGATGTATGCTGCCATGGGGCATCCAGGTGGGAAGTCGTCCACCATGATCGTCGCCAAAAGCACCCGTTCCCACCCAAAGGCACATCGGAGGCAGTACAACAGCCAGAAGGTGGGGCAAAACACACCGTGGTCCGCTCTCATTTCCACAAATCGCTGCAGCTTGCAGCAGGTCAATTCACGGAAAAGATCGTTGGGGCAAGAGCCTTTCCATCTGCTTCAATAAATGACCAATGATGACCAGGTCACTTCACCAACAAATGTCTGAAGCCGAGGCGAATTGGGATCTTGCCTTGTAGCTCCCTAGCAACCTCATTGCCAATCAGCAGGTGATAAAGGTTGAACGTTGTCAATCATGTCTCCGCGAAAGAGCGCAGACTGCATCGGAATAGTATTGGGTATTTCTTGTGAATTCAATACCTGCAACCGTACTTTTTGATTTGTTGGGTGCAAAATTCTTTCATATCCAAGAATTTGGTGGGGTGGGAAAGCACATGGGATAAAGTAGGAACTTTCTCATGAGCATTCATACACCTGGGAAACCGCTATATACCTCACTATTAACCCTTCAGTGAGGCCTAGAAATCCCGAGGACACCTTTCTAGCCAATGTTATTCTCTCTTTGAATCCCAAAAGGCTAGATGTCATCCTAGGAATGGATTGGTTGCACCCATACAAAGGAAATTGTGATCAACTGTGTGGACGCGCACGTTAACAGTGACTAGTTCGGAAGAAAGGTGATGGGTGCCATGGGCCAGGGTAACCTAATGACAAGCATATGGGCCACTCGGATAGAGGATGGGCCTGGCCTTGCAATTAGAGATATAGTAAACCCCCTAGCCGACTTTGCCTTGAACGATAAGGAAAACAGTCTAGTTGGGTGCGTTCTGTTCTAAGGGGAGATCCCAGTCTGTATCCGATGGGGACTCCTACGTAACCCGGTCCCCAGTATATAAGGGAGGCAGGGCGCCCCTGAGGGAGGTTGAGTTGGTTCACCAGAATCACCACCGCAAATCTCAAGGAATACAACAAAACTGGACGTTAGGGTATTACCTCACATCGAGGGCCTGAACCATATAAAATCTTTTCCTGTGTTCCTTTGCAATCCACCGAGTTTACATTCCGCCCCATATATTTATTGCCGTTGTAAAACATCCACAGTTGGCGCGCAGGTAGGGGATTCGCGCGGAAGATCTACATCTACAAAGCTCGATGGATCCAGCAACCAAGATAGTCACGGCGGCAAACTCTCCCCCGGAGATACACGATTGCATTTGGCAGAAGCCTCGACCTCGCCGCCGACCAGATTCGGCAATCCTCACCTTGGCCGACACGGACCGATCGATCCAACCGGCCGGAGGAAGCCAGCTGACTCCGCGCCAGTCGGCCTACACGATGCTTTACCCAGCAATCTCTCACGACATGCTGCGGCGATCTCCAAGTACGCGCCAAGTCCAGGGACAACTCTTTCTTTCGGTGTTCGACTCGGACTCGGTTTGAGCCGCCGAGATCGGGGCGATCTATGAAGGGAAGAGATCGTCAATGCTCCCGTTCGAACAGACTCGGAGACGCCGCGGATATCTACAGTCTACAAAAATCCGAACGCGGCAAACCCGATCCCTGGAGTTCGACTCGGATACGGCCCCGAGCGCTCGAGATCGGATCTAGGGAGGGTCGGAGTTACCACTCATCACCCATCAACCATCCGAACTTCGACTCGAAGTCGGACTCCGACTTCCAGTCGGACTACGACTCTAAGTCGGATAGCAGCTCGGCACGCTTCTCTCCGCCAGAGAAATCTTCCATGGCATCCAAAGGCTCTACTCCTACTCAGGAATCACGCCGACTACGCGAAAACAAGAGGAGGAGGCCTGCCGTCTGCGAAGAACAACAGGAGAAGAAACAAGACGCCTGCACGCCCACAACGACGGCCTAGCGCAGGGCTGGGCGAACCGCTCAGCAACAAACCCTCCAAACAAAAGTCGGTGAAGCGACCACAACGTCTTCGTCACGCCACAGTAGAACAGTCGTGGCAGCCGTAACCCTACTGGACACGGTCCAGGTCGGGCCTGATCACCAGGCCACCCCGACGATCGCAAGGATAAAAGCCATGCTTACGCGTGCCGCATGTCAGCAGCACCAACAGTCGGGCAACACACTCGTACTGACCAGTCAATCAACTTCCCCAGCGGCAGTCTCATCCACCTGCAAAGCGACGTCGAGCGCCGGCTCTAGTCGGCAGCACGCGGAGTCAAGCCAGACGTCACTCGGCAACCACAACAACCGGCAACGTCGAAGCGACCGTCGGACAGCCAGGACCTCCGAGACCGACTGCGGCGCGACCTTCAGCAAGACATTAATGCTCGGCGCCGCAAACGAGAAGAAGACGAGCAACGCCAACTGGAAGACGAGAACGAGCAATTCGGCCTCCACTACGGAGCGGTTTCGCCGCCGTAGTCGAGTCGGAGTCCTCATGAAGACGACGGAGTACCGCCTTCACTCAGGAGCTACAACAAGTCGACTGGCCGTCAAGTTTCAAGCCTACAGGCCATCAACAAATACGGATGGCAAGACTAATCCCGAGTCCTGGCTCACGGTCTACACTCTGGCGATTCCGAAGCAGCTGGGGGAAATCAGAAAGTCATGGCTAACTACCTCCCAGGTCGCTTTAGCCGACTCAGCGAGGACATGGCTAGTAGGACTTCCAAGCAATCAAATCGACTCCTGGGAGAGAACTCCAGGAAACGCTTCATCGCCAACTTCCAGGGAACATACGAGAGGCCATCTTCCGAGTACGACCTTATATCAGTTGCGTCAAAGGAAGAAACGAGTCTCTTCGTGACTTCATCAAGAGGTTTTCTGAGAAGAGGAACTCAATCCCGAACATCAAGGATGAGGTCGTCATCGCGCGCCTTTCGAAAAAGGGTCAAAGACACCTCGTTCATCGACAATTCACGCGGAAGCCTCCCAACTCTGTCAAGGCCCTATTCGACATGGCAAACAAGTACGCCGACTCGGCCCACGCTGTTGCCGAGGCCCTCGATGACAACAAGTCACCCTGACAGAAGAAGCGGGACGACACCGACGACGCGGTCCCAACTAAAGCCTGGGAATCGCAAACGCAAGTCAGACGGCTCCATTGTGGCAGTCGGTCACGACCGCCTTCGACCTTCAACAAAGCTGAGGATTATCAGAACAACAAGTGACATGCTCGGGGGCTCACAAGCTCAAACACGAGGATGGCATCCCCACTCCCAAATACCGAATAGCTAAGTCGCTTTCTGATAAACATCTCCTCACTCGGCCTTGCTAGTGCCACAGCCGCTTACACCTAATAGGTGTACAAGCTGCGCATTTACTTTTTTCCGTTTTTGCTCTTAAATGATTACAAAAGTACTCGAGTAGCATAAAATCTCGATCCGTGAAACTCTGCTCCATGTAAGACGAACTCAAGTCACCCAAAACGCGTGCCTGGGAAAGAGCCATGAGCCAATTCCCGACGCTAGGGGGCTATGACTAGTCGGGCAGAGTGCTTAAACGTAAGGGGTCAACTACTCGAGGAAATTAATATCAAAAAGAGGAAGAACACGTATTTACATACATTGTAAAATACATTTTATTCGGGTGATTATTTCCATCATCAGATGCTACTCATCCGATATTTCTATATTGCAGGCCCAGCTCCGGATATGCGTGACAGGAACTCAGGGCTGCGAGCTTATCTCCTACGCTCGGGGGCTGGACAAGTCTGCCAAAATACACTCGGATGCTCCATGAGGGCTACTCACCGAGTACTTGCGCCAGTCGGGACGTCATCTTCCCCGACTACGCTCCATGCGAGCCAACAATCGGCCCCCGGCGCCAGTCGGGGCTGTATACCACTCGGCTAAATAGGGTATGCCCCATGAGGGTCGCCAGCCGAATCCTACGCTAATGCTAGGTTCGGGTACCTTATTTGGTCACGGTTCTGTCAGGTTGGGTACGCCCCATGAGGGTCGCTAGCCGAATCCTATGCTAATGCAAGGTTCGGGTGCCTAGCTTGGCTATAATTCTGTTGGATAGGGTACGCCCCATGAGGGTCGCCAGCCGAACCCTCTGCTAATGCAAGGTTCGGGTACCTTGTTCGGCTTTACCCAAGTCAGAGAAGACTTATATTGTCAAAGTTCATCCGGAGTTCTCATGCACTGTGTCACACCTGAGGAGGGCAAGCAGATCCTGCATTATACCCACTCAGGCTTACGTGGCAACCAGTTTGCATCCAGAACGTAAGTCGGAAAGGCTTGCGAATAAGGATTTCTCTGGCTGATTGCGGTTACCAACACCAAAAAACTCATCCTGACATGCGATGGATGATACTTCTCTAGAGCTATGCTGGATAGGTCGGATCAGGCCGGCTTATTTGGTAGCAGCCACCAAGATATGAGTTCCTACAGTAGCATGCTCCATGTGGGCCGCCCGCAGGCTGAGTTGAAATTATAGCGCTGGTGCTACCCACAGGAACCGATGAGGTAAACAGATATGCTTCATGAGAGCCTTATTGCTAAACATATATGTTTGGGTATCTGTCTTATCCACCAGGTCTCGAGGATACATCCTTACAAGGATCACAAGCTGGTCTTCATTAAAATTGGAGATGCAGGTATCTCTCTCGAGTACACCTAACCACGTAATGGATTTATTTTTCATACAGTGGTACTCGGCCTACATGCGTGGCCACCAGTTGCCATGAGCAGCATTATTCCCGCTGACATGACGCGGATGAGTCTAACTTTCGAGTAGTTCACTGCTCGGGAGAGACTATAAAATTCTCATTCCCGCTGACATGACGCGGATGAGTCTAACCTTCGAGTAGTGCACTACTCGGGAAAGACTATAAACAATCTTCCAGCTGACGAGCTGAAGAGTCTAACTTCCGAATGGGACGCCACTCGGGAAAGGCTATAAACACCTTTTCCGGCTGACATGATGCCGACGAGTCTAATTTTCGAGTAGTATACTACTCGGGAAAGACTATAAACACCCCCTTTCCAGCTGACATGACGCTGAAGAGTCCATATACGAGTTAGCATCCTACTCGGCAAGACTATAAACACACATTCCGACTGACATGAAGTCGAAGAGTCCTATATACGAGTAGTTCCCTACTCGGCAAGACTATAATCATATTTCGGTTGACATGATACCGAAGAGTCTCATGTACCAGTAGTAATCTACTCGGGAAAGACTACAAGGTTAAAGATCTTTGACTTCATGTTTAATTGTTTTCACAATTAAGCACAAAGTCGGGGGCTACACCTAATAGGTGCGCCTATTCGGCGCACACTATTCCAACATCTACATGGAGCCCTTCATAGCCTCGTTGCCAGCTGACATGAAGCAGGACTCGGGAGAAGCAGCACTCAGACAAAGAGCACTCGGGAGCAATGCACTCGGGAAGACTTCACCGTGGAGGGTGAGCACTTGGCATCAGCTGTGACTCAACTATGAAGGTCTCGGGGGCTACTGTGGGTGCCATGGGCCCCGGGTACCTCATGACAAGCATATGGGCCACTCGGATAGAGGATGGGCCTAGCCTTGTAATTAGAGATATAGCTAAATTCGGCAGACTTCGCCTTGTATAGAAAGGAATATACAGTCCTAGTCGGGTGCGTTATGTCTCTAAGGGGAGATCTCCTAGTCGTAATCCGATGGGGACTCCTACCTTGTAACCCTGTCCCCCAGTATATAAGGGGAGGCAGGGCGCCCCATGAGGGCAGGTTGAGTTGGTTCACCAGAATCACCACCGCAGATCCTCAAAGGAATACATACAAACTGGACGTAGGGTATTACCTCACATCGAGGGCCTGAACCAGTATAAAATCTTCCTGTGTTCCTTTGCAATCCACCGAGTTTACATCCGCCGACTAGCCCCATATATTTATTGCCGGTGTAAAACATCGACAGGTTCCTTGGAAATTTGTGACGAAACATTCACGAAGTTCTCACTGATTGACCGCCTGGGAAACCCTGTCAACCATGTCCTCACCGAGTCAGCCAAGGTGACTGGGAGGTAGTTAGCCATGGCCTTGTGATCACCTTCGGCGGCACGGATTGCCAAGGTGTAAACTGTTACTAGGACTCTGGGTTGGTCTTCCCATCGTACTTCTCTATTCCAGTCGGCTTGCTGTAGCTCGTGGGTGAATGCCGGTACTCCTTCATCTGGGTGAGGGCTTTGGCTCTGACTACGGCGACGAAATCGCTCATGGTGGAGGCCAAAGCGCTCATGCTCATCTTCCAGTCAGCGGCGCTCATCCTCCTCGTGTTCCTGGCGTCGAGCGTTGATGTCATGGTGGAGATCCCGTCGTAGTCATCCTCGCGCATCCTGGTTGTCGCGGCGGTCGTCATGATGATGCCGCCATCGGTCATTACTCAGATTGCCAAGTGATGCTGACTAGAGCCAACTGCTCGGCGCCGTGCTGAAGCAGATGAAACTGCCGTGTCAGAGGCTGTCTTGTTTGACTGTACAAGAGTGTCTCTAGATTGTTGTCGTTGTTGGCACGCTGCAACGGTGATCATTGCCTTGATCCTCGCAATAGTCGGGGTGGCCTGGTGGTCGGGCCTGAACTGCAAGGTGTCTAGCAATGTGGCAGCGGCCACGATGTTCTGTTGTGGGGTCACGAAGACATCGTGGTCGCCTACTCGGGTTTGGAGGATCTCCTGTTAAGCAATCCATCGGGCCTTGTGCAAGTTGTCAATGCGAGCATCATACTCGGCTTGCAAGCATCGTGCATCTTTCTCCTGTTATTCATGTAGTCGGCGAGCCTCCTCCTCTTGCTGATCACGTAGTCAGCATGCATCTTGTGTGGGAGTTGAGCCCTTTGACGCTATGAACACTTCGCGTGGTGGAGAAAAGCTTGCCGAACTGCTGTCCGACTATGAGTCGGAGTTGGAGAAGTTCAAAGCGGTGATTACAACTCCAACCTCCCTAGATCCGATCTCGAGCGGCTTTGGGCCGTATCCGAGTCGATCTCCAGGGGATTGGATATGCCGCATCGGAGTTAGATTGAAGTTGTCGCGGCATTGCTGAGTCCGAACGAGAGATTGACGATCTCTTCCTCCCTTAGCCCAACCTTGGCCGGCTCAAGGCCGAGTCCAAGTCGAACACCGAAAGAAAGAGTTGTCCTTGGATTCGCCGACCTTGGGGATCGCCGTAGCATGTCGCCGAGGATAGCTGTAGCGTTGAGTAGGCCGATTGGCGCGAAGTCGGCTTGGCTCTTGGCCAATCTACTTGGATCAGAGTCGGTCAGGATGAGGTCACCAAGTTTGTCGGCGACGAAGTCAAGCCTCCCGAAGCTGATTGTTTGCCCGGGGAAGAACTTGACGACGTCGACTCTGGTGATTGGATCCATCAGGCTTGATGAAGATGATCTCAACGAAGCCCCTACCTGGCATGCCAACTTTTGATGCTTTGTATCGGCAATAATTATATGGAGCTACTCGTGAGACCTAAACTTGATGGACTGTAGAGGAACATGAAATGAATTTATCCTGGTTTAGGCCCTCAAGGTGAGGTAATACCCTACTTCCAGCTGTTGTATATTGCCTTTGAGGTTTCTCTGGTGAGATTGTGGTGTCTTCTCTGATGAGAGCATTTTGCCCTAGGGGGCTCCTTGCCTCTCCTTATATACTGAGGAGGCAAGGTTACAAGGTAGGAATCCCAGTCGGACTTGACCAAGGGATTTCCTTCTAGGGATATAACATACCCGACTAGGACTATATCCCTTACGTTATCATACAAGGTAATATGCACCGAGTCCTGTTGTATCCCTAATTACAGGATTAGGCCCATCCTCTATCCGAGTGGCCACAAAGCTTCTCATGAGGTACTCGAAGCCCATGGCCTCCACAGAGAGGATTAGAGTCATTGACAGGTGGGGTCCAGGTCAAAGCTTAACCTGTTCCAGTTGACCATTGGTAGCCCTAGGCCATATGTCAGTGAGACAAAACATAATCGTGGTTTTAATTAGATCTCCTTAGCAGGTTGGGCCCACATGTCAGTGAGTGATTAGTGATTTGATTTACTTAATTACTATCATTAAATATAATGATAGATTTATTCCTATGGGCCCACATGTCAGTCTCATAGTTTGAAAACTTCCTTCCCCTTTCTTCTACCTCTCCCCCTCGCTCGACTTTCTCCCGCACGCGGTAGTGTGGGCCGATGGGCGCGTGTGCGGCTTGTCGGCGTAGGAGCCTGATGGAGGCCTAGAGGGGTTGCCAGACCTATCCCCGCACGAAACCAATAGCGGCAAGGCCTGTGGTGGCGTGCGTGGGAGCCAGGATGATTTGGTGCGGCAGCCAGATCTAGCAAGGGGGTGGGGTGAAAAGGGTGAGCGACAGCGAGGGATTACAGTCCAGTAGAAGATTGTCGATCGTTCAGAGAAAATGAACAAGATTCTGACCCAGCTTGCCCCCCATCTCCAACGACTAAGCCAACTCCAAGTTGCCAAGGACGACCTGGAGCGGACTAGCCAGGAGAAGGAAACATGGCTAAGGGGTGCAGTTGATAAGCTTAGGGATGAAAAGTGGGCTCTAACCGAAAAGATCAGAAGTAAGTCTTCTGTGTTATCTTCTCGAGTAAATCCCGAGTATATCTCTCCAGCTTTGTTGATTTCTGACTGCCTTGTTGAGTTCTGACTGCAATCTTGAGTTCTTGACTATTCTGATTTGCAGCCCTCGAAGCTGAGTTAAAGGCCTAGGCAGAGGAGAAAAAACAACAAGAGAACAAGCTGAAGGAGATGGAAAAGGCCAAAGCCGGATTGGAGAGCCAAAGCCAAGGTGGAGGCCGACTATGCTAGTAAGTCTCCTGCCTGAGAATAACCTTAATCCATTTTCCAACTGCATGTTTTGTCTAACAAGTATACTTGTTGATGCATCTCAACAGCTTCAAAAGCTATTGCCCAGATATAGTTTAAGGCCTTTACAGAGGAGATCAAAGTTGTCAAGGAGTCACGGGAAATCCTCGTCGGATCCGTGAAAGGGCTCCTTGACATTATGGAGCCTCACCATGTTGGAACCAGCTCCAGTACTATCTCCCTGGTGCAGGCACGCTTATGCGAAGCCCCGAGTATCTTGAAAACGTACACGGATGAGCGTGTCGCTATCGGTGTTGCCCAAACCCTTGCCATGACCAAATCGATCTACCCTAGGGTAGATATCGAGGCCATTGGTGAAGGTTTTGCCGAAGAGACAACTCCCGAATAAGCACTGGAGTTGATCACCTAGGTGAGGCCGACTGCGGAGGCCATAGCAAAGGACCTAGGTATGTAAGAACAAACAATTATGCAATCGGTGTATATAACTTTTATTAGGACATTTGTAAATATCTATACGATGTTACCGAGTACTTGCTTTTTCTC
Source organism: Oryza meyeriana var. granulata (assembly GCA_003991445.1). Classification (NCBI taxonomy): domain Eukaryota; kingdom Viridiplantae; phylum Streptophyta; class Magnoliopsida; order Poales; family Poaceae; genus Oryza; species Oryza meyeriana. The sequence continues at coordinate 11,486 of RYFJ01002605.1, forward strand.
AGTCATCATTAGCTTTACCCGAATACATAGTCTGCGCCGAGTAGATTGATAGGAACTAAAAAAAAGTTCACTTCTAAAAGCTATACTTGGGCAAACGTAGCATAATCGTTGTAAAACTTCATAACTTAGAGAAAGCAAGCTCGTATTTTATTGACAAGGCACATAATATATGCAGCTCCCGACTCACTACCCGGTTGAAACAAGTGATGTAGTGAGTCAGAGAAAAAATCTATATACATATGTATAGAGAAAAATACAAGACTCAGGTATAGAAAGGACGTAGCTATTCTATATTCCATGAGTTGCTGACTAGGGCACCGTCTTCAGTCTTCAGTCGGTAGGCGCTCGGACGTGTCACCTCAGCGATAATGAATGGCCCTTCCCACAAAGGGGATAGTTTATGCCTATCTTTGTTGGTTTGTATTTTTCTCAAGACGAGATCACCCACCAAAAAGGCACGTCCACGAACATTTTGACTGTGATAACGACGCAGGCCTTGAAGATACCTTGCTGACTAGATAGTTGCGATGTCCCTAGCTTCCTCCAACTGATCGAGTTCAACCAGTCGGTCTTCGTTGGATTTGTCTTCTGAGTGGGCCCGAACTCGCGGAGAGCCGAACTTCAACTCGGTTGGTAACACGGCCTTAGCACCATAGACTAGGAAGAAAGGGGATTGCCCTGTTGCCCGACTAACCGTGGTTCTTAAAGACCAGAGAATGGATGGGAGTTCTTGTACCCACCACCCTACATATGGTTGTAGTCAGTCGAACACCCTAGCCTTGATACCTTGTAGGACCATGCCATTAGCACGCTAGACCTGTCCATTACTTCGTGGGTGTGCCACAGAAGCATAACAGATCTTGATGCTAAAATCATCACGGAAATCTTGAAATATGCCGCCCGTGAATTGAGTACCGTTGTCCATTATGATGCTGTTAGGAACCCCAAATCAGTATAAAATACTCATGATGAAGTCCTTTGCTCGTGCCGTTGTTATGGTAGCAACGGGTTTTTCCTCAATCCACTTTGTGAATTTCTCCACTGCGACGAACAAGTGTGTGAACCCTCCTGGCGCTTTTTTGAACGGCTCGACCATGTCAAGCCCCTAAACTGCAAAGGGCCAAGAGATTGGAATTGTTTGAAGTTCTTGAGCTGGAAGATGCGTTGGTCTTGCATAGAATTGGCATCCCTCGCATGTGTTAATTATATCTTTAGCATCTGTTACTACAGTCGGCTAGAAAAATCCTTGGCTGTATATCTTTCCGACTAACGTCCTGGATGCGGCATGGTTGCCACAGATACTCGAGTGGATCGATTACAGAATCTGCTTGCCCTCCTTGGTTGTGACGCAGTGCATGAGGACGCCGAATGTGCTTCTGCGGTATAGGTCTTCTCTGACTACGAGGAAACATTTGCTTCAACGCTTGACCCGTTCGGCTTCACTGTGTTCTTCTAGGAGTTCATCGTCCAAGAGGAATTTGAGAACTGGAGTCTGCCAATCTTGAGAGATGATTAGTACTTCATTTATTGCCAGGGTAGGTTCAGCCCCCGACTGTTCAAGCACTGGTTTCTTCTTGACTGATGGCTCCAGTAGTTGTTCAACAAAAATCCCAGTCGGGACCACTTCTCATTTGGATCCCATGTTGGCCAATTTGTCTACAACATCGTTGTATTGTCGTAATACATGAGTTATCTCCAGCCCGTCGAACTTGTTTTCTCGCTTTCTGACCTCTTGATAATACGCTGCCATAGTATTGTCGAGACATGTCCAATCTTTCATGACTTGGCTGACCACGAGTTGAGAATCCCCATGCACAACCAGTTGACGGATGCCGAGTGATATGGCAATGAGAAACCCGTCGATGAGTGCTTCATACTCAGTGACATTGTGGGAAGCCAGAAAGTGAATCTGGATGACATACTTGAGTTTTTCGCCAGTGGGTGACGTCAACACGACGCCAGCCCCCGCGCCACCGATCCCTAGAGAACCGTCGAAGTACATCGTCCAGTACTTTAGCTTGTCCATGTTTATAGTTGTCTGAACTTCTGTCCACTCGGCCACAAAGTGGGCTAGAGCTTTAGATTTGATTGCTGTCCATGGTTGAAAAATGATATCAAACGCCATCAACTCGAGCACCCATTTAGCGATTTTGCCAGTGGCCTCATGATTGTGTAGGACGTCCTCGAGTGGATACGATGTGACAACGGTGACTTGATGCGACTGAAAATAGTGCACCAACTTCCGGACAGTGATGAGTAGGCCATATAACGGCTTCTGGACTTGAGGATATCTCATCTTGGAGTTGGCTAGGACCTCGCTGACGAAGTAGACTAGCCGTTGAATTTTCTGTATATGACCTGGCTCTTATCGATCGACTACTAGCACCATGCTGACTACCTGAGTGGTTGCCGCCAAGTATAACATTAGTGGTTCCTGGGGCATAGGTGATGCCAACACTGGTGGTGATGTGAGAAATTTTTTGAAATCATCGAAGGCTTGTTGGGCTTCAGGTATCCATTGAAAATTGTCCGCTTTCTTCAGTAGTTTGAAAAAGGGCATGCACCGTTCACCAAGTCAGGAGATGAATTGGCTAAGTGCCGCCATGTAGCCTGTCAACTTTTGGATGTCCTTCTGGCAAGTTGGGGGTGCTGTCGATGTTTTGTATTGGCAATAAATATATGGGACTACTTGTGAGACCTAAACTTGATAGACTGCAAAAGAACACGAACAATTTATACTGGTTTAGGCCCTCGAGATGAGGTAATACCCTACATCCAGTTGTGGTGTATTGCCTTTGAGGTTTCTCTAGTGAGATTTCGATATGCCCTCAGGGGGCGCCCTACCTCCCTTGATATACCAAGGGACAGGGTTACAGAGTAGGAATCCCAGTCGGACTCCAACCAAGGGATTTCTTTCTAGGAATACAACTTGCCCGACTAGGACTATATCCTTACGTTGTCGTGCAAGGTTATGTATGCCGAGTCCTATTGTATCCCTAATTACAAGGTTAGGCCCATCCTCTGTCCGAGTGGCCCATATGCTTCTCATGAGGTACCCGGGGCCCATGGCCTCCACAGCAGCCCCTGAGACCTTCATAGTTGAGTCACAGCTGATGCAGAGTGCTCATCCTCCACGGTGAAGAATCCCGAGTGCATTGCTCTCGAGTACTCTTTGTCCGAGTGCTTCTTCTCCTGAGTCTTGCTTCATGTCAGCTGGCAACAAGGCTATGAAGGGCGTTATGTAAAAATATAAATAGTGTGAGCCGAATAGGCGCACCTATTAGGTGTAGCCCCCGACTTTGTGCTTAATTGTGAAACAATTAAACATAAAATCAAAGATCTTTAACATTGTAGTCTTTCCCGAGTAGTATACTACACAGTATGTAGACTCTTCAGTATCATCTCAGCTGGAATAATTTTTGCTCAAGGCAATTTTTGGTTAAGCATGTAAGCTGAGTGCCACTTCATGGATTTTAATCCAATATGTGGTCAGGCGTACTTGAGAGATTCCTGCATCCCTAATTTTAATAGATACTAGCTGTCGATCCTTATAAGAATATATCCTTAATACCTTAAAATAATCAAGATACCCGAATGTATACACTCGGCTGTAGGCTTAGCATGAAGCGTATCTGATTATTTAATCGATTCTTGTAAAATAGCACCTGCATCGCGATTTTAACGTGACCAGCGGGTGACCCAATAGGGCATGCTATTTAAGAACTCATATCTTTGGCCTACTACTGAATAAGCCAGCCTAAGCCGACCTACCCCGCACAGCCCTATTTCAGCGTCGGTAACCTCAATTGGTCAGAAGAATCCTTGTCTGCAAGCCTTTCCGACTTATGTTCTAGATGTAGCATGGTTGCCACAGATGCCCGAGTAGATATATTGTAGGATCTGCTTGCCCTCCTCAGGTGTGACGCAGTGCATGAGAACTCCAGATGCGCTTTGACAATATAGGTCTTCTCTGACTACGATAAAGGTTTTGCTCTGTCGCTTGATTTACTCAGCTTCGTTGAAGGATTGGGGTCTTCTAGTCTTGAATAATAATGAGCACCTCCATAGATTCCGGGTTTGGTGCTTCCTCCGACAGAAATCTCCAGTAGTGGCTTCTATCCTTGTTTTGGCCAAATAGGTATCCAAACGTTGCACTAGCGCAGGATTCGGCTGGCGACCCTCTCGGGGCATACCCAACCTGGCAAAATTGTAGCCGAATAAGGTATCCAAACCTTGCATTAGCATAGGATTCAGCTGGCGACCCTCATGGGACGTACCCTACCCAGCAGAGTTATGGCCAAATAAGGTACCCAAACCTTGCATTAGCATAGGATTCGGCTAGCGACCCTCATGGGGCATACCTTACCCAGCAGTGTGGTACCCGAGCCCCGGCTGGCGCCGGAGGTCGGTTATTAGCTCACATGGAGCGTACCAAAGTAAAGGTGATATTCGAGTCCCGACTGGTGCGAGTACTCGGACAATAGCCCTCATAGAGCATTCCAAGTGATTCTTGAAGCGTCACACTCCAAGTGTATTATGGCAGACTAGTCTAGCCCCTGAGCATAGGAGATAGGCTCGTAGCCCCGAGTTCCTATTACGCGTATCCGGAACTGGCCCTGCATTATAAACATATCGGATGAGTAGCATCTGATTAAGAAAACAATCACCTGAAGAAAATTGATCTATTTTACAATAGATGTAAATATGTGTTCCTCCTCTTATTGATATTAATTTCCCCGAGTAGTTGACCCCTTACGTTTAAACACTCTGCCCAACTAGTCATAGACCCCTAGCGTCCGGAGTCGGCTCATGGTTCTTTCCCAGACACGCGTTTTGGGTGACTTGAGTTCATCTTTCATGGAGCAAAGCTTCACGGATCGGAATTTATGCTACTTGAGTACTTTTGCAATCATTAAGAGCAAAAACAGAAAATGCACAGAATGTACACCTATTAGGTGTAAGCGGCTAGGGTATTGGTGAGGCCGAGTGAGGAATTGACGATCTCATCCCCCTAGATCTGATTCCGACTGGCACTAAGCCGTATCCAAGTCAAACCATAGGGAAATGAGTTGCCTCCTGGCCTATTTAGATAAGAATATCATATAAAGGAGAAAATATTTATCAGAAAGCGACTTAGTTGTTCGATATTGCACAAGTTGGGAGTGGGAATGCCATCCTTGCATTTGAGCTTTTAAGCCCCTGAGCATGTCACTTATCGTTCTGATAATCTTCAGTTCTAAGAGATATGGTTGTGACCGACTACCATAATGAAGTCGTCCAACTTGCTTTTGCAGTTCCTAGCCTTAGTCGGGGCCGCGTCATCGGTGTCCTTCCGCTCCTTCTATCGGGGTGGTTTTTTGTCATCGAGGGCCTTAACAACAGCGTCGGCCGAGTCGGCGTATTTGTTCGCCATGTCGAATAGAGCTTTGATAGAACTTGGAGCCTTCTGAGTAAACTTAGTGATGAACGGGGTGTCCTTGACTCCTTTTCGAAAGGCGGCGATGACGACCTCGTCCTTGATCTTCGGGATTGAATTTCTCTTCTCAGAAAACCTTTTGATGAAATTATGAAGAGACTCGTTCTTCATTTGATGGCACTGATATAGATCATACTAGGAAGATGGCCTCTTGTACGTTCCTTGGAAATTGGGGATGAAGCGTTCCCGGAGTTCTCCCCAGGAGCCGATTGACCTCTTAGGAAGTCTAGTTAGCCATGTCCTCGCCGAGTCGGCTAGAGCAACTGGAAGGTAGTTAGCCATGGCCTTGTGATCTCCCCCAGCTGCTCAGATTGCTAGAGTGTAAACTGTGAGCCAGGACTCGGGGTTGGTCTTCCCATCGTATTTTTCAATTCCAGTCAGCTTTAAGCCTGACGGCCAGTCGATTGTTGCAGCTCGTGGGTGAAGTCTGGTACACCTTCATCTGTGTGAGGACTTCGATTCTGACTACAGCGGCGAAACCGCTCATTCTTGTCTTCCAGTCGGCGACGCTCATCCTCCTCGCGTTCGCTGCGCCGTGTGTTGATGTCTCGCCAGAGATCATGTTGTAGTCGGCCTCGGAGATCCCGATTGTCCCGACGGTCATCTTGATTTTGGTGCCGTTGGTCATTATTGTGGTTGCCAAGTGACGTGTGTCGTGACTCTGTGTGCGGCTGACTAGAGCCGGCCGCTTAGCGTCGTGTTGAAGCAGATGAGACCGCCGTTGGAGAAGCCGCTCTATTGGACGTATGAGAGTGTCACCCGACTATTGACGCTGCTGACACGCAGCAGCAGTGATCATGGCTTTAATCCTTGCTATCATCGGGGTGGCCTGGTGATCAGGCCCAAATTGCAATGTATCCAATAAGGTTGCAGCAGCCACAATGTTCTGTTGAGGAGTTACGAAAACGTCGTGGTCGCCGACTCCAGTTTGGAGGATCTCCCGTTGAGCAGTGCGCCCGGCTCTACTCAAATTGTTGTTGCGAGCATCGCGCTCGGCTTGCAGGCATCTTGCGTCTTCCTCCTGTTATTCTCGCAGTCGGCGGGCCTCCTCCTCTTGAGTGGGAGTCGAGCCCTTGGACGCCATGAACACTTTGCATGGTGGAGAAAAGCTCGCTGAAGTGCTATCCGACTGAGAGTCGGAATCAGAATAGTTGACGGGGGTAATCATAACTCCGTCCTCCCTATATCCGACCTCGAGTGGCTCTAGGCCATATCCGAGTCAAACTCTAGGGGATTGGGTTTGCCGCATCCGATGTTGATTGAGGATATCCGCAGCGACGCTAAGTCCGAACGGGAGATTGACGATCTCCTCCTTTCTTAGCCCGATCTCAGCTGGCTTGAGGCCGAGTCCGAGTCGAAAAATGAAAGAAAGAGTTATCTCGAGACTCGAGCATGTTGAAGACTGCCACAGCATGTCGACGAGGATTGTTGCAGCATTACGTAGGCCGGCCGGTGTGGAGTCGGCTTGGTTCCTGGCCAATCGGACCGGATCCGAGTCGGACAGGGTGAGGTTGCCCAATTTGTCGGTGATGAAGTCGAGGCTCCTGAAGGAGATTGTTTTCCCGGGGAAGAAGTTGATGCCATCGACTCCCTTGATTGGATCCATTAGGCTTGATGAAGATGATCTCGACGAAGCCCCTACCTGTCACGCCAACTGTCGATGTTTTGTATCAGCAATAAATATATGGGACTACTTGTGAGACCTAAACTTGATGGACTACCAAGGAACACGAATAATTTATACTGGTGCAGGCCCTCGAGATGAGGTAATACCCTACATCCAGTTGTGGTGTATTATCTTTGAGGTTTCTCTGGCGAGATTTCGATATACCCTTAAGGGGCGTCCTGCCTCCCCTTATATACCGGGGGATAGGGTTACAGAGTAGGAATTCCAGTCGGACTCCAACCAAGGGATTTCCTTCTAGGAATACAACATGCCCGGTTAGGAATATATCCTTTCCTTGTTGTACAAGGTTATGTATGCCGAGTCCTATTGTATCCCTAATTACAAGGTTAGGCCCATCCTCTGTCCGAGTGGCCCATATGCTTCTCATGAAGTACCCAGGGCCCATGGCCTCCACAGGTGCCATGTTCATGATAGCGTTGATTTTCTCTGGATTGGCCTCAATGCCTTGATGTGATATGATAAAGCCGAGTAGCTTTCTGTGGAGGCCATGGGCCCCGGGTACCTCATCACAAGCATATGGGCCACTTGGATAGAGGATGGGCCAAGACTTGTAATTAGAGATATAATAGCACCCGGTAGATTTTGCCTTGTACAGAAAGGAATATATAGTCTTCACCGGGTAAGATGTATCTCTAAGAAGGAAATCCCTTGGCCGTATCCGGCTGGGATTCCTATCTTGTACCCCTATCCCCCAGTATATAAGGGGAGGCAGGGCGCCCCATGAGGGCAGATCATCATTGATCGACACACATCCTCAAAGGAATACCACCACAACTGGATGTAGGGTATTACCTCACATCGAGGGCCTGAACCAGTATAAAATCTCCTTGTATTCCTTTGCACTCCACTGAGTATCCCCTTGCCGAATAGCCCTATAGTTACATTGCCGGTGTAAAACATCGATAGTTGGCGTGCCATGTAGGGGCTTCGGCGAGATCTACACCAGCAATCTCGATGGATTCCACTTATGGAGTCAATGGCGGCAAATTCTTCCCTGGAGACACAATATCCTTTGGAAGTCTCAACTTCATCGCCAACCAGATTGGCAATCTCACCTTGGCCGAAGTAGATCCAATCCAACCGGCAGAGGGACCAGCTGACTCCGCGCCAATCAGCCCACAAGACGCTGCGCCAATTATCATCAATCCGGTGTAGCAATCTTCACCTCCACCGAGCCTTGGGACAATTCTCTCCTTCAGCGTCCGACTCGCGCTAGGCCTTGAGCCAGCCCGGGTTGGGCTAAGAGGGGGAGAGATCGTCAATCTCCCATGCAGATTTGGTGGCGCCGCAGATTTACATCTTGCGCGGCAGACCCGATCTCCTGCGATTCAGTTTGGACACGGCCAAGCGCCGTTTCAGATTGGATCTAGGGAGGTCGGAGTCGTCTTACTCCGATGAATTACTCGGATTCCGACTCCAAGTCGGATAACTGTTCGAACACTAGTTCGGATTCCAGTCTGGCAAATCTCCTTCTGCCCCGCGAGATCTTCATGGCTTCAACACCACCATCGGAGGTTCGCCGACTACAAGAGGAGCAGCAGGAGGAGGCGCGCTGACTACGACAACAGGGGAAAGCCGATCGTGAAGCTCGCAATGCCAAGTTACGCAAGGCTGGGTGAACCGCTCAGCAACAGATCCTCCAGACAAAAGTCGACGACCACGACGTCTTCGTCACGCCACAACAGAATGTTGTGGCCGCCACCACTCTATTGGACATGCTCCAACTCGGGCCTAATCACCGGGCCACCCCGACTATCGCCAAAATTAAGGCGATGATCACAGTTGCCGCCTGTCAGCAGCAACAGCAGTCGGGCGACACAATTATACCAACCAACAGGTCGGGTTCTCCGGCAGCCGGCTCATCTACATCAACACGGCGTTGGGCGGCTGGCTCAAGTCGGCCACACGAGGAATCAGACCAAACGACACTCAGCGACACCAACAACGATAATCGGCGATGTCACCAGTATGATCGCCAGCCCAACCAAGATCTCCAAGTCCACCTACAACACGACCTCTGATACGACATCAATGCCTGGCGCCACCAACATGAAGAGGAAGAGTGTCGCCGACTGGAGGACGAAAATGAGCGTTTCGGCCTTCACCATGAGCGGTTTAACCACCGTGATCGGAGCCGGAGCCCTCACGAAGATGAAGGCGTTCTAGCTTTCACCCACGATCTCCAGGACGTTGAATGGCTGTCGGGCTTCAAGCTTACGGGGATAGAGAAATACGAGGGCAAAACCAACCCCGAGTCCTGGCTCACTGTATACACCCTGGCAATACGAGCTACCGGGGGTGACCACAAAGCCATGGCTAACTACCTCCCAGTCGCTTTGGCCGACTCGGCAAGGACATGGCTAACAGGGCTCCCGAGGCGGTCGATCGGTTCCTGGGGAGAACTCAGTGAGTGGTTCATCGCCAACTTTCAGGGAACCTACGAGAGGCCGTCTTCTGAGCATGATTTATATCAACTACACCAGAAGAAGAACGAGTCTCTATGCGATTTTATCAAAAGATTCTCCGAGAAGCGCTACAAGATCTCAATGATCAGAGACGAGACCGTCATCGTCGCCTTCCGCAAGGGAGTAAAGGACGCCCCGTTCATCGCGAAGTTCACTCGGAAACCACCATCCTCTGTCCGAGCTCTCTTCGACATGGCGAACAAATATGCCGACTCGGCTGAAGTGGTCGCAGAGGCCCTCGACGAGAAGAAGGAGTCCCGACAGAAAGAACAAAAGGTGAAAGCTAACGAGCCATCCCAAAACGAGACCGGCGGCCGCAAGCGAAGTCGGATAACGAGGTGGCCAACATGGAGCAAACTCAGTCGCGGCCCCAACGCAACGACTACCAGAAAGTCATGAATGGGCCTTGCCCCTTCCACCCCAAGGGCAAGCACGCGGCCAAAGACTGCTTCATGCTTAAGAAGTTTGCTTCCAAGCAGACTTCATCATCTGGCACCGACAAGGACAAAGACAAGCCAGATCCGGGCCCGGCTGACGATTTTCAAGATCCCCAAGCCGAGCTTAACCACATCTTCGGAGGGCTGTTTGCCTACGTGTCCAAGCAGAAGCAGAAGCAGAAGCTTACAACGCGCGACATCAACTCAATTTCTACAGCAGACACCCCCCAATATTTGCGCTGGTCAGAGACGTCCATCACGTTCACCCGCGCAGATCACCCAGATCGGGTTTCACACCTGGGACAATACCTGTCGATGCTTCGCACCGGCAATAAAACTATGGGGTTATTCGGCGAGGGTGAATTCGGTGGATTACAGAGGAACACAAAAGAATTATACTGGTTCAGGCCCTCAAGGTGAGGTAATACCCTACGTCTAGTTGAGGTGTTATTCCTCTGGAGTATATGGGGATCGATGATCCGGTTGCTCTTGTTGTGCTTGCCCTGAGGGGCGCCCTGCCTCCCTTTATATACTAGGGGACAGGGGTACATGATAAGGATCCCAGTCGGATACAACTAAGGGATTTCCTTCTTAGAGATAGAATCCTATCCGACTAAGACTTTGTTTCCTTATTATCCAAGGTACAGCCTACCGGGTGCTATCTTATCTCTAATTACATGGTCCGGCCCATCCTCTATCCGAGTGGCCCATGTACTGGTAATGAGGTACCCGGGGCCTATGGCCTCCACAGTAGCCCCTGAGACCTTCATAGTTGAGTCATAGCTGATGCCGAGTGCTCATCCTCCTCAGTGAATGTGGCCCGAGTGCGATGCGCCCGAGTACTCTTTGTCTGAGTAAGTCTTCTCCCGAGTCCTGCTTCATGTCAGCTGGCAGCAAGGCTATGAAGGGCTTCATGTAGATATATGAATAGTGTGCGCCGAATAGGCGCACCTATTAGGTGTAGCCCCCGACCTTGTGCTTAATTGTGAAGACAATTAAGCATAAAGTCCAAGATCTTTAACCTAGAAGTCTTTCCTGAGTAGATTACTACAGGTATTTGTGACTCTTCAGTATCATGTCAACCGGAATAAACCTTATAGTCTTGCCGAGTAGAAGACTACTCGTATGTAGGACTCTTCGACTTCATGTCAGTCGGAATATGAGTTTATAGTCTTTTCCGAGTGGCGTCCCACTCAAAATTTAGACTCTTCCGCATCATGTCAGCGGGAATGAAGATTTATAGTCTCTCCCGAGTAGTGCACTACTCGAAAGTTAGACTCTTCAGCGTCATGTTGGCTGGAATAATGTTGCTCATGGCAACTGGTGGCCACGCATGTAGGCCGAGTACCACTCAATGAAAATAAATCCATGGCGTGGTCAGGTGTACTCGAGAAAGATACCTGCATCCCCAATTTTAATGAAGACCAGCTTGTGATCCTTATAAGGATATATCCTCGAGACCTGGTGGATAAAACAGGTACCCAAACATATATGTTTAGCAATAAGGCTCTCATGAAGCATACCTGTTTACCTCATCGGCTCCTGTTAGCAGCACCAGCACTATAATTTCAACTCAGCCTGCGGACGGCCCACATGGAACATTCTACTGTAGGAACTTGTATCCTGTTGGCCCAGTGCGGACTGTGTAGGCCCAAGCCCATTTAGTTGGCATTGGTTATAAAAAGACGGGGAAAGAGAAAAAGATTCCGTCGTCTTCCCCAAATCAGCCAACCTCTTCATCTTCCACCTTCGCGCCCAACTTTTCGCCTCCCGCCCGGCTAGGGTTAACTGTTGATATTCCCCACCCGAACTCGGGCGATTTCAATCCTCCCCGTTTGCCCCAAGCCCCCGATTTGCTTTTCCCCAAATCTCATCACCTCCAGTCATGCCGAAGGCTTCGGATCTTGCAGGGGCGCCGGGAAGTTCTTGGCCGGTATCGGACTGCGGCTCGGTAAAGCTAAAGCGGCTGGAAAGTGAACTGAAGTTGCCCAGCCAAGAAGTGATTCACTGGCGGCCGGCCAGGGATGAATCGAGCCCAAATCCCCAACCTGGAGAAACGGTAGTTTTCGCCTCCTTTTTCGATCGGGGCTTGTGCCTTCCATCTTCTGATTTCTTCCGCCGTATTCTCGACTTTTACGAGTTGGAGTTGGTACATCTGAACCCCAACTCCATTCTTCAGATCTCTATATTTGTTACCCTTTGCGAGTGCTTCTTGGGCGTTGAACCCCATTTCATCGTCTTCCGACACCTGTTCCATATCAAACCTCAACCCTCCAAGAGCAATATCAATGTGATTGGAGGGGCTGGTCTTCAACTGAGGAGTGATGGGAAGAAAACGCATCTCGATTTGCCCTTGAAATCTTCTCTGAAGGGCTGGCACAAGGAGTGGTTTTATTGCGCCGATCTGGCTCCTTCCTTGCGCCCGTTTACCGGTATGCCGCCGACGGTGTTGCCAAACTGGTCCGCAGAGCCGACCTTTGAAGAACTGGGCCAGGCACATATGTTGTTGACGAAGATAGATGACCTCAAGAGGGCCGGCTTGACAAGTCCTTGGGTGGCTCGTCGCTTCCTGACAAGGCGCGTTCAGCCGCTGAAGCTTAGGAGCTCATTCGGCTGGGCCTTCAAAGGCAAAAATGATCCTGACCGAGTGAGCAACGAGTCGGCGGACAAGAAGGAGGTGACCGCGACCTTGTTCGGCTATTTCTCTGAAGGGGTGATCACGACCGAGGACAACAAGCGCTGGATTGCGGCCTATAGCTTCATTCGGCCTCGGACCAAGGTAACCTTTAACCTTCCTCTGTGAGGAATGCTCGCGGGACCATAGTTGTCTGGCATATCATGACGCGTTTGATTCACTCACTTGTAGTGGCATGAAGAATTTGATGAAGACTCCCGTCCATTGTCGGCTGTCGCGTCGAAGAAGAGGCCGAGGAGTCCCTCTGCTGCCCAACCCGGCTCTAAGAGAGCGGGGAAAAAACTGATTTTATATCGAGGCGAAGGGGCCATGACGGCGCGCGCCGTGAGCGGCAGCTTGAAAATAAAGGACGCCGCTGCCGCAATGCCCACGCGGTCAAGTCCTAGGCTCAGACCTGCGGGTTCGAGCCCAACGTTGCTGAGCCCGGCGGCGGCGCCACCAAGGGACCGGCCAGAGCAGAGGCCGCCTGGGGCGAGGGCGCCCGAGCCGACCATACCAGAGTTGGGGCCGACCCGGGTTGATACGCCTCCTCCAACGATGACGCCGACCGGGCCGACTACCGGAGCTAGCGCTCCGCCGGGGGGCAGGCCGCCCGGCAAGAAGCTGAGGTTCTCCAAGAGGTGCGCTGCTCTAGGTCCTCTGTAGTCTTTGTGTGTTGAAGTAATGTCTTGATGTCTTGGTTCGTCGTGCAGGAAACGGGCCGATATTAATCTCAAGGAGGTCAACCCGTCTGCTCCACTTGATGAGCCTGCCCCAGCCGAGCCAGCGGCCGCGAACACACCTGTTGAGCTGGCGGCCGACCCGGTTGCTGAGACCGAGGCGGCTCCGGCTCCAGGGCCGATGCCACCACCCGACTGAGCGGTGGCTACTGAAACTGAGGCCCCAGCCCCCGAGGCACCGTGCGTCGCGGAAGCCGCGGGCGGAGCCCCCGAGCCGGTCCCCGAAGTCGTGGGGGAGGGCGGTGCCGAGGCCAGGACCCCGTCGCCGTCATGGTTATCGTCGTCACCATCACCACCGCCGCCGGCGCCGCCGAAGATCCCACACCTGCCTCGGATCGAAGCTCCTCCACGTGCGATGCCCCGGATCTTTACGTGGACAACTCGCGACGGTACTGTGAAAAGCTTTAGGCTCGACGAGGTCGCTGCAAGGAGGGAGCGCGAAAGCCTGCTTCGCGCCGCCATCAGCGGGTCCGAAGGGGTCGCGGTATGATTCTTGTAGTAGAGCTGCAGCAATCTTCTTGTTTTGAAGTTTGACTCCGTCTTCGATCCATCTTTTATTCCAAATAGAAGCTTGTCAACCGCAACGAGGCGATGGTGGAAGTCTTGGTTGAAGTAGCTCCCCACCTCGCCGAGTTGGAACAGCTCCGGGCCTTAAAGGCTGAGATGGAGGGGCGTCATGCGAAGAGGGAGGCATGGCTGAGGAGTGGCGCCGATCGGCTCAGGGCGGAGACATGGGCCCTGGCCGGAAAGATTAGAGGTAAAATCCTCGAGTATATCTTCCCGACTGAACCGTTGATGTATTCATCCAGCCGCGTTGTTCCCGACTGCCCAGTTGCGTCATGACTGCACGGTTGAGCTCTCGGCTAATCTGTGGTGCAGACCTCGAAACGGAGTTAAAGACCCGAACAGAGAGGGAATCGCAGCTGAAGGAGGCCGAAGAAGCCAAGGCCGAGCTTGAGAAGGTCAAGGCCGACATGACAAAGGCCGTCGTCGAGCTTGGTAAGGAGAAGGCTGAACTGGAGAAGACCGTGGCTGGGTGGGAGGCCGACTACGAAAGTAAGTCCTCAACCCGACTGTGATCTCAGCCAATCCATTAGCTATCCTGCGTGTAGCCGAATCTGACAAGCTTACTTGCCGGCTGATCCGGGCAGACATGAGAACTAATGTCCGGGCCCAGTATCAGTTCTACACGGAGGAGATAAGGTTGATCAGGGAGTCACGGGAGGCCCTCGCCGGGTCCGTGAAAGGGCTCCTTGACCTTATAGACCCCCGCCCGGTGGGAACCAGCTGCAGCAGGATCCCTCAGATAGTGGGGCGCCTCGAGGATGCCCCGAGTGCCTTGAAAAGGTACTCGGATGAGCACGTTGTCGCCGGTGTGGCCCATACCCTGGCGATGACCAAGTCCTTATACCCTGGGGCGGATATTGAGGCCATCGGGGAGGGGTTTGCCGAAGAGACGACGCCAGAGGAGGCGCTGGAGCTGATCGCCCGGGCGAAGCCGACTGCGGAGATAATTACCCGAGACCTGGGTCTGTAAGGGCAACATGTTTGCGTAGCCGGAATATATAAACTTGTGTAAACAAGTATGTGTAAATATGTGTGCAATGCCGCCAAGCTTATTTTTCGGTTGTCATTAGCTTTACTTGAACGTGTAGTATGCACCAAGTTAGCCTGTCAGAACTTAATAAAAACGTTCAAGGTAAGAAGCTGTACTCGGGCAAACGTGACAGTCATAGTAAGGCTTCATAACTGAAGTGAAGTAAGCTCGTATGTTATTGACAATGCACATATATACATGCAGCCCCCAACTCACTACTCGGTTGATACAAGCGGCGTAGTGAGTCAGAGGAACTGTACACATGAAAATTATAGGACTCATGTATAGAAAGGACGTAGCTGTTCTATGTTCCATGAGTTGCTGATGAGAGCGCCATCTTCTGTCTTCAGTCGGTAGGCGCCTGGCCGCGTAACCTCGGCTATAATGAACGGCCCTTCCCAGATTGGGGATAGTTTATGCCTATCTTTGGTGGTTTGTATTTTCCGTAGAATGAGATCCCCGACCAAAAAGGCGCGGCCACGGACATTGCGGTTGTGGTAGCGGCGTAGGCCTTGAAGATACCTTGCCGACTGGATAGTTGCGGTGTCTCTTGCTTCTTCCAGCTAATCTAGTTCGACCAGTCTGGTATTGTTGGAGTCGTCTTCTGAGTAGGCCCGGACTCGTGGAGAGCCGAACTGTAACTCGGTAGGTAGCATAGCCTCGGCACCGTAGACTAGAAAGAAAGGGGATTGCCCTGTTGCCCGACTAACCGTGGTTCTGAGAGACCAAAGAACAGTGGGAGTTCTTGTACCCACCGGCCCGCATATGGTTGTAGTCGGTCGAATATCCTAGCCTTGATGCCTTGTAAGACCATACCGTTGGCTCGCTCAACTTGCCCATTGCTCCGCGGGTGTGCCACAGATGCGTAGCAGATCTTGATGCCGAAATCGTCGCAGAAATCTTGGAATAGGCCCGCCGCGAACTGAGTACCGTTGTCGGTGATGATGCGGTTAGGGACTCCGAACCGGTATAATATACTCATGATGAAGTCCTTTGCTCGTACCGCTGTGATTGTTGCGACGGGTTTAGCCTCAATCCACTTGGTGAACTTATCCACCGCGACGAATAGATGTGTGAACCCCCCTGGCGCTTTCTTGAAAGGCCCGACCATGTCGAGCCCCCATATTGCAAATGGCTAGGAGATGGGGATAGTTTGGAGTTCCTGGGCTAGGAGATTTGTTTGTCTTGCGAAGAACTGGCAGCTTTCGCACTTGCGAACGATGTCTTTGGCGTCTGTTACTGCTGTGGGCCAGAAAAATCCCTGTCGATAAGCCTTTCCGACTAACGTCCTAGATGCGGCATGGTTGCCACATATGCCCGAGTGGATCGAGTGCAGAATCTGCTTGCCCTCCTCGGTGGTGACGCAGCGCATGAGGACACCGGATGCGCTCCTTCGGTACAGGTCTTCTCCGACTAGCAGGAAGCTTTTGCTCCGACGCTTTATCTGCTCGGCTTGACTGCGATCTTCTGGGAGTTCGTTGTCCGTGAGAAATTTGACAACAGGAGTCCTCCAGTCTTGACATATGTGCAACACCTCATCTGTGGTCGGGGTAGGCTCGCCTCCCGACTGATCTGGTGCCGGTTTCTTCTTGACTGATGGCTCCATGAGTTGCTCGATGAAGATTCCGGCTGGAACTGCTTCTCGCTTGGATCCCATGTTGGCCAGCTCGTCTGCCGCGTCGTTGTATTGGCGCAGGACATGTGTGACTTCCAGCCCGTCGAACTTGTTTTCCAGCTTGCGGACCTCCTGACAGTATGCCGCCATGGTATCGTCGAGACAGGTCCAGTCTTTCCTGACTTGGTTTACCACGAGTTGAGAATCGCCGCGCACGACCAGTCGACGTATGCCGAGTGATATAGCGATGCGGAGCCCGTGGACGAGTGCATCGTACTCGGCGACGTTGTGGGAAGCCGGGAAGTGGATTTGTAGAACGTACTTCAATTTTTCGCCAGTGGGGGACTTCAGGATGACTCCGGCCCCGGCGCCCCCGATCCGTAGAGAACCGTCGAAGTACATTGTCCAATATTCTAGCTTTGCTGTTGGTGTAGGCAGTTGGACTTCTGTCCACTCGGCCACGAAGTCGGCTAGAGCTTGAGATTTGATTGCTGTCCGTGGCTGAAAGGTGATGTCAAATGCCATCAGCTCGAGTGCCCATTTAGCGATTCGGCCAGTGGCCTCGCGATTATGAAGGACATCCCCAAGTGGAAATGCTGTGACCACTGTGACTTGGTGTGCTTGGAAATAATGCACCAGCTTCCGGACTGTGATAAGTAGGCCATATAACAGCTTCTGGACTTGCGGATATCTCGTTTTGGAGTCGGCAAGGACCTCGCTGACAAAGTAGACTAGCCGTTGTATTTTTTGAATATGACCCTGTTCGGATCGTTCAACCACCAGCACCGTGCTGACTACCTATGTCGTTGCCGCCAGATATAGCATTAGCGGTTCCTGGGGCAGAGGTGACGCCAACACGGGGGGTGACGTAAGGAACTGTTTGAAGTCTTCGAAGGCTCGCTGGGCTTCCGGAGTCCATTGGAAATTGTCGGTCTTTTTGAGTAGCTTGAAGAAGGGCATGCCCCGTTCGCCTAGTCGGGAGATAAACCGGCTGAGTGCCGCCATGCAGCCTGTCAGCTTCTGGACGTCTTTGAGGTTAGTCGGGGGTGCCATGTGCCTGATGGCGTTGACTTTCTCCGGGTTGGGCTCAATGCCGCGGTGCGAGACGATGAAGCCGAGTAACTTTCCGGATGGAACGCCGAAGGTGCATTTTTCTGGGTTCAACTTCATCTTGAATCTTCGAAGGTTTTGGAAGGTTTCTTCCAGGTTAGCAATGAGGTCTTCTTTAGACTTGGTCTTGATCACCACATCATCGACGTAGGCTTCCACATTGCGTCCGATCTAAGTATGCAGGCACCGCTGAATAGCCCTTTGATAGGTTGCGCCCGCGTTCTTCAGACCGAACGGCATTGTGATATAGCAGTACACTCCAAACGGTGTGATGAAAGATGTCTTCAAGCGGTCTACTTCCCTCAGGCTGATTTGATGGTATCCCGAGTAGCAGTCGAGAAAACTGAGTAGGTCGCACCCTGCCGTGGAGTCAACCACCTGATCTATCCGAGGAAGACCAAATGGGTCCTTGGGGCACGCTTTGTTGAGGTCGGTGTAGTCAACGCACATGCACCATTTACCATTTTTCTTCCGGACCAGAACTGGGTTTGCCAACTAGTCCGGGTGGTAGACCTCTTTGATGAACCCGGCTGCGAGGAGTTTGGTAATGTCCTCCCGGATAGCATCTTTGCGGTCTTGAGCGAAGCGCCGCAGCCGTTGTTTGACTGGCTTGGCGTCTGTCTTCACGTTTAGGGCATGCTCGATCACCTCCCTTGGTACGCTCGGCATGTCGGACGGTTTCCACGCGTAGATATCCTTGTTGGCTTGGAGGAAGGTGACGAGCGCGTCTTCCTATTTGGGGTCGAGTCCGGTCCCGACTAGAGCAGTCTTGGAGGGGTTGGAAGGGTCCAGGGGGATCTTCTTCGTGTCGGAGTCTGCTGAAATTCCCGACTTCGCTGCTTTTTTAGCCGGAACTTGATCTTGCTCGACTTCAGTTGTGGCGGCTTGCCAAATGTTATCGCGTCCGACTGCCGCCTCTTGTAATTGGGCCAGTTCGCAGCTCTCCTTGTCGCAGGTGAAGGCTTGCTTGACGTCGCTGCGGAGGGAGGGGACTCCTACTGGTCCAGGCATCTTCAGCACCATGTATGTATAGTGCGGTATCGCCATAAATTTGGCGAGTGCCAGTCGTTCGAGTATCGCGTGGTACGCGGTCTCGAAGTCGGCGACCTCGAAGCAAACAGTTTCTGTGCGGAAATTATCCCGTGTGCCGAAGGTTACCGGTAGAGTTATCTGCCCGAGTGGAGTTGATGATAGGCCGGGAATTATCCCGTGGAAGGGTGCAGTGCTCGGCCGTAGTTCTGAACGAGGGATTTTCATCTCATCCGAAGTTTTGGCGAACAAGATATTGAGCGCGCTGCCTCCGTCTATGAGGGTTTTCTTCAGCCTGATATTTTTGACGACCGGGTCCAGGACGAGTGGATAGCGTCCCGGGTGGGAAACCCGATCTGGGTGATCTACACGATTGAAGGTGATGGCCATCTCTGACCAGCGCAGGTATTGGGGGGTGTCGGCCGTAGAGACCGTGTTGATGTCGCGTGCTGAAAGCTTCTGTTTACGCTTGGACTCGTACGCGAGTGGTCCCCCGAAGATATGGTTGAGCTCGGCTTGAGGGTCTTGGAAGTCGTCAGCTGGGCCCGAGTCTGGCTTCTCTTTGTCCTTGTCGGTGCCAGATGATGAAGTTTGCTCAGAGGCAATCTTTTTTAGCATATAGCAGTCTTTGGCCGTGTGCTTTCCCTTGGGGTGAAAGGGGCATGGCCCACTCATGACTTTCTGGTAGTCGTTGTTCCGTTAGGGCCGCGACCGGCTGCGCTCCATGTTGGCCACCTCGTTGTCTGACTTCCGTTTACGGCTGCCGGACTTGTTTTGAGATGTCTCGTTGTCGGCTTTCGCCTTCTGTTCTTTTTGTCGGGGCTCCATCTTCTCGTCAAGGGCCTCGGCGACCGCTTCGGCTGAGTCGGCGTATTTATTGGCCATGTCGAAGAGCGCCCGGACTGTGGATGGTGGCTTTCGAGTGAATTTTGCGATAAGCGGAGCGTCTTTTACCCCTTTGCGAAAGGCGGCGATGACGGCTTCGTCTTTGATCGTTGGGATTTGGTTGCGCTTCTCGGAGAACCTTTTGATGAATTCCCGCAAGGACTCGTTTTTCTTCTGGTGCAGTTGATAAAGATCATGCTCCGAAGCGGGTCTATCGTAGGTCCCCTGGAAATTAGCGATGAACCGCTCCCTGAGTTGTCCCCAGGAACCAATCGACCGCCTTGGGAGGCCTATCAGCCATGTCCTCGCCGAGTCGGCTAGCGCGACTGGGAGGTAGTTAGCCATGACTCTGCTGTCGCCACCAGCAGCGCGAACTGCTAGGGTGTAGACGGTGAGCTAGGACTCGGCGTTTGTCTTGCCGTCGTACTTTTCGATCCCGGTGGGCTTAAAGCCAGTCGGCCACAAGACGTCCTATAGCTCCCGAGTGAAGGCTGGGATGCCTTCGTCTTTGTGAGGGCTCCGACTCCGATTTTGGCGATGTAGTTGCTCGTGGTGGAGGCCAAAGCGCTCGTTTTCGTCTTACAGTCGGCGGCATTCATCTTCTTCGCGTTATTCGCGTTGGGCGTTTAGGGTGTGGCGGAGGTCCCGGTGCAGTCGAACTCGGAGGTCCTGATTGGGTCGGCGGTCGTATCGGCGACGCTGCCGGTTGTCATTATTGGTATTGCCGAGCGTTGTTTGCCGGGACTCTTCGCGTTGCTGACTGGAGCCGGCCGCCCATCGTGGTGCTGATGCGGATGAGCCTGCCGCCGGAGAACCCGACCGGTTGGTTGGTATAGCGGCGTCGCCCGACTGCTGTTGCTGCTGACAGGTAGCAGCTGTAATCATCGCCTTGATCTTGTCGATAGTCGGGGTGGCCTGGTGATCGGCCCCGAGCTGGAGTGTGTCCAGCAGAGTCGCTGCGGCCACAACGTTCTGTTGTGGCGTGACAAAGACGTCGTGGTCGCCGATCTTGGTTTGGAGGATCAATTGTTGAGCGATTTGCCCAGCCTGGCACAGCTCGTCGTTGCGGGCTTCGCGATTGGCCTCCTCTTGTTGTAACCGGCCTGCCTCCTCTTGTTGCTCCTCTTGTAGTCGGCGTACCTCGGAAGGTGGTGTTGAAGCCATGAAGATCTCGCGGGAGAGGGGGAAGCTTGCCGAATTAAAGTCCGAGCTAGTGCTCGAACCGCTGTCCGACTTGGTATCGGACTCCGAATAGTTTATCGGAGTGAGAACGACTCCGACCTCTCTAGATCCAATCTGAAACGGCGCTTGGCTGTATCCAAACTGAATTGCTGGAGATCGGGTCTGCTGCGCAGGGCAAAGATGCGCAGCGTCGCCGGAATTGTTTGGGAGATTGACGACCTCTCCGCTTCTCGGCCCAACTCGGGCTGGCTCAAGGCCTAGCGCAAGCCGGACGCCAAAGGAGAGGGTTGTCCCGATGTTTGGTGATGTGAAGGACTGCCGCAGGAAGTCGCTGAAGGAGACGGCGGTGTCCTGCATGCCGACTGGCGCAACGTCGGCTGGTTCCCTAGCTGGCAAGATTGGATCTGCTTCAGCCAGGGTGAGACTACCGAATTGATCGGCGGTGAAGTCTAAGCTTCCGAAGGTAATTGCATCTCCGGGGAAGAACTTGTTGCTGTCGACTCCGTTGATTGAATCCATCGAATCTTCAGATGAGGAATTCGCCAGAGACCCCTACCTGGCGCGCCAACTGTCGATACTTTGCACCGGCAATAAAACTATGGGGCTACTCGGCGAGGGTGAATTCGGTGGACTGCAGAGGAACACAAAAGAATTATACTGGTTCAGGCCCTCAAGATGAGGTAATACCCTACGTCCAGTTGAGGTGTTATTCCTCTGAAGTGTATGTAGATCGATGATCTGGTTGCTCTTGTTCCCCCCCCTGAGGGGCGCCCTGCCTCCCTTTATATACTAGGGGTCAGGGGTACATGATAAGGATCTCAGTCGGATACGACCAAGGGATTTCCTTCTTAGAGATAGAATCCTATCCGACTAAGACTATGCTTCCTTATTATACAAGGCTCAGCCTGCCGGATGCTGTCTTATCTCTGATTACATGGTCTGGCCCATCCTCTATCCGAGTGGCCCATGTACTGGTAATGAGGTACCCGGGGCCCATGGCCTCCACAGCTTGGGGATCTTGGAAGTCGTCAGCCGGACCCGAGTCTGGCTTGTCTTTGCCTTTGTCGGTGCCAGATGATGAAGTCTGCTCGGAGGCGAACTTCTTGAGCATATAGCAGTCTTTGGCCGTGTGCTTTCCCTTGGGGTGAAAGGGGCATGGCCTGCTCATGACTTTTTGGTAGTCGTTGTTCCGCTGGGGCCGCGATCGGCTGCGCTCCATGTTGGCCACCTCGTTGTCCGACTTCCGTTTACGGCTGCCAGACTTGTTTTGAGACGGCTCGTTGTCGGCTTTCGCCTTCTGTTCTTTCTGTCGGGGCTCCTTCTTCTCGTCGAGGGCCTCGGTGACCGCTTCGGCCAAGTCAGCGTATTTGTTGGCCATGTCGAAGAGTGCCCGGACTGTGGATGGTGGCTTCCGAGTGAATTTCGCGATGAGTGGAGCGTCTTTTACCCCTTTACGAAAGGCGGCGATGACGGCTTCGTCTTTGACAGTTGGGATTTGGTTGCGCTTCTCGGAAAACCTTTTGATGAATTCATGCAAAGACTCATTTTTCTTCTGGTGCAGTTGATAAAGATCATGCTCCGAAGCGGGTCTGTCGTAGGTCCCCTGGAAATTAGCGATGAACCGCTCCCTGAGTTGTCCCCAGGAATCGATCGACCGCCTCGGGAGACCTGTCAGCCATGTCCTCATCGAGTCGGCTAGCGCGACCGGGAGGTAGTTAGCCATGACTCTGCTGTTACCCCCAGCAGCACGAACTGCTAGGGTGTAGACAGTGAGCCAGGACTCGGGGTTTGTCTTGCCGTCGTATTTTTCGATCCCGGTGGGCTTAAAGCCAGTTGGCCACAAGACGTCCTGTAGCTCCCGAGTGAAGGCTGGGATGCCTTCGTCTTTGTGAGGGCTCCGACTCCGATCTTGGCGATGTAGTCGCTCGTGGTGGAGACCGAAGCGCTCGTTTTTGTCTTCTAGTCGGCGGCGTTCGTCTTCTTCGCATTCTTCGCGTCGAGCGTTTAAGGTGTGACGAAGGTCTCGGTGCAGTCGCACTCGGAGGTCTTGATTGGGTCGGCGATCGTACTGGCGACGCCGCCGGTTATTATTGTTGGTATTGCCAAGCGTTGTTTGCCGGGACTCTTCGTGTTGCCGACTAGAGCTGGCTGCCCAGCGTCGCGTTGATGCAAATGAGCCTGCCACCGGAGAACCCGACCGGTTGGTCGGTGTAGCAGCGTTGTTTGACTGCTGTTGCTGCTGACAGGTAGCAGCTGTGATCATCGCCTTGATCTTGGCGATAGTCGGAGTGGCCTGGTGATCCGGCCCGAGTTGGAGGGTGTCCAGCAGAGTTGCTGCGGCCACAACGTTCTGTTGTGGTGTGACGAAGACGTCGTGGTCGCCAACTTTATTTTGGAGGATTTGTTGCTGAGCGATTCGCCCAGCTTGTCGTAGCTCGTTATTGCGGTCTTCGCGGCGGGCCTCCTCTTGTTTTAATCGGCGTGCCTCCTCTTGTTGCTCCTCTTGTAGTCGGCGCGCCTCGGAAGGTGGTGTTGAAGCCATGAAGATCTCGCAGGGGAGGAGGAAGCTTGCCAGAGTAGAGTCCGAGCTGGCGCTCGAACCGCTATCCGACTTGGTGTCGGACTCCGAGTAGTCTATCGGAGTAAGAACGACTCCGACCTCTCTGGATCCAATCTGAAACGGTGTTTGACCATGTCCAAACTGAACCGCTGGAGATCGGGTCTGCGCAGTTTGTAGATGCACTGCGTCGCCGAACCCGTGCGGGAGACTGACGATCTCTCCCCCTCTCAGCCCAACCCGCGCTGGCTCGAGGCCTAGCGCGAGCCAGACGCCGAAGGGGAGGGTTGTCCCGATGTTCGGCGATGTAAGGGACCGCCGTAGTAGGTCGTCGAAGGAGATGGCGGCGTCTCGTGGGCCGACTGGCACAATGTCGGCTGGTCCCTCAGCTAGTAAGATCGGATCTGCTTTAGCCAAGGTGAGATTGCCGAGTAGGTCGGCAACGAAATCTAGGCTCCCGAAGGTGATGGTGTCTCCAGGGGGAAGCTTGGTGCCCTTGACTCCGTTGATTGAATCCATCGAATTTGCTGATGAAGAATTCGCCGGAGATCCCCTACCTGGCGCGCCAACTGTCGATGCTTCGCACCGACAATAAAACTATGGGGTTATTCGGCGAGGGTGAATTCGGTGGATTACAGAGGAACACAAAAGAATTATACTGGTTCAGGCCCTCAAGGTGAGGTAATACCCTACATCCAGTTGAGGTGTTATTCCTCTGGAGTATATGGGGATCGATGATCGGGTTGCTCTTGTTGTGCTTGCCCTGAGGGGCGCCCTGCCTCCCTTTATATACTAGGGGACAGGGGTACATGATAAGGATCCCAGTCGGATACAACTAAGGGATTTCCTTCTTAGAGATAGAATCCTATCTGACTAAGACTTTGTTTCCTTATTATCCAAGGTACAGCCTGCCGGGTGCTATCTTATCTCTAATTACATGGTCCGGCCCATCCTCTATCCGAGTGGCCCATGTACTGGTAATGAGGTACCCGGGGCCTATGGCCTCCACAATACCCACTTGTCCTAGACCCGGTCGTGAAGAACATCAAGTTGAAGAAGGTTCTCATAGACGGAGGCAGCGCACTCAATATCCTCTTCGCCAAGACCCTGGACGAGATGAAGGTTCCTTGTTCGAATCTGTGGCCGAGTACGGCGCCCTTCCATGGGATAATCCCCAGCCTGTCTTCAACACCACTCGGGCAGATTACCTTGCCAGTAACCTTCGGCACGCGGGATAACTTCTGCACTGAAAACATCTGCTTCGAGGTCACCGACTTCGAGACCACGTACCACGCGATACTCGGACGACTGGCGCTCGCCAGATTCATGGCAGTACCGCACTATACATATATGGTGCTTAAGATGCCAGGGCCAGCAGGAGTCCTCTCCCTCCGCAGCGACGTCAAGCAAGCCTTCGCCTGCGACAAGGAGAGTTGCGAATTGGCTCAATCACAAGAGGCGGCAGTCGGGCGCAGTAGCATTTGGCAAGCCGTCACAACCGAAGTCGAGGAAGACCCAGTTCCGGCCAAAAAAGCAGTGAAGTCGGGAATTTCAGCGGACTCTGACACGAAGAAGATCCCCCTAGACCCTTCTGACCCCTCCAAGACTGCACTAGTCGGGACCGGACTCGACCCCAAATAAGAAGACGTGCTCGTCACCTTCCTCCAAGCCAACACGGATATCTTCGCGTGGAAACTGTCCGACATGCTAGGCGTACCAAGGGAGGTGATCGAGCATGCTCTCAACGTGAAGACAGACGCCAAGCCAGTCAAGCAACAGCTGTGGCGCTTCGCTCAAGACTGTTAAGATGCTATTCGGGAGGAGATAACCAAGCTTCTCGCAGCCGGGTTCATCAAAGAGGTCTACCACCTAGATTGGCTGGCAAACCCAGTTCTGGCCCGGAAGAAAAACGGTAAATAGCACATGTGCATCGACTACACCGATCTCAACAAGGCGTGCCCCAAAGACCCATTTGGTTTACCAAGGATAGACTAGGTGGTGGATTCAGCTGCGGGGTGCGAACTTCTCAGCTTTCTCGACTGCTACTCGGGATACCATCAAATCAGTTTGAAGGAGGAGGACTGCCTAAAGACGTCTTTTATCACGCCGTTTGGTGCGTACTGCTACATCACTACGCCGTTCGGTTTGAAAAACGCTGGAACAACGTATCAACGTGCAATTCAGCGGTGTCTACACACTTAGATCGGGCGAAACGTAGAAGCCTACGTCGACGACGTGGTGGTCAAGACCAAGTCCAAAGAAGACCTCATCGCTGACCTAGAAGAAACCTTCCAAAATCTTCGAAGATTCAAGATGAAGTTGAACCCAGAAAAGTGCACGTTTGGTGTGCCATCTGGCAAGCTACTCGGTTTCATCGTCTCGCGTCGCGGCATCGAGGCCAACCCGGAGAAAGTCAATGCAATCATGAATATGCCTCCCCCGACTAACCAGAAGGACGTCCAGAAGCTGACAGGTTGCATGGCGGCACTCAACCGTTTTATTTCCCGACTGGGCGAACGAGGTATGCCCTTTTTCAAGCTACTGAAGAAAGCAGACAATTTCCAATGGACTCCCGAAGCCTAGCAAACCTTTGAAGACTTCAAGCAATTTCTCACATCACCCCCCCCCCCGTGTTGGCGTCACCGATGCCCCAAGAACAGCTAATGCTATATCTGGTGGCAACTTCCCAGGTAGTCAGCACGGTGCTGGTAGTCGAACGATCTGAACAGGGTCACATCCAAAAAGTCCAACAGCCAGTTTACTTTGTTAGTGAGGTGCTTGCCGACTCGAAGACGAGATATCCGCAGGTCCAGAAGTTGCTCTATGGCCTACTTATCACTGTCCGGAAGCTGGTGCACTACTTCCAAGCACATCAAGTCACGGTGGTCACATCGTTTCCACTCGGGGACGTCCTGCATAACCGTGAGGCCACCGGCCGAATCGCTAAATGGCCGCTCGAGTTGATGGCATTCGACATCACCTTTCAGCCGCGAACAGCAATTAAATCACAAGCTCTAGCCGACTTCATGGCCGAGTGGACAGAAGTTCACATGCTTGCATCAACAGCGAAGCTAGAGTACTGGACAATGTACTTCGACGATTCTCTACGGATTGGCGGCGTCGAGGCTGGAGTCATACTGACGTCCCCCACCGGCGAAAAACTAAAGTACATCCTACAAATCCACTTCCCGGCTTCCCACAACGTCGCCGAGTACGAGGCACTCATCCATGGGCTCCGTATAGCCATATCACTCGGCATCCGTCGACTGGTTGTGCGAGGAGACTTCCAACTTGTGGTAAACCAAGTCATGAAGGACTGGACATGCCTCGACGACACCATGGCGGCATACTATTAGGAGGTCCGCAAGATGGAAAACAAGTTCGACAGGCTGGAGATAACACATGTCCTAGAACAATACAATGACGCTGCAGACGAGCTGGCAAACATGGGATCCAAGCGAGAGGCAGTCCCGACAGGGATCTTCGTTGAGCAACTCATGGAGCCATCAATCAAGAAGAAACCAGCGCCAGAGCAGTCAGGAGGCGAACCTACCCCGGCAACAGACGAGGTGCTGCACATATGTCAAGATTGGCGGACTCCTGTTCTCAAATTCCTCCTGGATAATGAACTCCCAGAAGATCGCAGTGAAGCTGAATGAATTAAACGTCGAAGCAAGAATTTCATAGTCGTTGGAGAAGACCTGTACCGAAGAAGTGCATCCGGTGTCCTCATGCGCTGCGTCACCGCCGAGGAGGGCAAGCAAATCTTGCAGTCAATCCACTCGGGCGTATGTGGCAATCATGCTGCATCCAGGACGTTAGTCGGAAAGGCTTACTGGCAGGGATTTTTCTGCCCAACAGCAGTCACAGATGCCAAAGACATCGTTCGCACGGGCGAGGGTTGCCAGTTCTACGCACGACAAACCAATCTCCTAGCCTAGGAACTCCAAACAATCCCAATCTCTTGGCCCTTTGCAGTTTGGGGGCTTGACATGGTTGGGCCTTTCAAGAAAGTGCCAGGGGGGTTCACACACTTGTTCGTCGCAGTGCATAAATTCACCAAGTTGATTGAGGCTAAACCCGTTGCAACCATAACAGTGGCATGAGTGTTAACGCCAAAATTTGGTAAGGCCCTGTGTCAGATTCGGTCAAAGGGGAAATTGCAGTCAACTGGCGGAAATTGATCCAGAAGAGACCGATTCTGGGAGGGAGCCGTGAAGACCGCTGTTTGGCAGTTGTTTAGTGTACATATTAATTAGGCAAGTGTTTATCTTTAGGAAACCTGACCTCGTGTCCGGTCAGGATTTGTTAGCGTTTTCTGTTATAATTAGGAAATCATGTACCGTGTCCAATAAGGACTCGTGTAACTCGGGGTATAAATACGTACGCCCGGGGACCTTGTAAAATATCACTCGATCAATACAATTTCGGCGCATCGCCACCCTTCCGACGGGATCTTTCTTCTCGAGCCGGGCTGCATCGGTTAGGTCCGACCTCCTGTGAGAGG
The DNA here is from genome assembly GCA_003991445.1 of Oryza meyeriana var. granulata. Classification (NCBI taxonomy): domain Eukaryota; kingdom Viridiplantae; phylum Streptophyta; class Magnoliopsida; order Poales; family Poaceae; genus Oryza; species Oryza meyeriana. The sequence goes on from RYFJ01002605.1 coordinate 39,447, forward strand.
GTAAGTCTCGTCACCCCGGCTACCTATCGGCTAGGACTTCCTCGGTTGGGTCCGATATTCTAGTCAGTTTATGGTAGTCGGCTTACCACGATATATTTACTTTATCTATGGCTGCATCAGTTCAGTTTGATCTCATAGATTGATTAGGTATATCACATCACGTGTGCATAGATCGTATCGGCTTACTGGGAGCGATTTATCATCAGTTTGTGCTGCATCGGTTAGGTCCAACCTACTAAACTGCTAGCGATAAATCGGTCCTGCTAGGTCGATGCTTTATGTGCAAGCATCTTATCGGGGTGCATAGCCGGTAAGTTATCATGTTTTTAGCATCACGATCGCATCAGGTCCATCAGCTTATCGAGACTTCGTTATTATTATCAGTCTGTGCTGCAACGGTTAGGTCCGATCTACTAGACTGAATAATAACGTTATTCTTCATAAGCCGATGGGTTTTATGCGATGTTGTTATCGGAGTGCTTAGCCGATAAGTTATCCCTTATTAAATACAGCCGATTATACTGCTTCCATGTTGTGCATTCTTGCCTGCATTACTGTTACGATCGGCTAGGGGCTAGCCGATTGGTTTATTCTGCCGATCCGAATGCGAGCACCAGCAGGTTCCTGGGCACGACCTCAGCCAAGTCCCCAGGCACGACCTCAGGTAAGGACCCGGGCACGACCATAGGTAAGAACCCGGGCATGGGCACGAACAGCGGATGAAGATCCCGGGAGCCGATGTGAGGAAGGGGCCCGGGCACGGGTGCGGGCAGTATCTTCACAGCAATACCAGTAATTTTAAACTATGATCGGCTGGAGTTTATTTGATCTATTTACTTATGCATTCTGCCTGTTTATTTTACCAAGTTTATAGCCGGTTTTTGAGCATCCCTTCAATGATCGGCTAGCGCAATACTTGTTTATTATTATGCTATTGCTCTTGCCGTCATCGGCTTTTAGCCGATGTATAAGTGCTACAGTGCGTGATGAGATGAGTCCAAGCCGGCTTCCAGCCAATTGGCTCACGTATTTGACATCTTCTCTCCTTGTCAACTGCAGGGTCAAATTGACTGGCACGCCTACGAACCTCAAGATTTTAGGACCTGCACTGGAGTGAAGCAAATCTCCCAGGCCTTCGCGTGTCTCCCAGACGCCGGACGGTCCCCGGCGGTTTTCGGCGTCAACACGTTTTTGGCACGCCTGGTGGGACGCGAAGTTTCAACGCAAAGTTTCAACGCGAAGTTTTCAACAATCAGATTGGCAACATGGCCGGGAAAGAAGTCAAAATAGACAACATAATTCCGGTCAGCTTGGAAGATTTAACAGAAGAACAAAAACAGCAAATTGAGCAAACTATGGCCAACTTTCAGAAGCTGTGCTTAGAGTCCTTCAGCATGACAAGGCAAGGGCCGATTCAAAAATCCCAGTTTCCGAAGCCAGTATTGGTTGGAGAATCGAGCCGTACGCCACCTGAGAGTCCACCGGTAAAACCCTTACAAGAGATGGTGAATGAAGCAGTTCATCACGCGCTCATTAATCAGTTCGGAATTTTGGTGAACACACTTCATAATCTTATAAAGAAGACGGTGGATGGATCAATTATTCAAGAGCCTGCTCGGGGTCCTGTTTACCTCCCACTGAAGGTTGAACCGACTCAGATTGCTTACAACATCAGCAGAGATATACCAGAAAACATGTTTGCACAGAACCAGGCTGGGGGGCAACAGGATATCCTGCTGGGTACCATCGTCTTCTTACTATGGAGGATATCAGCAAAATTACCCAGGAGGCAGGGCCGATCCAGGTACTTACCAGAGGGAATATAATAGACAGAATCGGCATCAAACTCCACCCGTGCAGTATCAATAAGACAACCTGAGGGAAGAAGATCTATCAACTAAGGTTGCTGAAATAGTGAGGGAGCAGTTCGGGATCAAGCCCAAGGAACAAACATTCATGTATCAGCATCCATATCCTGAGTGGTTCGATAGGGTTCCATTACCACACCGATACAGGGTCCCGGATTTTTCTAAGTTCTCAGGGCAGGACAACACGTCTACAGTGGAACATGTCAGCCGATTCCTGGCACAGTGCGGGGAGGCATCGGCTGAAGAGGCTCTGAGGGTCAGGTTTTTCCCCTTATCACTATCGGGATCGGCTTTTACGTGGTTTTCTTCATTACCACCGAATTCCGTTCGGGGGGGCCGATCTAGAAAAACAGTTTCACAAATATTTCTTTGCTGGAATTCATGAGTTGAGACTGTCAGATTTGACATCGGTTAAGCAACGACCAGATGAAACAGTACCGGAATATGTTCAGCAATTTCGGGATATCAGAAACCGATGTTATAGTTTAAACCTGAGCGATGGGCATCTGGCCGATCTGGCTTTCCAGGGTCTCTTGGCGCCGATTAAGGAGAGATTTTCTTCGCAAGAGTTCGAGTCCCTGGCGCACCTGGTACAGAAGGTATTGGCTCATGAAAGCCGATTTCAAGAGGCAAAAAGGGATAAGTACCAGAGAAGGGTTGCTCAAGTACAGTCTATTCATCGGATTCAGACGATGAGGAATCCGATGCTGAAGTTGGATTGGCGAGTGGGCCAGGAACAAGAAATCAGTATCATGCCCATGGGTCAAGGATATCGGCAAGGAGGAGCGATATGATTTCGATATTAGTAAAGCCGATAAAATCTTTGACTTGCTGTTACAAGAGAAGCAGATACAACTGCCGCCGAATCACGTGATTCCATCAGCCGAAGAACTAAAGAAGAAAAGATATTGCAAGTGGCACAATACTATATCGCATCATACTAATGAGTGCAAGGTTTTTCGGCAACAAATTCAGTCAGCTGTCGAACAGGGCAGAATCAAATTCGAAGACAAGAAGCCGATGAAGATTGATGGGCACCCGTTTCCCGTAAATATGGTCTATGCGGGATCATCGTCAAGAGATCAGGCCGATGGAGCGAGACGTCAAAGTATTAAATCAAGGATTACTTCATCGACATGATAGAAAATATATTCAAGATATGAGGAACAGAGGGATGAGCTAGAAAGATATAATCCACATTGGGACTGCCCGTTCTTCCGGTTCTGCTGGATCAAGGGATGAGACTACCATCAGTTGAAAATTGCCCCGAGGCAGCATATAGGGAATCGACATGATCGCCAGCAGGGGTTTTCGCAAGATCGGTCGCTTGGAAAAAGAGCATCGGTTCATAGCCGATTAGGGCCGATCCATGAAGAGTTCTTTGAAGAGGATGAAGAGGAAGTACGTGAGAAACAAGTCCAGAATCCTCAATGGTGCCCTAGTGGGATATTCACGAAAAATCAGAAGAGAAGGGCCCAGCGTCTACGACACCGAGAGCAACAGGAAGAACAGAGTCAAGATCAGGGAGAGGCCGATCATCGTCACAAGAAAACTAAACAGGTTTGGCACGTGAAGAGAAAAGACGATGAACCTGATCAATCGGCCCCAGCAAATATGGTGTTTTTTTTACCTCGGGAATACAAAGCACTTTCATCATATGAAGAAGGCGATGAGGAGATTTTTGCTCAACTGATGTTGCAACCCGATCAGGCTATATTTGATAAGCCTGAAGAGTCAGAGCATCGGCACCTAAAACCGTTATATATCAAGGGCTATGTGAATGGGAAGCCGATGACAAAGATGCTGGTTGATGGGGGAGCAGCAGTCAATCTCATGCCTCATGCCACATTCCGGAAATTGGGGAAGACTGCCGAAGATCTGATCAAGAAAAATATGGTGCTAAAAGACTTCGGTGGAATTCATCAGAAGCGAAAGCGTATTGAACGTGGAGTTGACCGTGGGAATAAGACATTACCACCACGTTTTCGTCATCGACGGAAAGGGGTCGTACAGTTTGCTTCTCGGCAGGACTGGATTCACGCGAACTGTTGCGTGCCTTCGACAATGCATCAATGTTTGATACAGTGGCAGGGAGATCAAGTCGAAGTGGTCTTGGCAGATCGGTCGACCAACATTGCAATGACCGATTTACCAGTCTGGGAAGCCGATGGTGTTGACTGCCTATCCGGAAAAATTTGGGAAGGAGATTACCTTAAGGTCACTAGCCAGGGGATACAGCCGATTCAGCAAGTCGGCTCTGAATTGTTACTCTGATGGGCTCCATTGAAGACTTTGAGGGGAAACTGGGGCAAGGATTTACATCGGCTGATGAGTTGGAGGAAATTGACATAGGACCAGGAGATAAGCCAAGGCCGATGTGCGTAAGCAAAAAATTAAGTCCTGAACTTCGAGAAGAATTGATAGCACTGTTGAAGGAGTATCGGGATTGTTTCGCCTGGGAGTACCATGAGATGCCAGGATTAAGCCGGTCAATTGTTGAACATTGGCTGCCCATTAAACCAGGATACCGGCCATTCAAGCAGGCTCCAAGGTGAGGGCTTCGACTCCGATTTTGGCGGTGCAGCCGCTCGTGGTGGAGACCGAAGCGCTCGTTTTCATCCTCCAGTCGGTGGTGTTCATCTTCTTTGCGTTCTTCACGTTGAGCGTTTAAGGTGTGGCGAAGATCACGGTGCAGTCGGACTTGGAGGTCTTGATTGGGTCGGCGATCGTACTGGCGACGCCGCCGGCTGTCATTGTTGGTGTTACCGGGCGTTGTTTGCCGGGACTCTTCATGTTGCCGACTGGAGCCGGCCGCCCAGCGTCGCGTTGACGCAGATGAGTCTGCCGCCGGAGAACCCGACCGGTTGGTCGGTATAACTGTGTCGCCCGACTGCTGTTGATGCTGACAGGTAGCAGCTGTGATCATCACCTTGATCTTAGCGATAGTCGGGGTGGCTTGGTGATCAGCCCCGAGCAGGAGTGTGTCCAGCAGAGTTGCGGCGGCCACAACGTTCTGTTGTGGCGTGACGAAGACGTCGTGGTCGCCAATCTTGGTTTGGAGGATCTGTTACTGAGCGACTCGCCCAGCCTGGCGTAGCTCGTTGTTGCGGGCCTCGCGGTTGGCCTCCTCTTGTCGTAGTCGGCGCGCCTCCTCCTGTTGCTCCCCTTGTAGTCGGCGCACCTCGGAAGGTGGTGTTGAATCCATGAAGATTTCGCGGGATAGGGGGAAGCTTGCCGAATTAGAGTCCGAATTGGCGCTCGAACCGCTGTCCGACTTGGTGTCGGACTCTGAATAGTTTATCGGAGTAAGGACGACTCCCACCTCTCTAGATCCGATCTGAAACGGCGCTTGGCTGTGTCCAAACTGAATTGCTGGAGATCGGGTCTGCTGCGCGGGGTATAGATGTGCAGCGTCGCCGGAGCTGTGAGGGAGATTGACGACCTCTCCCCTTCTCGGCCCAACCCGGGCTGGCTCAAGGCCTAGCGCAAGTCGGACGCCAAAGGAGAGGGTTGTCCCGATGCTCGGCGATGTGAAGGACTGCCGCAGTAAGTCGTTGAAGGAGATGGCGGTGTCCTGCGGGCCGACTGGCGCAATGTCGGCTAGTTCCTCGGCTGGCGAGATTGGATCTGCCTCAGCCAAGGTGAGATTGCCGAGTTGATCGGCAATGAAATCTAAGCTCCCGAAGGTCATTGCGTCTCCAGGGGAAAATTTGTTACTGTTGACTTTGTTGATTGAATCCATCGAATCTTCTGATGAGGAGTTCGCCGGAGCCCCTACCTGGCGCGCCAACTGTCGATGCTTTGCACCGGCAATAGAACTATAGGGCTACTCGGCGAAGGTGAATTCGGTGGATTGCAGAGGAACACAAATGGTTTATACTGGTTCAGGCCCTCGATGTGAGGTAATACCCTACGTCCAGTTGAGGTGTTATTCCTCTGAGGTGTTTGATGATTGGTGATCTTGTTGTCCTTGCCCTGAGGGGCACCCTACCTCCCTTTATATACTAGGGGACAGGGGTACATGGTAAGGATCCCAGCCGGATACGGCCAAGGGATTTCCTCCTTAGAGATAGAGTCCTATCCGACTAAGACTATGTTTCCTTATTATACAAGGCAAAGCCTGCCGGATGCTATCTTATCTCTAATTACATGGTTCGGCCCATCCTCTATCCGAGTGGCCCATGTACTAGTAATGAGGTACCCGGGGCCCATGGCCTCCACAAGCGCGCGATATCAACACGGTCTCTACAACGGACACCCCCCAGTACCTGCGCTGGTCAGAGATGGCCATTACCTTCAATCACGCAGATCACCCAGATCGGGTTTCCTACCTAAGACGCTATCTACTCGTCCTGGACCCGGTCGTCAGAAACATCAGGCTGAAGAAAACCCTCATCGACGGAGGTAGCGCGCTCAATATCCTGTTCGCCAAGACTTTGGACGAGATGAAAATTCCTCGTTCAGAACTACAGCCGAGCACTGCGCCCTTTCACGGGATAATTCCTGGCCTGTCATCAACTCCACTCGGGCAGATAACCTTGTCAGTAACCTTTGGCATGCGGGATAACTTCCGCACGAAAAACGTCTATTTCGAGGTTGCCGACTTCGAGACCGCGTACCACGCAATACTCGGACGACCGGCACTCGCCAAATTCATGCCGATATCGCACTATACATACATGGTGCTCAAGATGCCTGGGCCAGCAGGAGTCCTCTCCCTCCGCAGCGACATCAAACAAGCCTTCACCTGCGACAAGGAGAGCTGTGAACTGGCTCAATCACAAGAGGCGGCAGTTGGGCGTGACAGCATTTGGCAAGCCGTCACAACTGAAATCGAGCAGGATCAAGTTCTAGCGAAAAAAACAGCGAAGTTGGGAATTTCAGTGGACTCTGACACGAAGAAGATCCCCCTGGACCCTTCCGACCCCTCCAAGACTGCTCTAGTCGGGACCGGACTCGACCCCAAATAGGAAGACGCGCTGGTCACCTTCCTCCAAGCCAACAAGGATATCTTCGCGTGGAAACCGTCCGACATGCCGAGCGTACCAAGGGAGGTGATCGAGCACGCCCTAAACGTGAAGACAGACGCCAAGCCAGTCAAGCAACGGCTGCGGCGCTTTGCTCAAGACCACAAGGATGCTATCCAGGAGGAGATCACCAAGCTCCTCGCAGCCGGGTTCATCAAGGAGGTCTATCACCTAGATTGGATGGCAAACCTAGTTCTGGTCCGAAAGAAAAACAGTAAATGGCGCATGTGCGTCGACTACACCGATCTCAACAAGGCGTGCCCCAAGGACCCATTTGGTCTTCCCAGGATAGATCAGGTGGTTGATTCCATGGCAGGGTGCGACCTACTCAGCTTTCTCGACTGCTACTCAGAATACCATCAAATCAGCCTGCGGGAGGAGGACCGCTTAAAGACGTCTTTCATCACGCCGTTTGGAGCGTACTGCTATATCACAATGCCGTTCAGTTTGAAGAATGCTGGAGCAACCTATCAACGGGCCATTCAGCGGTGTCTGTACACTCAGATCGGGTGCAATGTGGAAGCCTACGTCGACGACGTGGTGATCAAGACCAAGTCCAAAGAAGACCTCATCGCTGACTTGGAAGAAACCTTCCAAAATCTTCGACGATTCAAGATGAAGTTGAACCCGGAAAAATGCGCCTTCGGAGTGCCATCCGACAAGTTACTCGGCTTCATCGTCTCGCACCGCGGCATCGAGGCCAACCCGGAGAAAGTCAACGCCATCAGGAACATGGCACCCCCGACTAACCTTAAAGACGTCTAGAAGCTCACAGGCTACATGGCGGCACTCAGCCGGTTTATTTTCCGACTGGGTGAACGGGGTATGCCCTTCTTCAAGCTACTCAAAAAGGCAGACAATTTCCAATGGACTCCGGAAGCCCAGCAAGCCTTCGAAGATTTCAAGCAATTCCTTACATCACCTCCTGTGCTGGCGTCACCCATGCCCCAAGAACCGCTAATGCTATATCTGGCGGCAACCACTCAGGTAGTCAGCACGGTACTGGTTGTTGAGCGATCTGAACAGGGTCATATTCAGAAAATACAACAGCCAGTTTACTTTGTTAGCGAGGTGCTTGCCGACTCGAAGACGAGATATCCGTAGGTCCAGAAGCTACTATATGGCCTACTTATCACAGTCCGGAAGCTGGTGCATTATTTCCAAGCACATCAAGTCACGGTGGTCACAGCATTTCCACTCAGGGATGTCCTTCATAATCGCGAGGCCACCGGCCGAATTGCTAAATGGGCACTCGAGTTGATGGCGTTCGATATCACCTTTCAGCCATGGACAACAATTAAATCACAAGCTCTAGCCGACTTTGTGGCCGAGTGGACAGAGGTTCAACTCCCTACATCAACAGGAAAGCTAGAGTACTGGACAATGTACTTCGACGGTTCCCTACGGATCGGCGGTGCCGGGGCTGGAGTCATATTGACGTCCCCCACTGGCGAAAAACTGAAGTACGTTCTACAAATCCACTTCCCAGCCTCCCACAACGTCGCTGAGTACGAGGCACTCATCCACGGGCTCCGCATTGCTATATCACTCGGCATACGTCGACTGGCTGTGCACCGGGATTCTCAACTCGTGGTAAACCAAGTCATGAAAGACTGGACTTGTCTCGACGATAACATGGCAGCATACTGTCAGGAGGTTCGCAAGCTGGAAAACAAGTCCGACGGGCTAGAAATCACACATGTCCTGCGTCAATACAACGACGCGGCAAACGAGCTGGCAAACATGGGATCCAAGTGAGAAGCAGTTCCGACTGGAATCTTTGTTGAGCAACTTATGGAGCCATCAGTCAAGAAGAAACCGGCGCCAGAGCAGTCGGGAGGCGAACCTACCCCAGCCACAGACGAGGTGCTGCACATATGTCAAGACTGGAGGACTCCTGTTGTCAAATTTCTCTAGGACGATGAACTCCCAGAAGATCGCAGTCACGCCGAGCAGATAAAGCGTCGAAGCAAAAGCTTCCTACTAGTTGGAGAAGACCTGTACCGAAGGAGCGCATCCGGTGTCCTCATGCGTTGTGTCACCACCGAGGAGGGCAAGCAGATCCTGCAGTTGATTCACTCGGGTATATGTGGCAACCATGCCGCATCCAGGACGTTAGTCGAAAAGGCTTACCGGCGGGGATTTTTCTGGCCCACAGCAGTAACAAACGCCAAGGACATTGTGCACAAGTGCGAGGGTTGCCAGTTCTACGCAAGACAAACAAATCTCCCAGCCTAGGAACTCCAAACTATCCCTAATTCCTAGCCATTCGCAGTATGGGGGCCAGGGGGGTTTACAGATCTATTCGTCGCGGTGGATAAATTCACCAAGTAGATCGAGGCTAAACCCGTTGCAACAATTACAGCGGCACGAGGAAAGGACTTCATCATGAGTATATTATACCGATTTGGGGTCCCTAACCGCATCATCACTGATAACGGTACTCAGTTCACGGGTGGCGTATTCCAAGACTTCTGCGAAGATTTTGGCATCAAGATCTGCTACGCATCTGTGGCACACCCGCGGAGCAACGGGCAGGTCGAACGAGCCAACGGTATGGTCTTACAAGGCATCAAGGCCAGGATATTTGACCGACTACAACCATATGCGGGTCGGTGGGTACAAGAACTCCCATCTGTTCTCTGGTCTCTCAGAACCACGGTTAGTCGGGCAACAGGGCAATCCCCTTTCTTTCTGGTCAACGGTGCCGAGGCTATGCTTCCGACAGAGATACAGTTCGGCTCTCCGCGAGCCCGGGCTTACTCAGAAGATGACTCAAATAACACCCGACTGGTTGAGCTAGATCAGTTGGAAGAAGCAAGGGACATCGCAACAATCCAGTCGGCAAGGTATTTTCAAGGCCTGCATTGCTACCACAACCGCAATGTCCGTGGCTGCACCTTTTTGGTCGGAGATCTCGTCCTGAGGAAAATACAAACCACCAAAGACAGGCATAAATTATCCCCAATCTGGGAAGGGCCGTTCATTATAGCCAAGGTCATGCGGCCAGGCACCTACCGACTGAAGACTGAAGACGGGGTCCTCATCAGCAACTCATGGAACATAGAACAGCTACATCCTTTCTATACCTGAGTTTTATAATTTTCATGTGTACAGTTTCTCTGACTCACTACGTCGCTAGTATCAACCGAGTAGTGAGTCGGGGGCTGTATGTATATATGTGTTCTGTCAATAACATACGAGCTTATCCTATTTCAGTTACGAAGCCTTACTATGACTGTCACGTTTGCCCGAGTACAGCTTCTTACGTTGAACGTTTTTATTAAGTTTTGACAAACTAACTCGGCGCAGACTACACGGTCAAGTAAAGCTAGTGACGACTGAGTAGCAAGCTTGGCGGCATTGCACACATATTTACACATGTTTCTTCGCAAAAGTTTATACATACCGACTACATAACATGTTGCCCTTACAGACCCAGGTCTCGGGTAATTATTTCAGCAGTCGGCTTCACCCGGGCAATCAGCTCCAGCGCCTCCTCGGGCGTCGTCTCCTCGGCAAACCCCTCCTTGATGGCTTCAATATCTGCCCTTGGGTAGATGGACTTGGTCATCGCTAGGGTCTGGGCCATGCTGGCAACAACATGCTCATCCGAGTACTTCTTCAAGGCACTCGATGCATCCTCAAGACGCACCTCTATCTGGGGGATCCTGCTGCAACTGGTTCCCACAGGGCTGGGATCTATGAAGTCAAGGAGCCCTTTCACGGACCCAATGAGGGCTTCCCGTGACTCCCTGATCACTCTTATCTCCTCTGTGTAAAACCGATACTGGGCCTGGACATTGACTCTCATGACTGCCCAGGTTCGCCGGCAAGTAAACTTGTCAGGCTCGGTTGCAGATATAATGACTAATGGATTGGCTAAGATCACGGTCAGGTTGGGGGCTTACTCTCGTAGCCGGCCTCCCACTTGGCTACGGTTTTCTCCAGTTCAGCTTTTTCTTCGCCAAGCTTGACGGTAGCCTCCCTTAACTCGGCCTTCTCCCGTTTGAGCTCGGCGTTGGCCTTCGTCAGGTCAGCCTTGACCTTCTCAAGCTCGGCCTTGGCTTTTTCAGCCTCTTTCAGCTGGGCTTCCTCCTTCGTTCGGGTCTTCAACTCTACTTCGAGGGCTGCACAACAGATTAGCCAAGAGCTCAACCGTGCGGTCAAGACGCAACTGGGCGGCCGGGAACAACGCAGCTGGAGGAATACACCAACGATTCAGTCGAGAAGATGCATTCGGGGAATTTACCTCTAATCTTTCCGGCTTGGGCCCAAGTCTTGTCCCTGAGCTAGTTGGTGGCACTCTTCAGCCAGGCTTCCCTCCCCAAGTGGTGCTCCTCCATCTCGGCCTTCAATGCCCGGAGCTGCTCCAATTCTGCGAGGTAAGGAGCCATTTCGACCAGAATCTCTGTCATCACCTCATTGCGGTTGACAAGCTTCTACTCAGGATAAGAAACAAATCAAGGATGGAGTCTGACATCAAAACGAGAAGATCGCCAAGACTCCGCCACAAGAATCATACCCCGACTCCCTGGGACCCGCTGATAGCGGCGCGAAGCAAGCTTTCGTGTTCCCTTCTCGCGACAACTTCATCAAGCCTGAAGCTCTTCGCGGTCCCATCAAGCACTGTCTAGGTGAACGTTCGGGGCATCCTACGTGGAGGAACTTCAATCCGTGGCAGGTTCGGGATCTCTGGCGGCGGCGGCGGCGACAACGACGACGACGGGGTCCTAGCCCCCATGCCGCCATCCCCCGCGGCCTCGGGGACCGGCTCGGGGGCTCCGACAGCGGCCTCCGCAACGGCCGACACTTCAGGGGCTGGGGCCTCAACCTCAGCAGCTGCCTCTTGGTCGGGTGGCGGCGGCGACCCTGCAGTCGGGACCACCTCAGTCTCCGCGACTGGGCTGGCCACCGGCTCAGCGGGTGTGTTCGTGGCCGCCGGCTTGGCTGGAACAGGCTCCTCAAGGGGAGTGGTCGGATCGATCTCCTTGAGATCGATATCAGCTCGCTTCCTGCATGATGAAACAAGACATCAAAACACTACTGCAGCACGCAAGGATTTCAGAAGATCTGGAGCAGCATACCTCTTGGAGAACTTCAGTTTTCTCCCGGGCGACCTGGGCCCTGACGGGGTGCTACCTCCAACTGTCAGCCCAGCCGGCGAATCAGTCGGCGTCACAGTCGGTGGCGGCACATCAGCTCGAGTTGGCCCCGATTCCGGTGTGGCTGGCTTGGGTGCATCCATGCTTGGTGCCATCCACTCTGGCGGTCCACTCGGCGGCGCTGTCGTCGGGCTTAGCTGCGTTGGGCTCGGCCCCGCAGGTCTCAACCTGGGGCTTGATCGCCTAGGCGTCACGGCAGCAGTGTCCTTTATTTTTAGCCCCCCTACCGCGACACGCGGCGTCATGGCTCCTTCGCCCCGATAAAGAATAGGCTTTTTCCTGGCTCTCTTGGAGTCGGGCTGGGCGGCGGCGGGGCTCCTCGGCCTCTTCTTTGATGCAATGGCCGACAACGGGAGGGAGTCTTCATCGAACTCCACGCACCACTACAAGAGATTCAACAAGATACATCATATATTCCTGGGGGATCACACATCCAAGTCCACAGGCATGCGCTACAAAGGAAAGACGGATGTTACCTCGGAGCGGGGCCAGCTGCGCCTGTAGGACGCAATGCGTCTCTTCTTGTCTTCGGTTTCAATTACCCTGCTGGAGAAGTATTCGAACAGGGTCTCCGTCACCTTCTGCTCATTGGCCGACTCCTGGCTGACCCGGTCAGGGTCATGTCTTCCCTGGTAATCCCAGCCAAACGCGCTCCTCAGCTTCAGGGGCTGGAAGCGCCGAGTCAAGAACCGCCTGGCCACCCAGGGTCCAGTCAGGCCGGCCTTCTTGAAGTTATCCAGCTTTGTCAGCAGTTGATGCACTTGACCCATTTCCTCATAGGTCGGGTCTGCCGACCAATTCGGTAAAACTACCGGCGGCGAGCCGGTGAATGGCCGCTAGGAGGGAGCCAGATCTGCGCAATAGAACCACTACTTGTGCTAGCCCTTCAAGTAGGATTTCAAGGGAAGATCAAGATATGACTTTTTCCTATCACTCCTCAACTGAAGACCAGCCCCCCCAATTACGCTGATGTTAATTTTGGAGGGCTGGGGTTTAATGCGGAACAAATGCCTAAAGAAGTTGAAATGGGGTTCCACGCCCAAATAGCACTCGCACAGAGTAACAAAGATGGAGATCTGAAGAATCGAGTTGGGATTCAAATGCACCAACTCTAGCTTATTGAAGCCAAGAACGCAGCGGAAGAAATCAGAAGATGGAAGGCACAAGCCCCGATCGAAAAAAGAGGCGAAAACTACTGTTTCACCAGGTTGGGGATTTGGGACCGACTCACCCTTAGCCGACCGCCAGCGAATCACCTCTTGGCTAGGCAACTTCAGTTGACTCTCCAGTAGCATCAGCTTCACCGAGCCGCAATCTGAAATCGGCCAAGCACTCTCCGGCGCACCCGCAAGATCCGAAGCTTTCGACATGACTGGAGGCGGCGAGATTTGGGGAAAAACAAATCGGGGGCTTGGAACAAACGAAGAGGATTGGAATCGCCCGAGTTCAGGTGGGGAATAGCAGCAGCTAACCCTAGCCGGGTGGGAAGCGAAAAGTTGGGCGCGAAGGTGGAAGACGAAGCGATTGGCTGATTTGGGGAAGATGAAGGAATCTTTTTCTCTCTCCCTGCTTTTATAGAGCCGATGCCGACTAGATGGGCTTGGGCCTGCACAGTCAGTACCACAGGCTGAGTTGAAATTATAGCGCTGGTGCTACTAACATGAGCCGATGAGGTAAACAGATATGCTTTATGAGAGCCTTATTTCTAAACATACATGTTTGGGTATCTGTTTTATCCACCAGGTCTCGAGGATATATCCTTACAAGGATCACAAGCTAGTCTTCATTAAAATTGGGGATGTAGGTATCTTTCTCGAGTCCACCTGACCACGCCATGGATTTATTTTCATACAGTGGTACTCGGCCTACATGCGTGGCCACCAGTTGTCATGAGCAATGTCATTCCCGCTGACATGATGCGGAAGAGTCTAACTTTTGAGTAGTGCACTACTCGGGAGAGACTGTAAATATCTTTTCCCGCTGACATGATGCGGAGGAGTCTAACTTCCGATTGGGACGCCACTCGGAAAAGACTATAAACCCCCTTTTTCCAGCTGACATGACGCTGAAGAGTCCCATATACGAGTAGCATCCTACTCGGCAAGACTATAAACACATATTCCGACTGACATGAAGTCGAAGAGTCCTACATATGAGTAGTTCCCTACTCGGCAAGACTATAAAGTTTATTCCGGCTGACTATAAAGTCGAAGAGTCTCATATACCAGAATTAATCTACTCGGGAAAGACTTCCACGTTAAAGATCTTTGACTTTATGTTTAATTGTCTTCACAATTAAGCACAAAGTTGGGGGCTACACCTAATAGGTGCGTCTATTCAGCGCACACTATTCATACATTTACATGAAGCCCTTCATAGCCTCGCTGCCAGCTGACATGAAGCAGGACTCGGAAAGAAGACTTACTTGGACAAAGAGTACTCGGGAGCATCGTACTCGGGCAATCTTCACTGTGGAGGACGAGCACTTGGCATCAGCTGTGACTCAACTATGAAGGTCTCAGGGGCTACTGTGGAGGCCATGGGCCCCGGGTACCTCATTACCAGTATATGGGCCACTCGGATAGAGGATGGGCTGAACCATGTAATTAGAGATAAGATGGCACCCGGCAGGCTTTGCCTTGTATAATAAGGAAACATAGTCTTAGTCGGATAGGTCTCTGTCTCTAAGAAGGAAATCCCTTTGCCGTATCCGGCTGGGATCCTTATCATGTACCCCTGTCCCCTAGTATATAAAGAGAGGCAGGGAGCCCCATGAGGGCAGACGGAAGATCATTGATCACAAACCACCTCAGAGGAATAACACCTCAACTAGACGTAGGGTATTACCTCACATCAAGGGCCTGAACTAGTATAAATCTTCTCTGTGTTCCTCTGCAATCCACCGAATTCACCTTCACCAAGTAGCCCTATAGTTTTATTGCCGGTGCAAAGCATTGACATAGACTCTTCAGCGTCATATCGGCTGGAATAATATTGCTGATGGCAACTGGTGGCCATGCATGTAGGCCGAGTACCACTTTATGAAATTAAATCCATTGCATGGTCAGGTGCGCTTGAGAGATACCTGCATCCCCAATTTTGATGAAGACCAGCTTGCGATCCTTATAAAGATATATCCTCAATACCTGGTGGATAAGACAGATACCCAAACACATGTGTTTAGCAATTAGGCCTTCATGAAGCATATCTATTTATCTCATCGGTTCCTATTGGTAGCACCAGCGCTACAATTTCAACATAGCCAGCGAGCGGCTCATATTGAGCATGCTACTGTAGAAACTCATATGTTGGTGGCCCAATACCGACTGTGTAGGCCCAGGCCCATGAATCAGAAACGGCTCTATAAAAGGTGGGGAGAGAGAGAAAACATTCCCTCATCTTCTCCAATCCTCCAATCGTTTCGTCTTCCAGCTTCCGCACCGAAATTTCGCCTCCCGCTTTGCTAGGGTTCTCAATGCTCGCTCTTTCCCACTGAAACTCAAGCGATTCCGCTCCTCCTCATCCATTCCAAGCTCCCGATAGCCTTTTCCCCAAATCTCCTCACCCCCAACCGTGCCGAGAGCGTCAGAGATCCCAGAGGTGACCGATGAGGCATGGCTGACTTCGGATTGCGGTCGGTCCAAGCTGGAGCGCTTGGAGAAGCAGTTGAGGTTGCAGAGCCACGATGTCATCAACTGGTGTCTGGCTGAAGGGGAAATGGTTCTAGAGCCCCAAGAGGGTGAGACCATCGTTTTTGCCTCTTTTTTCCACCGGGGTCTTTCTCTTCCTTCTTCCGAGTTCTTCCACCAGCTTCTCGCTTTTTATGAACTCGAGTTGGTGAATTTGAATCCCAACTCGATTCTACAAATCTCCCTTTTTGTGACTCTCTGTGAGTGCTTCCTGGGTGTGGAACCCCATCTGAATCTCTTTATATATCTATTCCATATCAAGCCCCAGCCCTCCAAGAATAAAATCCAAGTAATTGGGGGGGGGGGGCGGCATCCAACTTAGGAACGAGATGAAGAGGACTTATATCAATATCCCTCTAAAATCTTCTCTCAAAGGCTGGCATAAGGAATGGTTTTACTATTCCGATCTTGAGCCAAGCCTTCTGTGGGTGCCATGGGCCCCGGGTACCTCATGACAAGCATATGGGCCACTCGGATAGAGGATGGGCCTAGCCTTGTAATTAGAGATATAGCTAGATTCGGCAGACTTCGCCTTGTATAGAAAGGCATATACAGTCCTAGTCGGGTGCGTTATATCTCTAAGGGGAGATCTCCTAGTCGTAATCCGATGGGGACTCCTACCTTGTAACCCTGTCCCCCAGTATATAAGGGGAGGCAGGGCGCCCCATGAGGGCAGGTTGAGTTGGTTCACCAGAATCACCACCGCAGATCCTCAAAGGAATACATACAAACTGGACGTAGGGTATTACCTCACATCGAGGGCCTGAACCAGTATAAAATCTTCCTGTGTTCCTTTGCAATCCACCGAGTTTACATCCGCCGACTAGCCCCATATATTTATTGCCGGTGTAAAACATCGACAGTTGGCGCGCCAGGTAGGGGATTCGGCGCGATCTACATCTACAAGCTCGATGGATCCAGCAACCGGAGTCGACGGCGGCAAACTCTCCCCCGGAGATACAATTGCATTCAGAAGCCTCGACTTCGCCGCCGACCAGATCGGCAATCTCACCTTGGCCGACACGGACCCGATCCAACCGGCCGAGGAACCAGCCGACTCCGCGCCAGTCGGCCTACACGATGCTGCAGCAATCTCTCACGACATGCTGCGGCGATCTCCAATACGCCCAAGTCCAGGGACAACTCTTTCTTTCGGTGTTCGACTCGGACTCGGTTTTGAGCCGGCCGAGATCGGGCCGAGAAGGGAAGAGATCGTCAATTTCCCGTTCGGACTCGGAGACGCCGTGGATATCTACAGTCTACATCCGACGCGGCAAACCCGATCCCCTGGAGTTCGACTCGGATACGGCCCCGAGCCGCTCGAGATCGGATCTAGGGAGGTCGGAGTTACACTCATCCCCATCAACCATCCCGACTTCGACTCGAAGTCGGACTCCGACTTCCAGTCGGACTACGACTCTAAGTCGGATAGTAGCTCGGCACGCTTCTCTCCGCCACGAGAAATCTTCATGGCATCCAAAGGCTCTACTCCTACTCAGGAATCACGCCGACTACGCGAACAGCAAGAGGAGGAGGCCTGCCGACTGCGAGAACAACAGGAGGAAGAAGCAAGACGCCTGCACGCCCGCAACGACGGCCTACACAGGGCTGGGCGAACCGCTCAGCAACAAACCCTCCAAACAAAAGTCGGCGACCACAACGTCTTCGTCACACCACAGCAGAACATCGTGGCCGCCGTAACCCTACTGGACACGATCCAGGTTGGGCCTGATCACCAGGCCACCCCGACGATCTCAAGGATAAAAGCCATGCTTACTGCTGCCGCATGTCAGCAGCACCAACAGTCGGGCAACACACTCGTACTGACCAGTCGGTCAACTTCCCCAGCGGCAGTCTCATCCACCTCAAAGCGACGTCGAGCGGCCGGCTCTAGTCGCCAGCACGCGGAGTCAAGCCAGACGTCACTCGGCAACCACAACAACCGGCAACGTCGAAGCGACCGTCGGGACAACCAGGACCTCCGAGACCGACTGCGGCGCGACCTTCAGCAAGACGTTAATACTCGGCGCCGCAAACGAGAAGAAGACGAGCAACGCCAACTGGAAGACGAGAACGAGCATTTCGGCCTCCACTACGAGCGGTTTCGCCGCCGTAGTCGGGGTTGGAGTCCTCATGAAGACGAAGGCATACCGGCCTTCACCCAGGAGCTACAACAGGTCGACTGGCCGTTGAGTTTCAAGCCTACAGGCATCAACAAATACAATGGCAAGACCAATCCCGAGTCCTGGCTCACGGTCTACACTCTGGCGATCCGAGCAGCTGGAGGAAATCACAAAGTCATGGCTAACTACCTCCCAGTCGCTCTAGCCGACTCAGCGAGGACATGGCTAACAGGACTTCCCAAGCAATCAATCGGCTCCTGGGGAGAACTCCGGGAACGATTCATCACCAACTTCCAGGGAACATACGAGAGGCCATCTTCCGAGTACGACTTATATCAGTTGCATCAAAGGAAGAACAAGTCTCTTCGTGACTTCATCAAGAGGTTCTCTGAGAAGAAAAATTCAATCCCTAACGTCAAGGATGAGGTCGTCATCACCGCCTTTCGAAAAGAAGTCAAAGACACCTCGTTCATCGACAAATTCACGCGGAAGCCTCCCAACTCTGTCAAGGCCCTATTCGACATGGCAAACAAGTACGCCGACTCGGCCCACACTGTTGCCGAGGCCCTCGATGACAACAAGTCACCCTGACAGAAGAAGCGGGACGACACTGACGACGCGATCCCGACTAAAGCTGGGAATCGCAAACGCAAGTCAGACGGCTCCATTGTGGCAGTCGGTCACAACCGCCTTCGACCTTCAACAACTAAGGATTATCAGAACAACAAGTGACATGCTCGGGGGCTCACAAGCTCAAACACGAGGATGGCATCCCCACTCCCAAATACCGAACAGCTAAGTCGCTTTCTGATAAACATCTCCTCACTCGGCCTTGCTAGTGCCACAGCCGCTTACACCTAATAGGTGTACAAGCTGCGCATTCACTTTTTTCCGTTTTTGCTCTTAAATGATTACAAAAGTACTCGAGTAGCATAAATCTCGATCCGTGAAACTCTGCTCCATGTAAGACGAACTCAAGTCACCCAAAATGCGTGCCTGGGAAAGAGCCATGAGCCAACTCCCGACGCTAGGGGGCTATGACTAGTCGGGCAGAGTGCTTAAACGTAAGGGTTCAACTACTCGAGGAAATTAATATCAAAAAGAGGAAGAACACATATTTACATACATTGTAAAATACATTTTATTCGGGTGATTATTTCCATCATCAGATGCTACTCATCCGATATTTTTATATTGCAGGCCCAGCTCCGGATATGCGTGACAGGAACTCAGGGCTGCGAGCCTATCTCCTACGCTCGGGGGCTGGACAAGTCTGCCAAAATACACTCGGGATGCTCCATGAGGGCTACTGACCGAGTACTTGCACCAGTCGGGATGTCATCTTCCCTGGCTACGCTCCATGCGAGCCCGGCTACGCTCCATGCGAGCTAATAATCGACCTCCGGCGCCAGTCGGAGCTGTGTACTACTCGGCTAAGTAGGGTACGCCCCATGAGGGTCGCCAGCCGAATCCTACGCTACTGCTAGGTTCGGGTACCTTATTTGGTCACAGCTCTGTTGGGTAGGGTATGCCCCATGAGAGTCGCTAGCCGAATCCTATGCTAATGCAAGGTTCGGGTACCCTGCTCGGCTTTACCGAAGTCAGAGAAGACCTATGTCGTCAAAGCACATCCGGAGTTCCCATGCACCGCGTCACACCTGGGGAGAGTGAGCAGATTCTGCAATATACCTACTCAGGCGTCTGTGGCAACCAGGATGCATCCGGAGCATAAGTCGGAAAGACTTGCAGACGAGGATTCCTCTGGCTGATTGCGGTTACCAACGCCACCATACTCATCCTGACATGCGATGGATGCAACTTCTATAGAGCTATGCTGGGTAGGTTGGTTCAGGCCGGCTTACTTCATAATAGCTACCAAGACATGAGTTCCTACAGTAGCATGCTCCATGTGGGCCGCCCACAGGCTGAGTTGAAATTATAGCGCTGGTGCTACCCACAGGAACCGATGAGGTAAACAGATATGCTTCATGAGAGCCTTATTGCTAAACATATATGTTTGGGTATCTGTCTTATCCACCAGGTCTCGAGGATACATCCTTACAAGGATCACAAGCTGGTCTTCATTAAAATTGGAGATGCAGGTATCTCTCTCGAGTACACCTAACCACGTAATGGATTTATTTTTCATACAGTGGTACTCGGCCTACATGCGTGGCCACCAGTTGCCATGAGCAGCATTATTCCCGCTGACATGACGCGGATGAGTCTAACTTTCGAGTAGTACACTACTCGGGAGAGACTATAAAATTCTCATTCCCGCTGACATGACGCGGATGAGTCTAACTTTCGAGTAGTACACTACTCGGGAGAGACTATAAAATTCTCATTCCCGCTGACATGACGCGGATGAGTCTAACTTTTGAGTAGTACACTACTCGGGAGAGACTATAAAATTCTCATTCCCGCTGACATGACGCGGATGAGTCTAACCTTCGAGTAGTGCACTACTCGGGAAAGACTATAAACATTCTTCCAGCTGACGAGCTGAAGAGTCTAACTTCCGAATGGGACGCCACTCGGGAAAGACTATAAATACCTTTTCCAGCTGACATGAAGCTGACGAGTCTAATTTTCGAGTAGTATATTACTTGGGAAAGACTATAAATAATCATTCCGGCTGACATGATGCCGATGAATCTGATTTTCGAGTAGTATACTACTCGGGAAAGACTATAAACACCCCCTTTCCAGCTGACATGACGCTGAAGAGTCCCATATGCGAGTAGCATCCTACTCGGCAAGACTATAAACATACATCCTGACTGACATGAAGTCGAAGAGTCCTACATACGAGTAGTTCCCTGCTCGGCAAGACTATAAATTATATTCCGGTTGACATGATACCGAAGAGTCTCATGTACCAGTAGTAATCTACTCGGGAAAGACTACAAGGTTAAAGATCTTTGACTTCATGTTTAATTGTTTTCACAATTAAGCACAAAGTCAGGGGCTACACCTAATAGGTGCGCCTATTCGGCGCACACTATTCCAACATCTACATGGAGCCCTTCATAGCCTCGCTGCCAGCTGACATGAAGCAGGACTCGGGAGAAGCAGCACTCAGACAAAGAGCACTCGGGAGCAATGCACTCGGGAAGACTTCACCGTGGAGGATGAGCACTTGGCATCAGCTGTGACTCAACTATGAAGTTCTCGGGGGCTACTGTGGGTGCCATGGGCCCCGGGTACCTCATGACAAGCATATGGGCCACTCGGATAGAGGATGGGCCTAGCCTTGTAATTAGAGATATAGCTAGATTCGGCAGACTTCGCCTTGTATAGAAAGGCATATACAGTCCTAGTCGGGTGCGTTATATCTCTAAGGGGAGATCTCCTAGTCGTAATCCGATGGGGACTCCTACCTTGTAACCCTGTCCCCCAGTATATAAGGGGAGGCAGGGCGCCCCATGAGGGCAGGTTGAGTTGGTTCACCAGAATCACCACCGCAGATCCCCAAAGGAATACATACAAACTGGACGTAGGGTATTACCTCACATCGAGGGCCTGAACCAGTATAAAATCTTCCTGTGTTCCTTTGCAATCCACCGAGTTTACATCCGCCGACTAGCCCCATATATTTATTGCCGGTGTAAAACATCGACACCTTCCCCCTTTCATGGGTTTGTCTCCGGTGGTCATTGCCAAGTGGTCGTCTCTGCCCACCTCTGAAGAAATGGGGCAGGTCCACAAACTTGCTGGCAGGATTGACAAGTAGAAGAAAGCTGGGTTGACTGGTCCATGGGTGGCCAGACGTTTCTTGTCTCGGAGCATGAGGCCACTAAAGCTGAGGTGCCACTTCGGCTGGGACTACAAGGGAAAAGGTGATCCCAACTGGGAATATGCTAATCTGATAGACAAGTACAAAGTGGCCGACACCTTGCTAGATTTCTTTGCTAGCGGGGTGGTCGAAACTGAAGATACAGGGCGATCTGTGGTGGCTTATAGCCAGAAGAGGTCGCGCCCAAAGGTAACCCTTGCCGATGTTGTCTTGTAGTTCATCTATGGTGAATGCTTGCAGATATATGCCTAGATTGGCTCCAGAATGTGTAAAATATATTGTTGAACTGCTTACAGTCATGTGAGGAGTTTGATAATGACTCCCGAACACTGTCGGCCATGAAGTCGAAAAAGAGGCCGAGAAGTCCTTCTGCTGCCCAGCCCGACTCCAAGAGAGCGGGAAAGAGACCTGTTGTAGATCAGGGCAAGAAGAAGATTATGATGCCGAGTGCCGCAGTCGGGAGTGTGGGTGCCATGGGCCCCGGGTACCTCATGACAAGCATATGGGCCACTCGGATAGAGGATGGGCCTAGCCTTGTAATTAGAGATATAGCTAGATTCGGCTGACTTTGCCTTGTATAGAAAGGAATATACAGTCCTAGTCGGGTGCGTTATATCTCTAAGGGGAGATCTCCTAGTCGTAATCCGATGGGGACTCCTACCTTATAACCCTGTCCCCCAGTATATAAGGGGAGGCAGGGTGCCCCATGAGGGCAGGTTGAGTTGGTTCACCAGAATTACCACCACAAATCCTCAAAGGAATAACACCACAACTGGACGTAGGGTATTACCTCACATCGAGGGCCTGAACCAGTATAAAATCTCCCTGTGTTCCTTTGCAATCCACCGAGTTTCCATCCGCCGAGTAGCCCCATATATTTATTGCCGGTGTAAAACATCGACAGGGAGTCTGAAGATAAAAGACACCGCCGGTACAACCCCCAGGCCGCCAAGTCCTAGGCTTGGACCAATGCAATCGAGCTCAGCATCGTCGAGCCCAATACGAGTGCCGCCAAGTACAAGGCCAAGTCCAGCGCTGCCAGGCTCAGTAACATCGAGCCCAAGAATAGCGCCACCGAGTACCCAGGCACCCCAGCCGGCCACACCGTGAGCGGGGCCGACCAGGATAGAAACACTGTCACCGACCACCGTGCCCTCAGGCCCAACAGCCAGCGGTTCTCTAGTGCCGACCTCTAGATCACCCGGACAGCGGCTTAAGTTCTCCAAGAGGTAGGCTGCTCTGGATCTTCTGGAAATCTTGCGCATCATGGTAGCATGTTGATGTTTGACTCGTTATGTTGGAAGTGGGCTGACATTGATCTTAAGGAGACCGCTCTAGGTACCCCCGTCGTCGAGCCAGCCCAGCCGAGCCAGCGCCGGTGAGCGCACCTGCTGAGCCGGCGATGGTCCCAGTTGCAGAAATTGAGACCGTCCCGACTGCAGGGCCGCCGGCACCGGTCAACCAAGGGGCAGTTGTCGAGACTGTCGCTCCAGTCCCTGAGCCAGCCCCCGAGGCCCTGGAGGCTGCCGAGGTGAGGACCAGGACCCCGTCGCCATCCTCATCGCCATCGTCATCGTTGTCGTCGTCGTTGTTGTCGTCACCGCCTTCGGAAAGGCCGGATCTTCCCAGGCTCGAAGCCCCTCCCCGCAAGTTCCCAAGGACATTCCACTGGACGGCCTTCAATGGAATTGCGAGGAGTTACAAGCATGACGAGGTTGCGGTGGAGAAGGAGCGTGAAGACTTGCTTCGTGCCACAATCGCCGCGTACCAGGAGATTAAGGTATGAATCTCGTCGTATTGGAATCTTGGTAGTCCTCCTTCGCCTCGCACTGTTTCTCCCCGAGTAGAAAATGGTTGACCGCTCGGAGAGGATGAACGAGGTCCTGACCCAGGTTGCCCCCTAGCTCCAAGAATTGGACCAGCTCCGGGCTTTAAAAGCCGAAGTGGAAGGGCGCAGCCAGGAGAGGGAATCTTGGCTAAGGGAGGCCGTTAATCAGCTCAGGACTGAGAATTGGGACCAGGCCAAGAAGATTGGAAGTAAGCCTCCCGATCGTCTCCCTGGCTGATCTCTTAGCATATTTGTCCAGCTGTGTTATTTTCCGACTGCCCAATTGTGTCTTGACTACCATGTTGAGTGCTTGACTATTCTAATGTGCAGCCCTCGAAGACGAGCTGAAGACCCGAACAGAGGGAGAAGTCCAACTAAAAGAGGCTGAGAAAGCCAAGGCCGGGCTTGAAAAAGACAAGGCCGACCTGACAAGGGCCGTGGCCGAGCTTGAGAAAGAGAAGGCCGACTTGAAGAAGGCCAACGCCAAGCTCGAGAAGGAAAAGGTTGAACTGGAGAAGGCCAAAGCCAAGTGGGAGGCCGACTACGAAAGTAAGTCTCTGCACTGACAATGATCTTAACCAATCCATTAAGTGCTTCGTCTGCAGTTTGCCTGACAAGTTTACTTGTTGGTGAACCTGGGTAGCTGCTAGAGCCAATGCCCAAATCCAATTCCAGGCTTTTGCAGAGGAGATAAAGGTCGTCAAGGAGTCACGGGAGATCCTTGCCGAGTCCGTGAAAGGGCTCCTTGACGTGATGGATCCTCGTCATGTGGGAACCAACTCCAACACGGTGTCTCAGGTGCAAGCGCGCCTTAACGAAGCACCAAGTATCCTGAAGAGTTACTCGGATGAGTGCATTGTTGTCGACGTGGCCCAAACCCTGGCGATGACCAAGTCCATCTACCCTAGGGCAGACATTGAAGCCATCGGAGAAGGATTTGCCGAGGAGACGACACCTGAGGAGGCGCTGGAGCTAATAGCCAAGGCGAGGCTGACTACAGAAGCGATCACCCGAGACCTGGGTATGTAAAAACAATCCATCATGCAGTTGGTGTATGTGAATTTTTGTAAAGACATGTGTAAATACATGTGCAATGCCACCAAGCTCTGAATTATTAGTTAGTTGTCATTAGCTTTACCAGACTATATAATCTGCGTCGAGTTGGTCTATAGGAACTTAATAAAATTGTTCACCTCAGAAAGCTGTACTTGGGCAAACATAACAAAGTCGTTTCAAAACTTCATAACTTAAGTAAAACAGGCTCGTATATTATTGACAAAGCACATATAATACATGCAGCCCCCAACTCACTACTCGGTTGGAACAAGCGGCGTAGTGAGTCAGAGAAATCTGTACACATGGAAAAGTATAAAACTCAGGTATAGAAAGGACGTAGCTATTCTATATTCCATGAGTTGCTAATGAGGGCACCGTCTTTGGTCTTCAGTCGGTAGGCGCCTGGCCGCGTGACCTCAGCTATAATGAACATCCCTTCCCATATTGGGGATAGTTTATGCCTGTCTTTGGTGGTTTGTATTTTTCTCAAGACGAGATCTCCGACCAAAAAGGCGCGGCCACGGACATTGCGATTGTGGTAGCGACGTAGGCCTTAAAGATACCTCGTCGACTGGATTATTGCGATATCCCTTGCTTCTTCCAACTGATCTAGTTTGACCAATCGAGTATTATTTGAGGTGTCTTCTGAGTAAGCCCAAACTCGCGGAGAGCCGAACTCTAACTCGGTTGGTAGTATAGCCTTGGCACCGTAAACCAAAAAGAAAGGGGATTGCCCTATTGCCCGACTAACCATGGTTCTGAGAGACCAGAGAACAGATGGGAGCTCTTGTACCCACCGGCCCGTATATGGTTGTAGTCGGTCGAATATCCTGGCCTTGATACCTTGTAAGACCATACCATTGGCGCGTTCAACCTGCCCATTGCTCCGCGGGTGTGCCATAGACGCATAGCAGATCTTGATGCCAAAGTCGTCACAGAAATCTTGAAACACGCCGCCCGTGAACTGAGTACCGTTATCTGTGATGATGCAGTTACGAACCCCAAATCGGTATAATATACTCATGACGAAGTCCTTTGCTCGTGTCGCTGTTATGGTAGCAACGGGTTTTGCCTCAATCCACTTGGTGAATTTATCCACTGCGACGAACAAGTGTGTGAACCCTCCTGGCACTTTCTTGAATGGCCTGCCATGTCAAGCCCCCATACTGCAAAGGGCCAAGAAATTGGGATTGTTTGGAGTTCTTGGGCTGGGAGATTGGTTTGTGGGATCTTTGTTGAGCAACTTATAGAGCCGTCAGTCAAGAAAAAACCAGTGCCAGAGCAGTCGGGAAGCGAGCCTACCCCATCAACAAATGAAGTACTGAACATATGTCAAGACTGGCGGACTCCTGTTCTCAAATTTCTCCTGGACGATGAACTCCCAGAAGATTGCAGTCAAGTTGAACAGATCAAACGTCGAAGCAAGAGTTTCCTAGTTGTCGGAGAAGACCTGTACCGAAGAAGTGCATTCGGTGTCCTCATGCGCTGCGTCACCACCGAACAGGGTAAGCAGATTCTGCAATCAATCTACTCAGGCATATGTGGCATAAACATTCTTCCAGCTGACATGACGCTCAAGAGTCTAACTTCTGAGTAGTATACTACTTGGGAAAGACTATAAACATATTTCCAGCTGACATGAAGCTGAAGAGTCTAATTTCCGAGTGACATACTACTCAGGAAAGACTATAAAATATTTTCGGCTGATATGATGTTGAAGAGTCTCATATACCAGTAGTATACTACTCAGGAAAGACTACCAGGTTAAAGATCTTTGAATTTATATTTAATTGTTTAACAATTAAGAACAAAGTCGGGGGCTACACTTAATAGGTGTTCCTATTCGGCGCACACTATTTATATTTCTACATGGGAGCCGCTTCATTGTTGAGCATAGCGGTGTTGAACGCCCAAAATTCGCACCGAAATTCTGAACATTAATGTGTAATAAAGTCCTTGGCCGGTCGCGCAGGAAAGCCAGGGTACACAAACCAAGTTGCCATACAGAGTGTCTTACAAACAGAAGCGTAACTGTATATTACATAAAT
Source organism: Oryza meyeriana var. granulata (assembly GCA_003991445.1). Classification (NCBI taxonomy): domain Eukaryota; kingdom Viridiplantae; phylum Streptophyta; class Magnoliopsida; order Poales; family Poaceae; genus Oryza; species Oryza meyeriana. The sequence continues at coordinate 66,050 of RYFJ01002605.1, forward strand.
GCGCGGAAAGTGTGTGGCGGAAACGGTAAAACGGAGTTTTATAAACATCTGGCCAAGCAGGTGTTTTCCGATTCCATTCCACAGGCACCTTGACGGCGGAGCCAGCCTATTCCTCAGGATGATCTTCATCTGACGCGTCGTCCAACACTGCCGGAAAATTGTTAGCAAGGCTGAGTACCACCCACAGTACTCAAACAAATCACAATTATGCATATGCACAGGGTACAAAGATGGGGACGGGGTTTATTTCGGAAAAGCAGTTGCAAAATGGGAGTAGTTCGCAAACATTGAAAAGTTGATTTAATTAACAATATTAATTCACCACTGATTAACGCTACACCACAGTTAACCTAGGCTGGTGTAGGGTAGTTATCCAAACCATTCCCAACTGATTGACGCTAAACCACCGGTCAACCAGTTCCAGTCTCACTGATGAACGCTACACCCAGGACGTTCACCAGACACCTCCGGGTACCCTGTTACACCACGTTTTACCCGGACTCCACTGATTAACGCTACACCACGTTAACCAGTCACCACCGGAGACAACGTACCACGCTGACCAGTTTTTCCCGACCAACGCTAAACCACGTTGGACCAGGTGTTGGTTGGCCTGCGCTGATGGAAGTTATGGTAGGTTTACACCAACGACCACCAGGCGTAACTGATGAGAGTTACACCACACTCACCAGTCTCCACCGATTAGCGTTAAACACGCTAACAGTCACCCCCGGTCAACTCAACTTACGTCGACATGTACGGGACTCGGCTGGGTACGCTACCTTCGTAGCCACAACACTCCGGCGTAGTTGATGATAAAACAGGATTAATATCTAGGGGAGACTAATCAACGGGATTATGTCTTGGCCAATGTGCCATTTACCGCGGGGCGGCTATCGAATAGTTTTCGGCTCTGATCAGAAGGTGTACAACTGTACCACAAGACACAGACCCCACACACGTTCCGTGTGCCAGTACATCACACGATGTCCCGTGCAAGGCTGTGACAGGACCGTTCACGCTAACCCTCCCTAACCATGGTACGAGCACAGCTGTCTCAGAAGCATGGTGAGAGTTTAGCAGGTAATTTCGCGCGCTGCGACAGGTTTTAGGCAGTGTGCGCCATATGTGGCAGGCGTACCCCTTGCGCCACGGTGAAGTCCGGCAGCCGATAACCTACCATGTGTGCCGGGCCGACCCAACTCCATCACGCCCACCTCTTCTTCGGTGCCTAGGAGAGGGAGATGAAACGCTTCAAGCCAGCCGTTGCCACGCTGGCTTGTGGCCAAAGTACGGGAAGTTGCCCAATGTGGTTCCCTGGGGAACCGGTCCTTAATGCATGGGTGTGACAAGCAAAACCATACACCACAGTCCGCACCATTTAGGTTCAAAATTTTAGGAATTTAACAACAACCTATCAAGTTCCATTTTTCGACATTTGAGTCGAATCATATAAAAAGACATATTTAATCCCAAGTGAGCTATGTTGCTAAGCATGGCTTAAGCATCCTAGGGATTATATTCTACTCATATTATTACCCGCCAGGTGCAAGGATTTAGTCATCAAACTAAGGCTTCATCCTGACATTGTATAGGCAATACCAATCCACTATGAATTATTAAAATAATGCAGTTTATTTGCGTAAACAAAGCAATTTTTTGAACGAAAATGGGGTACAAATTGATCAAAAATCAGTGCGACTTGTTGTTGCTCCCGGCTCAGGTATTTCGGCTACGATTCGAAATACGCAGGAAATTACCGGCGTCGGATTCTACAACAAACAATGCATAACAATTAAAAACAGTACATGGGGGTCAACAAACATGGGCTGAAAGTATTTTTAATGGATTCTTGGCATTTTTTGGATTTAATGAAATTTTGAAATGGACTTAATCAGAGTTCGCATGAAATAGTTATGATTAATTGAAGTTTACTGCTATTTTCAGAGTGAATATAATTAACCAGTGATTTAATGCGCATTAACCGATTAATGACGTCACCAAGACTGGGAAGCCGCGCCGAACAGGCGGGGCTCCACCAGCCAGTGGCGTGCGAGAGGCAGGCGCACGGCGGACCAAGTCACCGCGGCGAGAGCGGGCGCACCACGTGGCGCCACCGCGGGCAACCACGGGGCGAGCAAGCGGGCGGCCCGATCTGCCACCGGCAGATCGGACGGCCCCGGGGAGCGGCGGCCAAAGCCAGCCGTCCCCAAGCGGGAGGCGGCGGCGCGCACGCGACCCGATGGTCGACGACGGCGACCACCCGGCGCGGCGGTGACCGCACACGGAGGGCGGAAAGGAACGGGAAAATGAAAGGGGTTCTCACCGGCGGCTCGCGACGGCGAGCGACGCGCGAAGACGACGGTGGCGACGAAAAAGCGGCGGCGGCCCTCGGGACGACGTCGGCGACGAACCCGACGGCGGGGAACGGGCGAGAGGGCGATTGCGAGGTGTCCTGGAGGATGAGACAGGACGGGAGAGGAGTTAGAGCGGAGAATAGTGACGCGGCGCGGCGGGAATCACCGGCCGGAAGGAAACGGAGGGCCGATACTCAACCGTGCGCTGCGGGCGAGGCGGTCCGGCGAGCTTCGGCTTCCACGGAGTGGCGGCCGAGATGCGGCGCGGTGCGGCGGAGGTGCAGGCGTTGGCGGAGTAGCCTGGCGGCGTCGGACGGCGGCGAGCGGCGGCCGGAGGCGGCGAAAAACGGCGGAGAACGGTGCGCGGTGGCGACGGGGTTCTGGGCACTGAAAGCTCGCGTGTTGGGGAAAAGATGGAGGAGAAGGCGGTGGAGATGGTTTTTATACAGTCACGGACGGGAGAGATCGAGGTCCGAACGGCCCCCAATCGCGCACTCGGTGGCGAGAGTGAAACGGGGCGTGGGCATTGTGTGCGAGATTCTCGGGAGAGAGGAGACGTGGACGCCGGAGAACTTGGGATGTGGGGCGGACTCGTCCGCGACCGTTTGAACGAGTGGAGGGGGCGTGCGGGTATGAGGCGGTAGGCGGCGCCGGATCGGACGCTCCGGGGAATTTCCCTCGCCCGATTCGGGACGGAGGAGGAAGATGATGCCTGACAGGCGGGCCCGGCGGCGGGTGCGTGGGCGCGGGTTGCGAGCGAGGGCGCGGGAGTCGGGCGTGAGGGCGCGGGAGCGCGGGCGCGAGCGCGGGCGCGGGCGCGAGGGCGAGGACGCGGGCGCGGGCGCGAGGGCGCGGCCGCGGGGCACGAGCGCGAGAAGTGGGGGGGGGAGGGCGCGGGGGCACGGGGCGCGAGGAGGAAAGGCCGAGGAGGTGAAAACCGGCCTGCGGCACAGTGCTGGGCTTTTTTTTTCGGTCGGCCCAGCGATGGAGAAAAAAGAAGAAAAGCAGAGAAAACAGAAGGAAAAAGAAAGGAAAAAGATTTTCCAGGACGATTTAAAATTCCGGTAGCGTATTTGATTTAATTAAAATAGTTCCTGTGCTCTGTAAAATTCCACTAAAAATCCAGTTAATGTATTTTTGGCACAGAGAAATACAAGAAAAATATTCCCGCCACGATAATTTATTATCTTGCATTTTACACCATCAATTAATTTCTCTAGCCATTTTTAAATTCCTTTTCTTGGGTATTTTCTCCGGTAAAGTTTCTGTGTGGCTAATCTCAGGGTGTGACAATAGCCTCGCTACCAGCTGACATGAAGCAGGACTCGGGAGGAAGAAGCCACTTGGACAAAGAGTAAACTTGGGAGTCATTGCACTCAGGCGTCTTTCACCATGGAGGATGAGTGCTCGGCATCAACTGTGACTCAACTATGAAGGTCTTAGGGGCTACTGTGGAGCCATGGCCCCGGGTACCTCATGACAACATATGGGCCACTTGGATAGAGGATGGGCCTAGCCTTGTAATTAGAGATATGATAGAACTCGGCAGACTTAGCCTTGTACGATAAGAAATATACAGTCCTAGTCGGGCAGGTTATATCTCTAAGAGGAGATCCCTTGGCTGTAGTCCGGCTGAGACTCCTACTTTGTAACCCCGTCCCCCAGTATATAAGGGGAGGCAGGGTGCCCCTGAGGGCATAAGCAATCATACATCCTCAAAGGAATACACCCCAATTGGACGTAGGGTATTACCTCACACCGAGGGCCTGAACCAGTATAAACCTCTAGTGTTCCTTTACAGTCCACCGAGTTTTGATCCGACGAGTAGCCCTATATTCATATTGCCGGTGTAAAACATCGACATGAAGATCCCGTGTAGTCGTCCTCGGGCGTCTTGGTTATCATGGCGGTCGTCATGATGATGCCACTGTCGATCGTTACTTGGACTGCCGAGTGACGTATTGTGGAGGCCATGGGCCCCGGGTACGTCATCACAAGCATATGGGCCACTCTGATAGAGGATGGGCCTAGCCTTGTAATTAGAGATATAGTAGCACCCGGCAGACTTTGTCTTGTATAAAAAGGAATATACAGTTCTAGTCGGGTGAATTGTGTCTCTAAAAGGAGATCCTTGGCATATCCGCTGGGACTGTTTTTTTCTTACTTTGTACCCTGTCCCCCATATATTAGGTGGTGGTAGGCAATGGGCGCCCCTGAGGGCAGAGAAGATCATAGATCGACACAAATCCTCAAAGGAATACATTACAACTGGGTGTAGAGTATTACCTCACATCGAGGGCCAGAACCAGTATAAAATCTCCCCGTGTTCCTTTGCAATCCACCGAGTTTCCATCCACCGGGTAGCCCTATAATCATATTGCCGTATAAAACATCGACACAGTTGCGTGCCAGGTAGGGGCTCCGTCAAGTTTTACATCTACAAGCTCGATGGATCTAGCAACCAGAGTCGATGGCGGCAAATTCTCCCCTGGAGACACAATGATGTTCAAAAGCCTCAACTTCGTCGTTGACATGTTCAGCAAGCTCACCTTGGCCAACGCAGATCCAATCCAACCGGTCGAGAACCAGCCGACTCCGCGCTAGTTCGGCCAAAGACCGCTGGCCCACCCTCAATCGATTTACTGCGCGATTCTACCACCTTGCCGGGTCTCGGGACAACTCTCTCCTTCGGCGTCCGACTCGCACTTGGCCTCGAGCCCAGCCCGGGTCGGGCTAGGAGGTGGAGAGATCGTCAATCTTCCCTACAGACCTGCGACGCCGCGGATCTACACCTCCACCGCGGCTGACCGATCCTCTAGGCTTCAGTTTGGACGTGGCTTTCCGAGCCACTCCAGATTGGATCTAGGGAGGTCAGAGTTGTTCTTTTCCGATCAACTACTCGATTCTGACTCCAAGTCAGATAAACGCTTCGGACACTAGTTTTTGAGGACACTAGTCTAGCAAGTTTCCTTTTGTCCCGCGGAGATCTTCATGGCTTCAACCCCTCCAACTAGAGGTATGCCAACTACAAGAGGAGCAACCGAGGAGGCACGCCGACTACGGCAACAGGAGGAGGCAACCGCGAGGCTCGCAACGACGAGCTACACAAAGCTGGGCGAACCGCCTCAGCAGCAAATCCTCCAAACTAGAGTCGGTGACCACGGACAGTCTCGTCACGCCACAACAAAACGTTGTGGCCGCTGCAGACCTTGTTGGACACACTCCTAGCTCGGCCTGATCACCAGGCCACCCGACGATAGCCAAGATCAAGGCGATGATTACAGCTGCTGCAACTGGTTCAGCAGCACCAGCAGTCGGGCGAAACCCCTATACCGACCAACTGGTCGGGTTCTCCGGTGGCAATCTCGTCCGCATCAGCACGACGCTGAGCGGCCAGCTCAAGTCAGCCACATGAGGAGTCGTAGCAAACATCACTCGGCAACACCAACAACAACAATCGACAGCGTCATCAGAACGATCGCTGGTTCAACCAAGACCTCCAAGTTCGTCTACAACGTGACCTCCGACAAGACATCAATGCCCGACGCCGTCAACGCGAAGAGGACGAGCGCCGCCGACTGGAGGACGAGCATGAGCGCTTCGGTCTCCACCACGAGCGGTTCAACCACCATGATCGGAGCCGGAGCCCTCACGAAGATGAAGGCATTCTAGCTTTCACCCATGAGCTACAGGATGTCGACTGGCCATCGGGCTTCAAGCCTACGGGGATCGAGAAATACGATGGCAAACCAAAACCCCGAATCCTAGCTCACCGTATATACTCTAGCAATCCAAGCTGCTAGAGGTGACCACAAAGCCATGGCTAACTACCTCCCGGTCGCCCTGGCCGGCTCAGCGAGGACATGGCTAACAGGGCTCCCGAGGTTGTCGATCGGTTCCTGGGGAGAACTCAGGGAGTGGTTCATCGCTAACTTCCAGGGGACCTATGAGAGGCCGTCTTCCGAGCATGATCTATACCAACTACACTAGAGGAAGAACGAGTCGCTGCATGAATTTATCAAGAGGTTCTCCGAGAAGCGCAACCAAATCCCAATGATCAAGGACAAGGTCGTCATCGCCGCCTTCCGCAAGGGAGTAAAGGACGCCCCGTTCATCGCAAAATTCACTCGGAAGCCTCCAGCTACTATCAGGGCTCTCTTCGATACAGCAAATAAATACGCCGACTCGGCCGAGGTAGTCGCAGAGGCACTCGACGAGAAGAAAGAGCCCTGGCAAAAAGACCAAAAGGCAAAAGCTGACAATGAGCCATCACAGAATAAGTCTGGCAGCTGCAAGCGAAAGTCGGACAACGAGGTGGCTAACGTGGAGTGCACTCGGTCGCGGCCCCCAAGGAACAACGAATACCAGAAGGTTATGAATGGGCCTTGCCCCTTCCATCCCAAGGGCAAGCACGCGGCCAAAGACTACTTCATGCTCAAGAAGTTTGCTTCCAAGCAGCCTTCATCATCTAGCGCCGACAAGGACAAAGACAAGCCAGACTCGGGCCTAGCCGACGATTTCCAGGATCCCCAAGCCGAGCTCAACCACATCTTCGGAGGGTCGTTTGCATACGAGTGCAAGTGAAAGCAGAAGCTAACAGCACGCGACATCAACGCAGTTTCTACAACAGACGCCCCCAATATTTGTGCTGGTCAGAAACACCCATCACATTTGACCGTGCAGATCACCCCGATCGGGTCTCACACCCGGGGCGCTACCAACTCATCCTGGACCCGGTCGTCAAGACTATCAAGCTGAAGAAGGCCCTCATAGACGGAGGCAGCGCGTTCAATATCCTCTTCGCCAAGACCCTGGATGAGATGAAAATCCCTCATTCAGAACTGCGGCCGAGTACTGCGCCCTTCCACGGGATAATTCCCGACCTGCCTTCAACACCCCTCGGGCAAATAACCTTGCTGGTCACTTTCGCACGCGGATAACTTCCGCATAGAAAACATCTGCTTTGAGGTCGCCGACTTAGAGACCGCGTACCACGCGATACTCGAACAACCGGTGCTCGCCAAATTCATGGTGATACCGCACTATACCTACATGGTGCTCAAAATGCCTGGGCCAGCAGGAGTCCTCTCCCTCCGCAGTGATGTCAAGCAAGCCTTCACCTGCGACAAGGAGAGCTACGAGTTGGCTCAATCACAAGAGGCAGCAGTCGGACGCAACAGCATTCGGCAAGCCGCCACGACCGAAGTCAAGGATGATCAAGTTCCGGCCAAAAAAGCAGCAAAGTCAGGAATTTCAATGGACTCTGACACGAAAAAGATCCCCCTGGACCCTTCCGACCCCTCCAAGACTGCTCTAGTTGGGACCGGACTCGACCCCAAATAGGAAGACGCGCTCATCACCTTCCTCCAAGCCAACAAGGATATCTTCACGTGGAAACTGTCTGACATGCCGGGCATACCAAGGGAGGTGATCGAGCACACCCTCAACATCAAGACAGACGACAAGCCAGTCAAGCAACGGCTATGGCGCTTCACCCAAGACCGTAAAGATGCTATCCGGGAGGAGATAACCAAGCTTCTCGTAGCCGGGTTCATCAAAGAGGTCTATCACTCGGATTGGCGGGCAAACCCAGTCCTGGTCCAGAAGAAAAACGGCAAATGGCGCATGTGCGTCGACTACACCGACCTCAACAAGGCGTGCTCCAAGGATCCATTTGGTCTACCTAGAATAATTCAGGTGGTGGATTCAACCGTAGGGTGCAAACTTCTCAGCTTTCTCGACTGTTACTCGGGATACCACCAAATCAGCCTCAAGGAGGAGGACTGCCTAATGACGTCTTTTATCACGTCGTTTGGAGCGTACTGCTACATCACTATGTCGTTCGGTTTGAAAAACGCTGGAGCAACGTATCAACGGGCCATTCAGCAGTGTTTACACACTCACATCGGGCGCAACGTGGAAGCCTACGTCGATGACGTGGTGATCAAGACCAAGTCCGAAGAAGACCTCATCACTGACCTAGAAGAAACCTTCCAAAATCTTCAAAGATTCAAGATGAAGTTGAATCTAGAAAAGTGCGCCTTCGGTGTGCCATCTGGCATGCTACTCGGCATCATTGTCTCACATCGCGACATCGAGGCCAACCCAGAGAAAGTCAACGCAATCATGAACATGGCACCCCCGACTAACCAGAAGGACGTCTAGAAGCTAACAGGCTACATGATGGCACTCAGCCGGTTTATTTCCCGACTAGGCGAACGGGGCATGCCCTTTTTCAAGCTATTGAAGAAAGCAGACAATTTTCAATGGACTCCCGAAGCCCAGCAAGCCTTAGAAGACTTTAAGAAATTTCTCACATCACCACCTGTGTTGGCGTCACCAATGCCCCAAGAACCATTAATGCTGTATCTGGCGGCAACTACTCAGGTAGTCAGCACGGTGCTGGTGGTCGAGCGATCCGAACAGGGTCACATACAGAAGATTCAACGGCCAGTCTACTTTGTCAGCGAGGTCCTTGCCGACTCAAAGATGAAATATCTGCAGGTTCAGAAGTTGCTGTACGGCCTACTCATCACTGTCCAGAAGCTGGTGCATTATTTCCAGGCACATCAAGTCACGGTGGTCACATCGTATCCACTTGGAGACGTCCTGCATAATCGCGAGGCCACTGGCCGAATCGCTAAATGGGCACTCGAGTTGATGACGTTCGACATCACCTTTCAGCCACGGACAGCTATCAAATCACAAGCTCTAGCTGACTTCGTGGCCGAGTGGACAGAAGTTCAAATGCCTACATCAACAGCGAAGCTAGAGTACTGGACAATGTACTTCGATGATTTTCTATGGATCGGCGGCGCCGGGGCCGGCATCGTACTGACGTCCCCTACCGGTGAAAAACTCAAGTATGTTCTCCAAATCCACTTCCCGGCTTCCCACAATGTCGCCGAGTACAAGGCAGTTATCCACGGGCTCCGCATTGCCATATCACTTGGCATCCGCCAACTGGTTGTGCGAGGAGATTCTCAACTCGTGGTAAACCAAGTCATGAAAGACTGGACATGTCTTGATGACACAATGGCGGCGTACTGTCAGGAGGTCCGGAAGCTGGAAAACAAGTTCGACGGGCTGGAGATAACACATATCCTACGATAATACAATGATGCTGTAGACGAATTGGCCAACATGGAATCTAAGAGAGAAGCGGTCCCGACATGTAAGCCGAGTACCACTTTATGGGTTTCAATCCAACATGTGGTCAGGTGTACTTGAGAGATACCTGCATCCCCAATTTTAATGAAGACTAGCTTGTAACCCTTATAAGGATATATCCTCAATACCTGGTGAATAATACAGATACCCGAACACATGTGTTCAGCAATTAGGCCTTCATGAAGCATATCCGATTACCCAATCGGTTCCTGTTGGTAGCACCAGCACTGTGATTTTAACACAGCCAGCGACCGGCCCACACTGAGCGTACTACTGTAGAAACTCATATTTTGGTGGCCTAGTACCGAATTTGCAGGCCCAAGCCCACTTATCAGTACAGGCTCTATAAAGGCGGGGAGAGAGAGAGAAAAGATTCCCTCATCTTCTCCAATCCACCAATCGTTTTGTCTTCCAGCTTCCGCGCCGAAATTTCGCACCTCGCCTCGCTAGGGTTCGCCATTGCTAGCGCTTCCCACTCGAAACTCGGGCGATCCCACTCCTCCGCGTCCATTCCAAGCTTCCAATTGTATTTCCCCCAAATTTCCTTGCCTTGAGCCATGTCGAGAGCGTCAGAAATCCCGGAGGTGACTGATGAGCCTTGGCCGACTTCGGATTGCCGGTCAACTAAGCTGAAGCATCTGGAGAGGTTGCTGAGACTACAGAACCGTGAAGTCATCCATTAGCGTCCGGCGGAAGGGGAATCAATTCCGGTACCCCAAGCTGGTGAGACCGTAGTCTTCGCCTCTTTTTTTGACAGGGTCTTTCTCTTCCGTCTTTGGATTTTCTCTGCCAGCTTCTTGCCTTCTACGAGCTAGAGTTGGTGAATCTGAATCCCAACTCCATCTTGCAAATCTCCATATTTGCAACTCTTTGTGAGTGTTTTCTGGGTGTGGAACCCCATTTGAATCTGTTTAGATATTTGTTCCACATCAAACCTCAGCCCTCCAAGAGCAAAGTCCAAGTGATTAGGGGGCTGGTATCCAGCTTAGGAGCGAGATGAAGAAGATTTATATCCATGTCCCCTTGAAATCCTCCCTCAAAGGCTGGCATAGGGAGTGGTTTTATTGTTCTAATCTTGAACCACGCCTCCCCCTTTTTACTGGTCTACCTCCTGAGGTTGTGCCCAACTGGTCGTCTATGCCCAGTTTTGAGGAAATGGGCCAAGTATATATGCTGATTAGCAAGATTGATAAGCTGAAGAGCTCTGGATTGACTTGTCCATGGGTGGCCAGGCGGTTCTTGACTTGTCGCATCAGGCTGCTGAAGCTGAGGAGCCACTTCGGCTGGGATTATGAGGGCAAAAACGATCCTAGTCGAGAATATCCTGACCTGACCGACAAGCACAAGGTGACCGACATCCTGCTTGATTATTTTGCCAGCGGGGTGATCGAGACAGAAGATGCCGAGCGTGCCACACTGGCTTACAGTCAAAAAAGGCCCCGTCCAGAGGTAACTCTTGCTGATGTTAACTTGATGTCCATCTGTGATGAATGCTTGTAGATTTGTATCCAGGATTGCTTTCCAATGTGTGATGCCTGTTGTTAAACCCCTTGCAAGAATGTAAGGAGTTTGATTAAGACTCCCAAACTTTGTCAGCCGTGAAATCGAAGAAAAGGCCGTTGAGTCCTTCTGCTGCCCAGCCTAGCTCCAAGAGAGCGGGGAAAAAAACCTGTCGAAGATCCGGGCAAGAGGAAAATTAGTAGGCTGAGTGCGGCAACCGGGAGCCTGAAGATTAAAGACATCGCCAACGCAGCTCCCAAGCCGCTGAGTCCAAGACCGAGACTGGTGCCACCAGGCTCAGCAACATCGACCCCAAGGACAGCACCACCGAGTACAAGGTCGTCAACGAACCATAAGGCGACGCCACCTAGCATTCCAGCGCCCTAGTCGGCCGCACCAGCAACTGGGCCGGTCAGGATAAAGACGCCACCGCCGATCGCCGTGCCATCCAGCCCAACAGCCAGTAGCCCTCCACTGCCGACTTCTGGAACCCCTGGATGGAAGTTCAAAACCTCCAAGAGGTAAATAGCTTTGAATCTTCTGAAAATCTTGTTCAGTATAGTAGTGTCTTGACATTTGACCCATCATACAGGAAACGAGCCAATATTGATCTCAAGGAGACCACACCGGCTGCTCCTGTTGTCGAGCCAGCCCCAGCCAAGCCAACCCTAGTGAGCTCATCTGCCGAGCCGGTGATCGTCCCAGCCGTAGAGACTGAGGCGGTCCTGACAGCAGGGCCGCTAGCGCCGGTTGACCAAGGGGTAGATACTGAAGCTGCTGCTCTAGCCCTCGAGCGAGCCCCCAAAGCCCCATCAGCTACCGAATCGGGGGCCAGGACCATGTCACCGTCTGTGTCTTCGTCGTCTTTAGAGGAAACGGATCTCCCTAGGCTTGAAGCCCCTCACCGCAGGTTCTCGAGAACAATCCACTGGGTATCTCCCGAGGGAATTGCGAAATGCTACGAGCACGATGAAGAGGCAGCGGAGAGGGAGCATGAAGTTCTTCGTGCCGCAATCGCTGCGTCCCGGGGGGTGCAGGTGTGTAGCGAGCCTTGCAATGTTGAGTCCCCGACAACTTCCCTTATTTCTGGTATTCCACCGCTTGACTCTGCTTTGCTCTGTTTTACCCCGAGCAGAAGATCGTCGACCGCTCGGAGAAGATAAACGAGGTCCTAACTCAGCTCGCCCCCCAGCTCCAACGATTGGGCTAGCTCCAGACCTCGAATGCTGACTTGGAGCGGTCTAGCCAGGAGAGGGAAACTTGGCTGAGGGAAGCAGTTGACCAACTCAAGATGAGAATTGGGCTCTAGCCAACAAGATCAGAAGTAAGTCTCCTGTATTTGTCTTCCTGACTAAGTCCCATGTATATTTCTCCAGCTCTGTTGTTTCTCGACTGCCCAGTTGTGTCTTGACTATAATCTTGAGCTCTCGACTATTCTAATATACAACCCTCAAAGCTAAGTTGAAGACCTGGATAGAGGAGGAAACCAAGCTGAAGGAGGCTGAGAAAGCCAAAGCCAAACTCGAGAAAGACAAGGCTGAGCTGGAAAGGGCCAAAGGCAAACTCGAGAAAGAAAAGACCGAACTGGAGAAGGCCAAAGCCAAGGTAGAGGCCGACTACGAAAGTAAGTCTTCACTCTGACAATGACCTTGTCTAATCCTTAGATTACTCTGACTACTGTTTTGGCTGACAAGTTTACTTGCCAATGAATCTAGGGAGCTGCGAGAGCCAATGCCCAGACTCAGTTTCGAGCCTTTGCAGAGGAGATCAAAGTCGTCAAGGAGTCACGGGAGATTCTTGCCGAGTCCGTGAAATGGCTCCTTGACGTCATGGATCCTCACCACGTGGGAACCAACTCCAACACGGTCTCCCAAGTACAGGCGCGCCTTAACGAAGCCCCGAGTACCCTGAAGAGGTACTCAGATGAGCGTGTTGTCATCGACGTGGCCCAGACCCTCACGATGACCAAGTCGATCTACCCTAGGGCAGATCTTGAGGCCATCAGTGAAGGGTTTGCCAAAGAAACAACACCTGAGGAGACGTTGGAGTTGATCACCTAGGCGAGGCCAACTACAGAGGCGATCACCAAGGACCTAGGAATGTAAGAACAATCCATCATGCAGTCGGTGTATATAAATCATTTGTAAGATATGTCTACAATGCCGTCGAGTTCTTGGTTTTACTTAGTTATCATTAGCTTTACCCAACTATATGGTCTACGCCGAGTTAGCCTATAGGAACTTAATAAAATCATTCACCGCAAAAAGCTATACTCGGGCAAACATAACATAGTCCTTGCAAAACTTAATAACTTAGATAAAACAAGCTTGTATATTGTTGACAAAGCACATATAATACATGCAGCCCCCGATGCACTACTCGGTTGAAACAAGCAACGTAGTGAGTCAGAGAAAAACTTCATACATATGTATGAGAGAAAATACAGAACTCGTGTATAGAAAGGACGTAACTATTCTATGTTCCATGAGTTGCTGACTAGGGCACTGTCTTCGCTTTTCAGTCGGTAGGTGCCTGGCCGTGTAACCTCGGTGATAATGAATGGACCTTCCCATATTAGGGATAGTTTGTGCCTGTTTTTGGTGGTTTGTATTTTTCTCAAGACGAAATCCCCGACCAAAAAGGCGCGGCCACTGACATTGCGATTGTGATAACGACGCAGGCCTTGAAGATACCTTGCCGACTGGATTATTGCGATGTCCCTTGCTTCTTCCAACTGATCTAGTTCGACCAATCGGGTATTGTTTGATCCATCTTCTGAGTAAGCCTGAACTCGCGGGGAGCCAAACTCTAACTTGGTTGGTAGCATAGCCTCAGCACCATAGACCAGAAAGAAAGGGGATTGCCCTGTTGCCTGACTAACCCTGGTTCTTAGAGACCAGAGAACAGATGGGAGTTCTTATACCCACCGCCCTACGTATGGCTATAGTCAGTCGAATATCCTGGCCTTGATACCTTGTTAGACCATGCCATTGGCATGCTCAACCTTCCCATTGCTCCGTGGGTGTGCCACAGATGCATAACAGATCTTGATGCCGAAGTCATCACAGAAATCTTGAAATACGCCGCCCGTGAACTAAGTACCGTTGTCCGTTATGATGCGGTTAGAAACCCCGAATCGGTATAATATACTCATGATGAAGTCCTTTGCTCTTGCCGCTATTATGGTAGCAACGGGTTTTGCCTCAATCCACTTCGTGAATTTATCCACTGCGACGAACAAGTGTGTGAACCTTCCTGGCGCTTTCTTGAAAGGCCCAACCATGTCAAGCTCCCATACTGCAAAAGGCCAAGAGATTGGGATGGTTTGGAGTTCTTGGGCTAGGAGATTAGTTTGTCTTGCATAGAACTGACAACCCTCGCATGTGCAAACTATGTCTTTGGCATCTGTTACTGCTGTTGGACAAAAAAATCCCTGCCTATAAGCCTTTCCGACTAACGTCCTAGATGCGGCATGGTTGCCACATATGCCCGAGTGGATCGATTGTAGAATCTGCTTGCCCTCCTCGGGTGTGACACAGCACATGAGGACACCAGATGCACTTCTTCAGTACAGGTCTTCTCCGACTACTAGGAAACATTTGCTTCGACGTTTGATTTGTTCAGCTTCGCTGTGATCTTCTGGGAATTCATCGTCCAGGAGGAATTTGAGAACAGGAGTACTCCAATCTTGAGATATGATCAGTACTTCTTCTGTTGCCGGGGTAGGTTCAGCCCTCAACTGTTCTGGCACTAGTTTCTTCTTGACTGATGGCTTCATTAGTTGCTCGACAAAGATCCCAGTTGGGATCACTTCTCGCTTGGATCTCATGTTTGCCAATTTGTCTGCAGCATCGTTGTATTGTCGTAATACGTGTGTTACCTCCAGCCCATCGAACTTGTTTTCCAACTTTCGGACCTCCTGACAGTACGCCGCCATAGTATCGTCGAGACATGTCCAGTCTTTCATGACTTGGTTTACCACAAGTTGAGAGTCTCCACGCACAACCAGTCGGCGGATGCCAAGTGATATAGCAATGCGGAGCCCATGGATGAGTGCCTCGTACTCGGCGACATTGTTGGAAGCCGGGAAGTGGATCTGGAGAACGTACTTGAGTTTTTCACTGGTGGGTGACATCAGTACGACGCTGGCCCCAGCGCCGCCGATCTATAGAGAACCATCGAAGTATATTGTCCAATACTCTAGCTTGTCTGCTGTTGTAGTTGTCTGAACTTCTGTCCACTCGGCCACAAAGTCGGCTAGAGCTTGTGATTTGATTGCTATCCCTAGCTGAAAGATGATGTCAAACGCCATCAACTCGAGCACCCATTTAGCGATTCGGCCGGTGGCCTCGCGGTTGTGCAGAATGTCCCTGATTGGATACAATGTGACCACTGTGACTTGATGCAACTAGAAATAGTGCACCAGCTTCCAGACCGTGATGAGTAAGCCGTATAGCAGCTTTTGGACCTGCGGATATCTCATCTTGGAGTCAGCAAGGACCTCGCTGACGAAGTAGAGACGAAGTAGACTGGCCGTTGAACTTTCTGTATATGACCCGGCTCGGATCACTCGACCACCAGCACCGTGCTGACTACTTGACTGGTTGCCGCCAAATACAACATTAATGGCTCTTGGGGCATAGGTGACGCCAACACTAGTGGTGATGTGAGAAATTGCTTGAAGTCTTTGAAGGCTTCTGTGCTTCGGGAGTCCATTGAAAATTATCTGCTTTCTTCAGTAACTTGAAGAAGGGCATGCCCCGCTCGCCTAGCCGGGAAATAAATCAGCTGAGTGCCACCATGCAGCCTATCAGCTTTTGGACATCCTTCTAGCTAGTCAGGGGTGCCATGTTCATGATTGCGTTGATTTTCTCTAGATTGGCCTTGATGCCGCGATGCGATATGATGAAGCCGAGTAGCTTGCCGGATGGCACACCAAAGGCGCACTTTTCTGGGTTCAACTTCATCTTTAATCTTCGAAGATTTTGGAAGGTTTCTTCCAGGTTAGCGATGAGGTCTTCTTTGGACTTTGTCTTGATCACCACGTCGTTGACATATGCCTCCACATTACGCCCGATCTGAGTATGTAGACACCGCTGAATTGCTCATTGATACGTTGCTCCAGCGTTTTTCAAACCGAACGGCATGGTGATGTAGCAATATGCTCCAAACAGTGTGATGAAAGAAGTCTTTAGGCAGTCCTCCTCCTTCAAGCTGATTTGATGATATCCTGAGTAACAGTCGAGAAAGCTGAGAAGTTCGCACCCAGCAGTTGAATCCACCACCTGATCTATTCTTGGTAGACTAAATGGATCTTTGGGGCACGCCTTGTTCAAGTCGGTGTAGTCGACGCACATGCGCCATTTACCGTTCTTCTTTTGGACCAGGATTGGGTTTGCTAGCCAATCCCGGTGGTAGACCTCTTTGATGAACCCGGCTGCGAGGAGCTTGGTTATCTCCTCCCGAATGGCATCTTTGCGGTCCTGTGCGAAGTGCCATAGCCGTTGCTTGACTGGCTTGGCGTCTGTCTTGACATTTAGGGCGTGCTCGATCACCTCCCTTGGTACCCCAGGTATGTCGAAAGGTTTCTAGGCCAAGATGTCCTTGTTTGCCTGGAGGAAGGTGACGAGCGGTATCCTATTTGGGGTCGAGTCAGGTCCGACTAGAGCAGTCTTGGAGGGGTCGGAAGGGTCCAGGGGGATCTTCTTCGTGTCAAAGTCCACTGAAATTCCCAACTTTGCTGCTTTTTTTGCTAGAACTTGGTCATCCTCAATTTTGGTTGCAGCGGCTTGCTGAATGTCGTTGCGTCCGACTGCCACTTCTTGAGACTGAGCCAACTTGCAACTCTCTTTGTCGCAGGTGAAGGCTTGCTTGGTGTCGATGTTTTACACCGGCAATAAATATATGGGGCTACTCGGCGGATGGAAACTCGGTGGATTGCAAAGGAACACAGGGAGATTTTATACTGGTTCAGGCCCTCGATGTGAGGTAATACCCTACGTCCAGTTTATATGTATTCCTTTGAGGAATTATGGTGGCGATTCTGATGAACCGTATGGCCGTCTGAGGATATGAGTGCTCTTCTGCCCTCATGGGGCGCCCTGCCTCCCCTTATATACTGGGGGACAGGGGTAGAAGGTAGGAGTCCCCATCAGATTACGACTAGGAGATCTCCCCTTAGAGATATAACGCACCCGACTAGGACTGTATATTCCTTCCTATACAAGGCGAAGTCTGCCGAATATAGCTATATCTCTAATTACAAGGCTAGGCCCATCCTCTATCCGAGTGGCCCATATACTTGTCATGAGGTACCCGGGGCCCATGGCACCCACAGTAGCCCCCGAGACCTTCGTAGTTGAGTCACAGCTGATGCCGAGTGCTCATCCTCCACAGTGAAGTCTTCCCGAGTGCATTGCCCCTGAGTACTCTTTGTCTGAGTGCTGCTTCTCCCGAGTCCTACTTCATGTCAGCTGGCAGCGAGGCTATGAAGGGCTTCATGTAGATGTAGGAATAGTGTGCGCCAAATAGGCGCACCTATTAGGTGTAGCCCCCAACTTTGTGCTTAATTGTGAAGACAATTAAACATAAAGTCAAAGATCTTTAACCTTGTAGTCTTTCTCGAGTAGTATACTACTGGTATATGAGACTCTTCAGTATCATGTTAACCGGAATATGATTTATAGTCTTGCCGAGTAGGATGCTACTCGTATATGGGACTATTCAGCTTCATGTCAGCTGGAATAAGGGGTTTATAGTCTTTCCCAAGTGGCGTCCCACCCAGAAGTTAGACTCATCCGCGTCATGTCAGCGGGAAAAGAAGGTTTATAGTCTCTCCCGAGTAGTGTACTACTCGAAAGTTAGACTCTTCAGTGTCATGTCGGCTGGAATAATGTCGCTCATGGCAACTGGTGGCCAAGCATGTAGGCCGAGTACCACTTTATGAAAATAAATCCATCTCTTGGTCAGGTGTACTCGAGAAAGATACCTGCATCTCCAATTTTAATGAAGACCAGCTTGTGATCCTTATAAGGATATATCCCCGAGACCTGGTGAGTAAAACAGATATCCAAACATATATGTTTAGCAGTAAGGCTCTCATGAAGCATATCTGTTTACCTCATCGGTTCCTGTTGGTAGCACCAGCGCTATAATTTCAACTCAGCCTGCGGGCGACCCACATGGAGCATGCTACTGTAGGAACTCATATCTTGGTGGCTGCTACTAAATAAGCCGGCCTAAGCCGACCTACCCAGCATAGCTCTATAGATGTATCGTCCATCGCATGTTAGGATGAGTTTTTTGGTGTCGGTAACCGCAATCAGCCAGAGAAATCCTTATTCGCAAGCCTTTCCGACTTATGTTCTGGATGCAGCCTGGTTGCCACAGGTGCCCGAGCAGGTATGTTGCAGGATCTGCTTGCCCTCCTCGGGTGTGACGCAGTGCATGAGAACTCCGAATGCACTTTGACGATGTAAGTCTTCTCTGACTTCAGGAGAGCCGAGCACGGTACCCGAACCTTGCATTAGCATAGGATTCGGCTAGCGACCCTCATGGGGCATACCCTACTCAACAGAGTTATAGCCAAGCGAGGTACCCGAACCTTGCATTAGCATAGGATTCGGCTAGCAACCCTCATGGGGCGTACCCAACCTGACAGAGTTGTGACCAAATAAGGTACCCGAACCTAGCATTAGCATAGGATTCGGCTGGCGACCCGCATGGGGCGTACCTCACCCAGCCGAGTGATATACGACCCCGACTAGTGCCGGAAGTCGGTTGTCAGCTCACATGGAGCGTAGCCGGGGAAGATGACGTCCCGACTGGCGCAAGTACTCAGTAAGTGGCCCTCATGGAGCATCCCGATTGTATTTTGGCAGACTTGTCCAGCCCCCGAGCGTAGGAGATAGGCTCGCAGCCCTGAGTTCCAGTCACGCGTATCCGGAGCTGGGCCTGCAATATAAAGATATCGGATGAGTAGCATCTGATGATGAAAACAATCATCCGAATAAAATGTATTTTACAATATATGTAAATACATGTTCTTCCTCTTATTGATATTAATTTCCCCGAGTAGTTGACCCCTTATGTTTAAGCACTCTGCCCGACTAGTCATAGCCCCCTAGCGTCGGGAGTTGGCTCATGGCTCTTTCCCAGACACGCGTTTTGGGTGACTTGATTTCATCTTACATGGAGCAAAGTTTCACGGATCGGAATTTATGCTACTCAAGTACTTTTGCAATCATTTAAGAGCAAAAACAGAAAAAAGTGTAGCGCAACTTGTACACCTATTAGGTGTAAGTGGCTGCGGCATTGGCGAGGCCAAGTGAAGAAATCAGAAAGCGACTTAGCTGTTCGGTATTTGGGAGTGGGGATGCCATCCTTGAAATTAAGCTTGTGAGCCCCCGAGCATGTCACTTGTTGTTCTGATAATCTTCAGTTGTTGAAGGTCGAAGACGATTGTGACCAACTGCCACAATGAAGCCGTCTGACTTGCGTTTGTGATTCCCGGCTTTAGTCAGGACCGCGTCGTTGGTGCCCTCCCGCTTCTTCTGTCAGGATGCCTTTTTATCTTCAAGGGCCTCAGCAACAGCGTGGGCTGAGTCGGCGTATTTGTTCGCCATGTCGAACAGAGCCTTGACAGAGTTGGGAGGCTTCCGAGTAAATTTGTCGATGAACGAGGTGTCTTTGACTCCTTTTCGAAAGGCGGTGATGACGACCTCGTCCTTGATGTTCGGGATTGAATTTTTCTTCTCAGAGAACCTCTTGATGAAGTCACGAAGAGACTCGTTCTTCTTTTGATGCAACTGATATAAGTCGTACTCGAAAGATGGCCTCTCGTATGTTCCCTGGAAGTTGGCGATGAAGCGTTCCCGGAGTTCTCCCCAGGAGCCGATTGATTGCTTGGGAAGTCCTGTTAGCCATGTCCTCGCTGAGTCGGCTACAGCGACTAGGAGGTAGTTAGCCATGACTTTATGATTTCTTCCAGCTGCTCGGATTGCCGTAGTATAGACCGTGAGCCAAGACTCGGGATTGGTCTTGCCATCGTATTTTTTGACTCTTGTAGGCTTGAAACCCGATGGCCAGTCGGCCTGTTGTAGCTCCTGGGTGAAGGCCGGTACTCCTTCATCTTCATGAGGACTCCGACCCCGACTACGGCGGCGAAACCGCTTGTGGTGGAAGCCGAAACGCTCGTTCTCGTCTTCCAGTCGGCGTTGTTTGTCCTCCTCGTGTTCGCGGCGCCGAGCCTTGATGTCCTGCCGAAGATCACGCTGTAGTCGGCCTCGGAGATCCTGGTTGTCCCGACGGTCGCTTTGACGTTGCCGGTTGTTGTTAGGGTTGCCGAGTGACGTTTGGCGTGACTCCGTGTGCAGCCGACTAGAGCCAACTGCTCGACGTCGCTTTGAGGTGGATGAGACTACCGCTAGGGAAGTTGACAGACTGGTCAGTATGAGGGTGTCGCCCGACTGTTGGTGCTGCTGACATGCAGCAGCGGTAAGCATGGCTTTTATCCTTGCAATCGTCGGGGTGGCCTGGTGATCAGGCCCAAGCTGGACAGTGTCCAGTAGGGTTGCGGCAGCCACGATGTTCTGTTGTGGCGTGACGAAGACGTCGTGGTCGCCAACTTTTGTTTGGAGGGCCTGTTGCTGAGCGGTTCGCCCAGCCCTGCGTAGGCCGTTGTTGCGGGTGTGCAGGCATCTTGCTTCTTCCTCCTATTGTTCTCGCAGTCGGCAGGCCTCCTCCTCTTGTTGCTCATGTAGTCGGCGTGATTCCTGAGTAGGAGAATAGCCTTCGGATGCCATGAAGATTTCTCGTGACGGGGAGAAGCCTGCTGAACTGCTGTTCGACTTAGAGTCGGAATCCGACTGAGAGTCGTAGTCGGAATAGTCGATGGGGGTTATTACAACTCCGACCTCCCTAGATCCGATCTCGAGCGGCTCGGGGCCGTATCCGAGTCGAACTCCAGAGGATCGGGTTCGCCGCGTCGGATGTAGATTATAGATATCCGCGGCGTCGCCGAGTCCGAACGGGAAATTGACGATCTATTCCTTTTTTGGCCCGATCTCGGCCGGCTCAAAACCGAGTCCGAGTCGAACACCAAAAGAAAGAGTTGTCCCTAGACTCGGGCGTATTGGAGATCACCGCAGCATGTCATGAAAGATTGCTGCAGCATCGTGTAGGCCGACTGGAGTGGAGTCGGCTAGTTCCTCGGTCGGTTCGATCGGGTCCGTGTCGGCCAAGGTGAGATTACCGATCTGGTCGGCGACGAAGTCGAGGCTTCCGAATGCAATTGTATCTCCAGGGGAGAGTTTGCCGCCGTCAACTCCGGTTGCTGGATCCATCGAGCTTGTAGATGTAGATCGCGCCGAAGCCCCTAGCTGGCGCGCCAATTGTCGATGTTTTACACCGGCAATAAATATATGGGGCTACTCGGCGGATGGAAACTCGGTGGATTGCAAAGGAACACAGGGAGATTTTATACTGGTTTAGGCCCTCGATGTGAGGTAATACCCTATGTCCAGTTTATATGTATTCCTTTGAGGAATTATGGTGGCGATTCTAATGAACCGTATGGCCGTCTGAGCTTATGAGTGCTCTTCTGCCCTCATGGGGCGCCCTGCCTCCCCTTATATACTGGGGGACAGGGGTAGAAGGTAGGAGTCCCCATCGGATTACGACTAGGAGATCTCCCCTTAGAGATATAATGCACCCGACTAGGACTGTATATTCCTTCCTATACAAGGCGAAGTCTGCCGAATCTAGCTATATCTCTAATTACAAGGCTAGGCCCATCCTCTATCCGAGTGGCCCATATGCTTGTCATGAGGTACCCGGGGCCCATGGCACCCACACTTGGCTGTGGAGGGAGAGAACTCCGGCTGGCCCAGGCATCTTGAGCACCATGTAGATATAGTACGATACTGCAATGAATTTGGCGAGTGTCGGCCGTCCGAGTATCGCGTGGTATGCAGTCTCGAAGTTGGTGACCTCGAAGCAGATATTTTCTATGCGGAAGTTATCCCGCATGCCGAAGGTGACCAGCAAAGTTATCTGCCCGAGGGGTGTTGAAGACAGGCCAGGAATTATCCCGTGGAAGGGCGCCGTACTCGGCTGTAGTTCTGAACAAGGAATTTTCATCTCATCGAGGGTCTTGGCAAAGAGGATGTTGAGTGCGCTGCCTCCGTCTATGAGAACATTCTTCAACTTGATATTTTTGATGACCGGGTCTAGGACAAGTGGGTAGCGTCCCGGGTGTGAAACCCGATCTAGATGGTCTGCGTGATCAAACGTAATGGGCGTTTCTGACCAGCACAGATATTGGGGGGCGTCTGCTGTAGAGACCAAGTTGACGTCGCGTGGTACTAGCTTCTGCTTCCTCCGAAGATATGGTTGAGCTCAGCCTAGGGATCTTGATAATCGCCGACTGCGCCTGGATCTGGCTTGTCTTTGTCCTTGTCGGCACTAGATGTTGAAGCCTGCTCGGAGGCAAACTTCTTGAGCATGAAGCAGTCTTTGGCCATGTGTTTACCCTTGGGATGAAAGGGGCAAGGCCCGTTCATCACCTTCTGGTACTCGTTGTTCCTTGGGGCTCGCAACCGAGTCCGCTCCACGTTGGCCACCACGTTTTCCGACTTCCGCTTGCGGCTGCCGGATTTATTCTGTGCTGGCTCGTTGTCGGCTTTTGCCTTCTGGTCCTTATATCGGGACTCTTTCTTTTCGTCGAGGGCCTCAGCGACCACCTCGGCCAAGTCAGCATACTTATTAGCCATATCGAAGAGAGCCCTGACAGAGGTTGGAGGCTTCCGAGTAAATTTTGCAATGAATGGGGCGTCCTTGACTCCCTTGCGGAAGGCGGCAATGACGACCTCATCCTTGATCATTGGATCGAGTTGCGCTTCTCGGAAAACCTTTTGATGAACTCGCGAAGAGACTCGTTCTTCCTCTGGTGCAGCTGGTAGAGATCGTGCTCGGAAGACGGTCTTTCGTAAGTCCCCTGGAAATTGGCTATGAAGCGTTCCCGGAATTCCCCCCAGGAGTCGATTGATCGTTTTGGGAGCCCCATTAGCCATGTCCTCGCCGAGTCGGCTAGGGCAATCGGGAGGTAGTTAGCCATGGCTTTGTGGTCACCTCCGACTGCTCGAATTGCCAGAGTGTATACGGTGAGCCAGGACTCGGGATTGGTCTTGCCGTCTTATTTTCGATTCCCGTAGGCTTGAAGCCTGACGGCTAGTCGACCTCTTGTAGCTCCTGGGTGAAGGCGGGTACACCTTCGTCTGTGTGAGGGCTCCGGCTCTAGCTGCGGCGGTGGAACCGCTCGTGGTGGAGACCGAAGCGCTCGTACTCGTCCTCTAGTCGGCGGCGCTTGTCGTCTTCGCGTTGGCGGCGCCGAGCGTTGATGTCTTGGCAGAGATCGCGTTGCAAACGAACTAGGAGATCTTGGTTGAACCAGTGATCATTCTGGGGGCGCCGTTGATTGTTGTTGTTTGGGTTGCCGAGAGATGTTTGGCATGACTCCACGTGCGGCTGACTTGATCTGGTCACTCGGCGTCGTGCTGACGCAGATGAGACCGCTGCAGGAGAACCCGACCGGTTGATCGGTATAAGTGTATCACCCAACTGCTGGTGCTACTGACATGCGGCAGCTGTAATCATGGCTTTGATCCTCGCTATAGTCGGGGTGGCCTGGTGATTAGGCCCGAGCTGGAGTGTGTCCAGCAGGATTGCAGAGGCCACGACGTTCTATTGTGGCGTGACGATGATGTCGTGGTCGCTGACTCAAGTTTGAAGGATTTGTTGCTAAGCGATTCGCCCAGCCCTATGTAGCTCGAAGTTGCGAGCCTCGCGTTCGGCCTCCTCTTATTGTCGCAGTTGGCGGGCCTCCTCTTCTTGCTGTTCTTGTACTTGGTGCACCTCCTGTGGAGAGGCTGAAGCCATGAAGATTTCTCGGGGTACAAGGAAGCTTGCCAGACTGGTGTCCGAACTAGTGTTCGAACTGTTGTCCGACTTGGAGTCAGAATCTGAGTAGTTCATCGGGGTGATGACGACTCCGACCTCCCTAGATCCAATCTCGAATGGCTCTGGGCCATGTCTGAACTGAACCGTGGAGGATCGGGTCTGCCGCGTGGGATGTAGATTGTAGGTGTCCACGGCGTCGCCGAGTCTGCATGGGAGATTGACGATCTCTCCCCTTGCTAGCCCAACCCGGGCCAGCTCAAGGCCAAGTCCAAGTCGAACGCCAAAGGAGAGAGTTGTCCCGAGACCCGGGGAAGTAGAAGATTTCCGCAGCAAGTCGACGAGGGTCGCTGCAGTGTCGTGTGGGCCGACTGGCGTGGAGTCGGCCGATTCCTCGGCTGATCGGATCTAGTCCGAGTCGGCCAAGGTAAGTTTGCCGAACTTGTCAGCGATGAAGTCGAGCTCCCGAATGTGATTGTGTCTCCGGGGGAGAATTTGCTGCCGTCGACTCTAGTTGTCGAATCCATCGAGCTTATTGAAGTTGATCTCGCCAAAGCCCCTACCTGGCATGCCATCTATCGATGCTTTACACCGGCAATATGAATATAGGGCTACTCGTCGGATCGAAACTCGGTAGACTACAAAGGAACACGAGAGGTTTATGCTGGTTCAGGCTCTCGATGTGAGATAATACCCTAGTCTAGTTGGGGTGTATTCCTTCGAGGATGTATGATTGCTTATGCCCTTAGGGGGTGCCCTGCCTCCCCTTATATACTAGGGGACGAGGTTACAAAGTAGGAGTCCCAGCCGGACTATGGCCAAGGGATCTCCTCTTAGAGATATAACCTACCCGACTAGGACTGTATATTCCTTATCGTACAAGGCAAATGTCGATGTTTTATACCGGCAATAAATATATGGGGCTACTCGGCGGATGGAAACTCAGTGGATTGCAAAGGAACACAACGAGATTTTATACTGGTTCAGGCCCTCAATGTGAGGTAATACCCTATGTCCAGTTATGGTGGTATTCCTTTGAGGATTTATGGTGGTGATTCTGGTGAACGAACTCAACCTGCCCTCAGGGGGCGCCCTGCCTCCCCTTATGTACTGGGGGACAGGATTACAAGGTAGGAGTCCCAACCGGATTACGGCCAAGGGATCTCCTCTTAGAGATATAACGCACCCAACTAGGACTGTGTTTTCCTTATCGTACAAGGCAAAGTTTGCTAGGGATTACTATATCTCTAATTACAAGGCCAGGCCCATCCTCTATCCGAGTGGCCCATATGCTTGTCATGAGGTACCCGGGGCCCATGGCACCCACAGTAGCCCCTGAGACCTTCATAGTTGAGTCATAACTGATGCCGAGTGCTCATCCTCCACGGTGAAGTCTTCCTGAGTGCATTGCTCCTGAGTACTCTTTGTCCGAGTATGTCTTCTTCCCGAGTCCTGCTTCATGTTAGCTGGCAGCGAGGCTATGAAGGGCTTCATGTAGATGTATGAATAGTGTGCACCGAATAGGCGCACCTATTAGGTGTAGCCCCCGACTTTGTGCTTAATTGTGAAAACAATTAAACATAAAGTCAAAGGTCTTTAACCTTGTAGTCTTTCCCGAGTAGTATACTACTGGTATATGAGACTCTTCGGTATCATGTCAACCGGAATATGATTTATAGTCTTGTCGAGTAGCATGCTACTTGTATATGGGACTCTTCAGCTTCATATCAGCTGGAAAAGGGTGTTTATAGTCTTTCCCGAGTGGGGCCCCACCCGGAAGTTAGACTCCTCAACATCATGTCAGCTGGACAGAATATTTATAGTCTCTCCCGAGTAGTGCACTACTCGGAAGTTAGACTCTTCAGCGTCATGTCGGCTGGAATAATATTGCTCATGGCAACTGTTCGCCAAGCATGTAGGCCGAGTACCACTTTATGAAATTAAATCCATTGCGTGGTTAGGTGTACTCGAGAAAGATACCTGCATCCCCAATTTTGATGAAGACCAGCTTGTGATCCTTATAAGGATATATCCTCGAGACCTGGTGGATAAGACAGATACCCAAACATATGTGTTCAGCAATTAGGCCTCATGAAGCATATCTGTTTATCTCATCGGTTCCTGTTGGTAGCACCAGCACTGTGATTTTATCACAGCCAGCGAGCGGCCCACATTGAGCGTGCTACAGTAGAAACTCATATCTTGGTGGCTGTTACTAAATAAGCCGGCTTGAACCGACCTACCCAGCATAGCTCTATAGAAGTAGCATCCATCGCATGTCAGGATGAGTACTCAAGCGTTGGTAACCGCAATCAGCCAGAGGAATCCTTGTCTGCATGCCTTTCCAACTTATACTCTGGATGCAGCCTGGTTGCCATAGATGCCTGAGTAGGTATATTGCAGAATTTTCTTGCCCTCCTCAGGTGTGACGCAGTGCATGAGAACTCCAGATGTGCTTTGACGACATAGGTCTTCTCTGACTTCGGTAAAGCCCGATAAGGTACCCGAATCTTGCATTAGCATAGGATTCGGCTGGCGACCCTCATGGGGCGTACCCTACCCAACAGAGTTATGGCCAAATAAGGTACCCGAATCTCGTAGGATTCGGCTGGCGACCCTCATGGGGCGTACCCAACTCAGCGAAGTTGTACCCGAGCCCCGACTAGCACTGGAGATCGGTTGTTAGCCGAATAAGGTACCCGAACCTTGCATTAGCATAGGATTCGGCTGGCGACCCTCATGGGGCATACCTTACCCAACCGAGTTGTGACCGAATAAGGTACCCGAACCTAGCATTAGCGTAGGATTCGGCTGGCGACCCTCATGAGGCGTACCTCACCCAGCCGAGTGGTATACGACCCCCGACTAACGCCAGAGATCGGTTGTTAGCTCACATGGAGCGTAGCTGGGGAAGATGACGTCCTGACTGGCGCAAGTGCCCGGTTAATAGCCCTCATGAAGTGTTCTGAGCGTATCTTGGCAGAATGGTCCAGCCCCCAAGCGTAGGAGATAGGCTCGTAGCCCTGAGTTCCTGTCACGTGTATCTAGAACTGGCCCTGCATTATAAACATATCGGATGAGTAGCATCTGATGATGAAAACAATCACCCGAATAAAATATATTTTACAATATATGTAAATACGTGTTCTTCCTCTTATTGATATTAATTTCCCCGAGTAGTTGACTCCTTACGTTTAAGCACTTTGCCCGACTAGTCATAGCCCCCTAGCGTCGGGAGTTCGCACATGACTCTTTCCCAGACGCGTTTTGGGTGACTTGAGTTCGTCTTTCATGGAGCAAAGTTTCACGGATCAGAATTTATGCTACTCGAGTACTTTTGCAATCATTTAAGAGAAAAAACATAAAAAAAACTGCAGCTTGTGCACCTATTAGGTGTAAGCGGCTGCAGCTATGGCAAGGCCAAATAAAGAACTATTTATCAGAGAGCAACTTAGCTGTTCGATATTTGGGAGTGGGGATGCCATCCTTGTGTTTAGGCTTTTGAGCCCCCGAGCTTGTCACTTGTTGTCCTGATAATCTTCAGTTGTTGAAAGTCGAAGATTGTTGTGACCGACTGCCACATTGAAGTCATCCGACTTGCGTTTGTGGTTCCCAGCCTTAGTCGGGGCCGCGTCACGGGTGTCCTTCCGCTTCTTCTGTCAATGTGCCTTCTTGTCATCTAGGGCCTGAGCAACAGCGTCGGCTGAGTTGGCGTACTTGTTCGCCATGTCGATTAGAGCCTTGACAGAGTTGGAAGGCTTCCGAGTGAATTTGTCGATGAATGAGGTGTCTTTGACTCCTTTTTGAATGGCGGCGATGACGACCTCGTCCTTGATCTTCGGGATTGAGTTCTTCTTCTCAGAAAACCTCTTGATGAAGTCACAAAGAGACTCATTCTTCCTTTGATGCAACTGATATAGGTCGTACTCGGAAGATGGCCTCTCGTACGTTCCCTGAAAGTTAGTGATGAAGCGTTCCCGGAGTTCTCCCCAGGAGCCGATTGATTGCTTCGGAAGTCCTGTTAGCCATGTCCTCGCCGAGTCGGCTAGAGCGACTGGGAGGTAGTTAGCCATGGCTTTGTGATCTCCTCCGGCTGCTCAGATTGCCAGGGTGTAGACTGTGAGCCAAGACTCAGGATTGGTCTTGCCGTCATATTTTTCGAGGCCTGTAGGCTTGAAACCCGACGGCCAGTCGACCTGTTGTAGCTCCTCGGTGAAGGCTGGTACGCCTTCATCTGCATGAGGGCTCCGGCTCCGGTTGCGGTGGTGGAACCGCTCGTGATGAAGGCCGAAACGCTTGTTCTTGTCTTCCAATTGGCGTTGCTCATCTTCCTCTCGTTCACAGTGCCAAGTGTTGATGTCTCGCCGAAGGTCATGTCGTAGTCGGCCTTGGTGATCCCGGTTGTCCCGACGGTCATCTGGATGTTGACGCCACTGTTTGTTGTCGGGGTGGCCGAGTGATGTCTGGCATAACTCCGTGTGCAGCTGACTAGAGCCAGCCGCTCGGTGTCGCGTTGAGGTGGATGAGATTGCTGTTGGGGAAGCCGACTTGTTAGTCGACATGAGTGTTTCGCCCGACTGCTGGTGCTATTGGCATGCAGCAGCGGTGATCATGGCTTTGATTCTTGCGATAGTCGGGGTGGCCTGGTGATCAGGCCCGAACTGGAGTGTATCCAGTAGAGTTGCAGCAGCCACGATGTTCTGTTGAGGCATAACGAAGACGTCGTGGTCGCCGACTCAGGTTTGGAGGATTTGTTGCTGAGCAGTCTGCCCAGCCCTGCGTAGGTCATCATTGCGGGCGTGCAGACGTCTTGCTTCTTCCTCTTGTTATTCTCGCAGCCGGCGGGCCTCCTCCTCTAGGATAGAGGATGGGTCTGGCCTTGTAATTAGAGATATAGTAATCCCTAGCAGACTTTGCCTTGTACGATAAGGAAAACACACTCCTACTTGGGTGCGTTATATCTCTAAGAGGAGATCTCTTGGCCGTAATCCGGTTGGGACTCCTACCTTGTAACCCTATACTCCAGTATATAAGGGGAGGCAGGGCGCCCCGTGAGGGCAGGTTGAGTTGGTTCACCAGAATCACCACCATAAATCCTCAAAGGAATACCACCACAACTGGACGTAGGGTATTACCTCACATCGAGGGCCTAAACCAGTATAAAATCTCGCTGTGTTCCTTTGCAATCCACGGAGTTTCCATCCGCCGAGTAGCCCCATATATTTATTGCTGGTGTAAAACATCGACCTCTCTAGCTCCAATCTGAAACGGCGCTTGGCCGTGTCCAAACTGAATTGCTAGGGATCGGGTCTGCTGCGCGGGATTTTGATGCGCAGCGTCGCCGGAGCTGTGAGGGAGATTAACGACCTCTCTCCTCCTCGGCCCAACCCGGGCTGGCTCAAGGCCTAGCGCAAGTCGGACGCCAAAGGAAAGGGTTGTCCCGACGCTCGGCGATGTAAGGGACTGCCGCAGAAAATCGTCGAAGAGGGTGGCGGTGCCCAGGGTGCCGACTGGCATAGCATCGGCTGGTTCCTCGGTCGGGCAGATTGGATCTGCCTCAACCAAGGTGAGATCGCCGAGTTGATTGGCGATGAAATCTAAGCTCCCGAAGGTAATCGCGTCTCCGGGGGAGAGCTTGTTGCTGTCGACTCCGTTGATTGAATCCATCGAATCTTCAGATGAGAAATTCGCCGGGTCCTACCTGGCGTGCCAACTGTCGATGCTTTGCACCGGCAATAGAACTATGGGGCTACTCGGCGAGGGTGAATTCGGTGGACTGCAGAGGAACACAAGAGAATTATACTGGTTCAGGCCCTCGAGGTGAGATAATACCCTACGTCCAGTTGAGGTGTTATTCCTTTGAGATGTATGGCGATTGATGATCTGGTTGTTCTTGTTGTGCTTGCCCTGAGGGGCGTCCTGCCTCCCCTTATATACTAGGGGACAGGGGTACATGATAAGGATCCCAGTCGGATACGACCAAGGGATTTCCTTCTTAGAGATATAATCCTATCCGACTAAGACTATGTTTCCTTATTATACAAGGTACATCCTGCCGGATGCTATCTTATCTCTAATTACCGTGTTCGGCCCATCCTCTATCCGAGCGGCCCATGTACTGGTAATGAGATACCCGGGGCCCATGGCCTCCACAGTAGCCCCTGAGACCTTCGTAGTTGAGTCACAGCTGATGCCGAGTGCTCATCCTCCACGGTGAAGGTTGCCTGAGTGCAGTGCTCCCGAGTACTCTTTGTCCGAGTAAGTCTTCTCCCGAGTCCTGCTTCATGTCAGCTGGCAGCGAGGCTATGAAGGGCTTCATGTAGATATATGAATAGTATGCGCCGAATAGGCGCACCTATTAGGTGTAGCCCCCAACTTTGTGCTTAATTGTGAAGACAATTAAACATAAAGTCAAAGATCTTTAACCTGGAAGTCTTTCCCAAGTAGATTACTACTGGTATGTACGACTCTTCGGTATCATGTCAACCGCAATAAACTTTATAGTCTTGCCGAGTAGAAGACTACTCGTATGTAGGACTCTTCGACTTCATGTCAGTCGGAATAAGTGTTTATATTCTTGCCGAGTAAGATGCTACTCGTATATGGGACTCTTCAGAGTCATATCAGCTGGAAAAGGGGGTTTATAGTCTTTTCCGTGTAGCGTCCCACTCAAAAGTTAGACTCCTCCGCATCATGTCAGCGGGAAAAAGATATTTATAGTCTCTCCTGAGTAGTGCACTACTCGAAAGTCAGACTCTTCTGCATCATGTCAGCGGGTAAAATGTTGCTCATGGCAACTGACGGCCACGCATGTAGGCCGAGTACCACTTTATGAGAATAAATCCACAGCGTGGTCAGGTGTACTTGAGAAAGATATATGTATCTCCAATTTTAATGAAGACCAGCTTGCGATCCTGGTAAGGATATATCCTCGAGACCTAGTGAATAAAACAGATATCCAAACATATATGTTTAGCATAAGGCTCTCATGAAGCATATCTGTTTACCTCATCGGCTCTTGTTAGCAGCACCAGCACTATAATTTCAACTCAGCCAGCGGGCGGCCCACATGGAGCATGCTACTGTAGGAACTCATATCTTGTTGGCCCAGTGCGGACTGCGTAGGCCCAAGACCATTTAGTCGGCATCGGTTATAAAAAGACGGGGAGAGAAAAAAAGATTCCGTCGTCTTCCCCAAATCAGCCAATCTCTTCGTTTTTCACCTTCGCGCCCAAATTTTCGCCTCCCGCTCGGCTAGGGTTAGCTGCTGCTATTCCCCACCCGAACTCGGGCGATTTCAATCCTCCTCGTTTGCTCCAAGCCCCCGATTTGCTTTTTCCCCAAATCTCACCGCCTCCAGTCATGCCGAAGGCGTCGGATCTCGCAGGTGCGCCGGGGGGTTCTTGGTCGATTTCAGATTGCGGCTCGGTGAAGCTGAAGCGGCTGGAAAGCGAGCTGAA
Organism: Oryza meyeriana var. granulata; assembly: GCA_003991445.1. NCBI lineage: Eukaryota > Viridiplantae > Streptophyta > Magnoliopsida > Poales > Poaceae > Oryza > Oryza meyeriana. Next base: position 97,491 of record RYFJ01002605.1, read on the forward strand.
GTTGCCCAGCCAAGAAGTGATTCGCTGGCGGCCGGCCAGGGATGAGTCAAGCCCAAATCCCCGACCTGGAGAAACGGTAGTTTTCGCCTCTTTTTTCGATCGAGGTTTGTGTCTCCCGTCTTCTGATTTCTTCTGCCGGATTCTCGACTTTTACGAGCTGGAGTTGGTGCATCTGAACCCCAACTCAATTCTTCAGATCTCTATATTTGTTACTCTTTGCGAGTGCTTCTTGGGTGTCGAACCCCATTTCATCCTCTTCCGACATCTGTTCCATATCAAGCCTCAACCCTCCAAGAGCAATATTAATGTGATTGGGGGGGCCGGTCTTCAACTGAGGAGCGACGGGAAGAAGACGTATCTCGATTTGCCCTTGAAATCTTCTCTAAAAGGCTGGCACAAGGAGTGGTTCTATTGCGCCGATTTGGCTCCCTCCTTGCGGCCATTTACTGGTCTGCCGCCGATGGTGTTGCCAAGCTGGTCAGCAGAGCCGACCTTTGAGGAAATGGGCCAGGCACATCTGTTGTTGACGAAGATAGATGACCTCAAGAAGGCCGGCTTGACAGGTCCTTGGGTGGCTCGTCGCTTTCTGACAAGGCGCGTTCAGCCGCTGAAGCTTAGGAGCTCATTCGGCTGGGCCTTCAAAGGCAAAAATGATCCTGACCAAGTAAGTAACGAGTCGACGGACAAGAGGGAAGTAACTGCAACCTTGTTCGGCTACTTCTTCGAAGGGGTGATCGCGACCGAGGATGATAAGCGCCGGGTTGCGGCTTATAGCTTCATTCGGCCTCGGACCAAGGTAACCTTTAACCTTCTCCTGTGATGAATGCCCGTGGAACCGTAGTTGTTCAGCGTAGCGTGACGCATTTGGTTGACTCACATATAGTGGCATGAAGAATTTGATGAAGACTCCCGCCCATTGTCGGCTGTCGTGTCAAAGAAGAGGCCGAGGAGTCCCTCTGCTGCCCAACCCGACTCCAAGAGAGCGGGGAAGAAGCCGATTTTATATCGGGGCGAGGGGGCCATGACAGCGCGCGCCGTGAGCGGAAGCTTGAAGATAAAGGACGCTGCTGCCGCAACGCCCACGCGGTCAAGTCCCAGGTTGAGACCTGCGGGTTTGAGCCCGACGTTGTCGAGCCCGGCCGTGGCGCCACCGAGGGGCTGGCTAGAGCAGACGCCGCCAGGGGCGGAGGCGCCCGAGCCGACCAAACCGGGATCGGGGCCGACCCGGGTTGATACGCCTCCGCCGACTGTGACGCCGACCGGGCCGACTGCCGGAGCTAGCGCTCTGCCGGGGAGCAGGTCGCCCGGCAAGAAGCTGAAGTTCTCCAAGAGGTGCGCTGCTCCGGGTCTTCTAAAGTCTTTGTGTGTTGAAGTAATGTCTTGATGTCTTGCTTCGTCGTGCAGGAAGCGGGCCGATATCGATCTCAACGAGGTTGACCCGACCGCTCCACTTGATGAGCCTGCCCCAACCGAGCCAGCGGCTGCGAACACACCTGTTGAGCCGACAGCTAGCCCGGTCGCTGAGACCGAGGTGGCCCCGACTGCACGGCCGCTGCCGCCACCCGACCGAGAGGTGGCTGCTGAGACCGAGGCCCTAGCTCCCGAGGCGCCGCTCATCGCGGAAGCCGCGGACGGAGCCCCTGAGCCGGTCCCGGAGGTCACGGGGGATGGTGGCGCTGAGGCTAGGACCCCATCGCCGTTGTGGTCGTCAACGTCGTCGTCGCCGCTGCCGCCGCCGCCAGAGATCCCACATCTGCCTTGGATCGAAGCTCCTCCACATGTGATGCCCCGGACCTTTACATGGACAACTCGCGACGGTACTGCGAAAAGCTTCAGGCTCGATGAAGTCGTTGCAAGGAGAGAGCGCGAAAGCCTGCTTCGCGCCGCCATTAGCAGGTCCCAAGGGGTCGCGGTATGATTCTTGTAGTAAAGCTTTGGCAATCTTCTCGTTTTGATGTTTGACTCCGTCCTCGGTCCGTCTTTCATCCTGGGCAGAAGCTTGTCGACCACAATGAGGCGATGACAGAAATCTTGGTCGAGGTAGCTCCCCACCTTGTAGAATTGGAGCAGCTCCGGGCATTGAAGGCCGAAATGGAGGCGCGTCATGCGGGGAGGGAGGCCTGGCTGAAGAGTGGCGCCGATCAGCTCAGGGCGGAGACATGGGCCCTAGCCAGAAAGATCAGAGGTAAAATCCCCGAGTATATCTTCCCGACCGAACCGTTGATGTATTCATCCAGCTGCGTTGTTCCCGACTGCCCAGTTGTGTCATGTCTGCGCGGTTGAGCTCTTGGCTAATCTGTGGTGCAGACCTCGAAACTGAGTTAAAGACCCGAACAGAGAGGGAATCGTAGCTGAAGGAGGCCGAAGAAGCCAAGGCCGAGCTTGAGAAGGTCAAGGCCGACCTGACAAAGGCCAACACCGAGCTTGACCGGGAGAAGTCCGAGTTGAAGGAGGCCGTCGTCAAGCTCGGTAAGGAAAAAGCTGAACTGGAGAAGACCGTGGCCGGGTGGGAGGCCGACTACGAAAGTAAGTCCCCAACCTGACTGTGATCTTAGCCAATCCATTAGTTACTCTGTGTGTAGCCGAATTTGACAAGCTTACTTGCCGGCTGATCTGGACAGACATGAGAACCAATGTCCGGGCCCAGTATCAGTTCTACACAGAGGAGATAACGTTGATCAGGGAGTCACAGGAGGCCCTCGTCGGGTCCGTGAAAGGGCTCCTTGACCTCATAGATCCCCGCCCGGTGGGAACCAGCTGCAACAGAATTCCCCAGATAGAGGGGCGTCTCGAGGATGCACCGAGTGCCTTGAAAAGGTACTCGGATGAGCATGTTGTCGCCGGCGTGGCCCAGACCCTAGTGATGACCAAATCCATATACCCCAGGGCGGATATTGAAGCCATCGGGGAGGGGTTTGCCGAAGAGATGACGCCAGAGGAGGCGCTGGAGCTGATCTCCCGGGCGAAGCCGACTGCTGAAATAATTACCCGAGACCTGGGTCTGTGAGGGCAATGTGTCATGTAGTCGGTGTACATAAACTTTTGTTAAACATGCATGTGTAAATATGTGTGTAATGCCGCCAAGCTTGCTACTCAGTCGTCATTAGCCTTACTCGACCGTGTGGTATGCACCGAGTTAGTCTGCCAGAACTTGATAAAAACGTTCAAAGTAAGAAGCTGTACTCGGGCAAACGTGACAGTCGTAGTAAGGCTTCATAACCGAAGTAAGATAAGCTCGTATGTTATTGACAGGACACATATATACATGCAACCCCCGACTCACTACTCGGTTGATACATGCGGCGTAGTGAGTCAGAAGAACTGTACACATGAAAAATATAGAACTCAGGTATAGAAAGGACGTAGCTGTTCTATGTTCCATGAGTTGCTGATGAGAGCGTTGTCTTCGGTCTTCAGTCGGTAGGCGCCTGGCTGCGTGACCTCGGCTATAATGAACGGCCCTTCCCAGATTGGGGATAATTTATGCCTGTCTTTGGTGGTTTGTATTTTCCTCAGAACGAGATCCCCGACCAAAAAGGCACGGCCACGGACATTGCGATTGTGGTAGCGACGTAGGCCTTGGAGATACCTTGCCGACTGGATTGTTGCAGTGTCTCCTGCTTCTTCCAACTGGTCTAGTTCGATCAGTCGGGTATTGTTGGAGTCATCTTCTGAGTAGGCCCAGACTCGTGGAGAGCCGAACTGTAACTCGGTAGGTAGCATAGCCTCGGCACCGTAGACCAGAAAGAAAGGGGATTGCCCTGTCGCCCGACTGACCGTGGTTCTGAGAGACCAGAGAACGGATGGGAGTTCTTGTACCCACCGGCCCGCATATGGTTGTAGTCGGTCGAATATCCTGGCCTTGATGCCTTGTAAGACCATACCGTTGGCTCGTTCAACCTGCCCGTTGCTCCGCGGGTGTGCCATAGACGCATAGCAGATCTTGATGCCAAAATCATCGCAGAAGTCTTGGAATACACCCGTCGCGAACTGAGTACCGTTATCGGTGATGATGCGGTTAGTGACTCCGAACCGGTATAATATACTCATGATGAAGTCCTTTGCTCGTGCCGCTGTAATTGTTGCAACGGGTTTAGCCTCAATCCACTTGGTGAACTTATCCACCGTGACGAATAAATGTGTGAACCCTCCTGGCGCTTTCTTGAAAGGCCCGACCATGTCGAGCCCCCATACTGCAAATGGCCAGGAAATGGGGATAGTTTGGAGTTCCTGGGGTGGAAGATTTCTTTGTCTTGCGTAGAACTGGCAACCCTTGCACTTGCGAATGATGTCTTTGGCGTCTGTTACTGCTGTGGGCCAGAAAAATCCCTACCGGTAAGCCTTTCCGACTAACGTCCTGGATGCGGCGTGGTTGCCACATATGCCCGAGTGGATCGAGTGCAGAATCTGCTTGCCCTCCTCGGTGGTGACGCAGCGCATGAGGACACCGGATGCGCTCCTTCGGTACAGGTCTTCCCCGACTAGTAGGAAGCTTTTGCTTCGACGCTTTATCTGCTCGGCTTGACTGCGATCTTCTGGGAGTTCGTCGTCCATGAGAAATTTGACAACAGGAGTCCTCCAGTCTTGACATATGTGCAGCACTTCATTTGTGGTCGGGGTAGGCTCGCCTCCCTACTGCTCCGATGCCGGTTTCTTCTTGACTGATGGCTCCATAAGTTGCTCGACAAAGATTCCAGTTGGAACTGCTTCTCGCTTGGATCCCATGTTTGCCAGCTCGTCTGCTGCGTCATTGTATTGGTGCAGGACATGTGTGATTTCCAGCCCGTCGAACATATTTTCCAGTTTACGGACCTCCTGACAGTATGCCGCCATGGTATCGTCAAGACAGGTCCAGTCTTTCATGACTTGGTTTACCACCAGTTGAGAATCTCCGCGCACAACCAGTCGACGTATGCCGAGTGATATAGCGATGCGGAGCCCGTGAACAAGTGCCTCGTACTCGGTGACGTTGTGGGAAGCCGGGAAGTGGATTTGTAGAACGTACTTCAGTTTTTCGCTAGTGGGGGACGTCAATATGACTCCGGCCCCGGCGCCACCGATCCGTAGAGAACCGTCGAAGTACATTGTCCAGTACTCTAGCTTTGCTGTTGGTGTAGGGAGTTGGACTTCTGTCCACTCGGCCACGAAGTCGGCTAGAGCTTGAGACTTAAGCTGTCCGTGGCTGAAAGGTGATGTCGAACGCCACCATCTCGAGTGCCCATTTAGCGATTCGGTCGGTGGCCTCGCGGTTATGATGGACATCCCCGAGTGGAAAGGCTGTGACCACCGTGACTTGGTGTGCTTGGAAATAATGCACCAGCTTCCGGACTGTGATAAGTAGGCCATATAGCAGCTTCTGGACCTGCGGATATCTCGTTTTGGAGTCGGCAAGGACCTCGCTGACGAAGTAGACTGGCCGTTGTATTTTTTGAATATGACCCTGTTCAGATCGCTCAACCACCAGCACCGTGCTGACTACATGTGTTGTTGCCGCCAGATATAGCATTAGCGGTTCCTAGGGCAGAGGTGACGCCAACACGGGGGGTGATGTGAGGAATTGTTTGAAGTCATCGAAGGCTCGTTGGGCTTCCAGAGTCCATTGGAAATTGTCTGTCTTTTTGAGTAGTTTGAAGAAGGGCATTCCCCGTTCGCCCAGTCGGGAGATAAACCGACTGAGTGCCGCCATGCAGCCTGTCAGCTTCTGGACGTCTTTGAGGTTAGTCGGGGGTGCCATGTGCCTGATGGCGTTGACTTTCTCCGGGTTGGCCTCGATGCCGCGGTGCGAGACGATGAAGCCGAGTAACTTTCCGGATGGCACACCGAAGGCGCATTTTTCCGAGTTCAACTTCATCTTGAATCTTCGAAGGTTTTGGAAGGTTTCTTCCAAGTCAGCGATGAGGTCTTGTTTGGACTTGGTCTTGATCACCACATCGTCGACGTAGGTTTCCACGTTGCGCCCGATCTGAGTGTGCAGACACCGCTGAATAGCCCTTTCATAGGTTGCACCCGCGTTCTTCAAACCGAACGGCATTGTGATATAGCAATACGCTCCAAACGGTGTGATGAAAGATGTCTTCAAGCAGTCTTCTTCCCTCAGGCTGATTTGATGGTATCCCGAGTAGCAGTCGAGAAAACTGAGTAGGTCGCACCCTGCCGTGGAATCAACCACCTGATCTATCCGGGGAAGACCAAATGGGTCCTTAGGGCACGCTTTGTTGAGGTCGGTGTAGTCGACGCACATGCGCCATTTACCGTTTTTCTTCCGAACCAGAACTGGGTTTGCCAGCCAGTCCGGGTGGTAGACCTCTTTGATGAACCCGACTGCGAGGAGTTTAGTAATTTCCTCCCGGATAGCATCTTTGCGGTCTTGAGTGAAGCGCCGCAGCCGTTGCTTGACTGGCTTGGCGTCTGTCTTCATGTTTAGGGCGTGCTCAATCACCTCCCTTGGTACGCCCGGCATGTCGGACGGTTTCCACGCGAAGATATCCTTGTTGGCTTGGAGGAAGGTGACGAGCACGTCTTCCTATTTGGGGTCGAGTCTGGTCCCGACTAGAGCAGTCTTGGAGGGGTCGGAAGGGTCCAGGGGGATCTTCTTCATGTCAGAGTCCGCTGAAATTCCCGACTTCGCTGCTTTTTTCGCCGGAACTTGATCTTGCTCGACTTCTGTTGTGACGGCTTGCCGAATGCTATCGCGCCCGACTGCCGCCTCTTGTGATTGAGCCAGTTCACAGCTCTCCTTGTCGCAGGTGAAGGCTTGCTTGATGTCGTTGCGGAGGGAGAGAACTCCTGCTGGTCCAAGCATCTTCAGCACCATGTATGTATAGTGCGGTATCGCCATAAATTTGGCGAGTGCCAGTCGTCCGAGTATCGCGTGGTACGCAGTCTCGAAGTCGGCGACCTCAAAGCAGACAGTTTCTGTGCGGAAATTATCCCGCGTGCTGAAGGTTACCGGCAAAGTTATCTGCCCGAGTGGAGTTGATGACAGGCCGGGAATTATCCCGTGGAAGGGCGCAGTGCTCGGCCGTAGTTCTGAACGAGGGATTTTCATCTTGTCCAAAGTCTTGGCGAACAGGATATTGAGCGCGCTGCCTCCGTCGATGAGGGTTTTCTTTAGCCTGATGTTTCTGACGACCGGGTCCAGGACGAGTGGATAGCGTCCCGGGTGGGAAACCCGATCTGGGTGATCTGCGCGATTGAAGGTGATGGTCATCTCTGACCAGCGCAGGTATTGGGGGGTGTCGGCCGTGGAGACTGTGTTGATGTCGCGCGCTGAAAGCTTCTGTTTGCGCTTGGACTCGTACGCGAGTGGCCCCCCGAAGATATGGTTGAGTTCGGCTTGAGGATCTTGGAAATCATCAGCTAGACCCGAGTCTGGCTTGTCTTTGTCCTTGTCAACGCCAGACGATGAAGTCTGCTCGGAGGCAAACTTTTTGAGCATATAGCAATCTTTGGCCACGTGCTTTCCCTTGGGGTGAAAGGGGCATGGCCCGCTCATGACTTTCTGGTAGTCGTTGTTCCGCTGGGGCCGCAACCGACTGTGCTCCATGTTGGACACCTCGTTGTCCGACTTCCGTTTACGGCTGCCAGACTAATTTTGAGACGGCTCATTGTCGGCTTTCGCCTTCTGTTCTTTCTGTCGGGCTCCTTCTTCTCGTCGAGGGCCTCGGCGACCACTTCGGCCGAGTCGGCGTATTTATTGGCCATGTCGAAGAGCACCCGGACCGTGGATGGTGGCTTCCGAGTGAATTTTGCAATAAGCGGAGCATCTTTTACCCCTTTGCGAAAGGCAGCGATGACGGCTTCGTCTTTGACAGTTGGAATTTGGTTGCGCTTCTCGGAAAACCTTTTGATGAATTCGCGCAAAGACTCATTTTTCTTCTGGTGCAGTTGATAAAGATCATGCTCCGAAGCGGGTCTGTCGTAGGTCCCCTGGAAGTTAGCGATGAACCGCTCCCTGAGTTGTCCCCAGGAACCGATCGACCGCCTCGGGAGGCCTGTCAGCCATGTCCTCGCCAAGTCGGCTAGCGCGACTAGGAGGTAGTTAGCCATGACTCTGCTGTCGCCCCAGCAGCTCGAACTGCTAGGGTGTAAACGGTGAGCCAAGACTCTGGGTTTGTCTTGCTGTCGTACTTTTCGATTCCGGTGGGCTTAAAGCTAGTCGGCCACAAGACGTCCTATAGCTCCCGTGTGAAGGCTGGGATGCCATGGCTAACTACCTCCCAGTTGCTCTAGCCGACTTGGCGAGGACATGGCTAACTGGACTTCCTAAGAGGTCAATCGGCTCCTGAGGAGAACTCTGGGAACGTTTCCTCACCAATTTCCAAGGAACGTATGAGAGGCCATCTTCCTAGTACGATCTGTATCAGTGCCATCAAAGGAAGAACGAGTCTCTTCATGATTTCATCAAAAGGTTTTCTGAGAAGAGGAATTCAATCCCTAAGATCAAGGACAATGTCATCATTGCCGCCTTTCGAAAAGGAGTCAAGGTGTCGATGTTTTACACTTGCAATATGAATATGGGGCTACTCGGCGGATGTAAACTCGATGAGTTGCAAAGGAACACAAGGAGATTTTATACTGGTTCAGGCCCTCGATGTGAGGTAATACCCTACATCCAGTTGTGGTGGTATTCCTTTGAGGATTTGTGGTGGTGATTCTGGTGAACCAACTCAACCTGCCCTCAGGGGGCGCCCTGCCTCCCCTTATATACTAGGGGACAGGGTTACAAGGTAGGAGTCCCAACCGGATTACGGCCAAGGGATCTCCTCTTAGAGATATAACGCACCCAACTAGGACTGTGTTTTCCTTATCGTACAAGGCAAAGTCTGCCGAGTGTGGCTATATCCCTAATTACAAGGCTAGAGCCATCCTCTATCCGAGTGGCCCATATGCTTATCATGAGGTACCCAGGGCCCATGGCACCCACAGTAGCCCCTGAGACCTTCATAGTTGAGCCATAGCTGATGCCGAGTGCTCATCCTCCACGGTGAAGTCTTCCCGAGTGCATTGCTCCCGAGTACTCTTTGTCCGAGTGAGTCTTCCTCCCGAGTCCTGCTTCATGTCAGCTGGTAGCGAGGCTATGAAGGGCTTCATGTAGATATATGAATAGTGTGCACCGAATAGGTGCACCTATTAGGTGTAGCCCCCGAATTTGTGCTTAATTGTGAAGACAATTAAACATAAAGTTAAAGATCTTTAACCTGGAAGTCTTTCCCGAGTAGATTACTACTGGTATATGAGAACCTTCGGTATCATGTCAACCGGAATATGGTTTATAGTCTTGCCGAGTAGCATGCTACCCGTATATAGGACTCTTCAGCTTCATGTCAGCTGGAAAAAAGGATTTCTAGTCTTTCCCGACTGGCGTCCCACCCGGAAGTTAGACTCCTCAGCATCATGTCAGCTGGAAAGAATATTTATAGTCTCTCCCGAGTAGCGCACTACTCGAAAGTTAGACTCTTCAGCGTCATGTCAGCTGGAATAATGTTACTCATGGCAACTGATGGCCACGCATGTAGGCCGAGTACCACTTTATGAAAATAAATCCACGGCGTGGTCAGGTGTACCCGAGAAAGATACCTGTATCCCCAATTTTAATGAAGACTAGCTTGTGATCCTTGTAAGGATATATCCTCGAGACCTGGTGGATAAAACAGATACCCAAACATATATGTTTAGTAATAAGGCTCTCATGAAGCATATCTGTTTACCTCATCGGCTCCTGTTGGTAGCACCAGCGTTATAATTTCAACTCAGCCTTCGGGCGGCCCACATGGAGCATGCTATTGTAGCAACTCATATCTTGGTGGCGGCTACCAAATAAGCCGGCCTGAGCCTACCTACCCAGCTTAGCTCTATAGAAGTATCATCCATCGCATGTCAGGATGAGTTTTTTGGTGTTGGTAACCGCAATCAACCAGAGAAATCCTTATTTGCAAGCCTTTCTGACTTACGTTCTGGATGCAACCTGGTTGCCACATAAGCCTGAGTAGGTATATTGCAAGATCTGCTTGCCCTCCTCAGGTGTGACGCGATGCATGAGAACCCCAGATGCGCTTTGACGATGTAAGTCTTCTCTGACTTGGGTAAAGCCGAATAAGGTACCCAAACCTTGCATTAGCGTAGGATTCGGCTGGCGACCCTCATGGGGCGTATCCTATCCAACAGAATTATACCCGAGCTCCGACTGGCGCCGAAGGTCGGTTATTAGCCGAATAAAGTACCCGAACCTCGCATTAGCGTAGGATTCGGCTAGCGACCCACATGGGGCGTACTTTACCCAGCGAAGTTGTGACCGGTTGAGGTACCCGAACCTAGCATTAGTGTAGGATTCAGCTGGCGACCCTCATGGGGCGTACCTCACCCAGCCAAGTGGTATCCGAGCTCCAACTATCGCCAGAGGTTGGTTATTGGCCCACATGGGGCGTAGCCGGGGAAGATGACATCCCAACTGGCGTGAGTACCCGGTCAATAGCCCTCATGGAGCATTCCGAGTGATCCTTGGCAAACTGGTCCAGCCCCCGAGCATAGGAGATGGACTCGTAGCCCTGAGTTCTTGTCACGCGTATCCGAAACTGGCCCTGCATTATAAAGATATCGGATGAGTAGCATCTGATGAAGAAAACAATCACCCGAATAAAATATATTTTACAATATATGTAAATACGTGTTCTTCCTCTTTTTGATATTAATTTCCTTGAGTAGTTGACCCCTTACGTTTAAACACTCTGCCCGACTAGTCATAGCCCCCTAGCGTTGGGAGTTGGCTCGTGGCTCTTTCCCAGACATGCGTTTTGGGTGACTTGAGTTCGTCTTTCATGGAGCAAAGTTTCACGGATCGGAATTTATGCTACTCGAGTACTTTTGCAACCATGTAAGAGGAAAAACCTAAAAAAAGGTGCAACTTGTACACCTATTAGGTGTAAGTGGCTGCGGCATTGGCAAAGCCAAATGAGGAAATTTTTATCAGGAAGCGACTTAGCTGTTCGGTATTTGGGAGTGGGGATGCCATCCTTGCATTTGGGCTTTTGAGCCCCCGAGCATGTCACTTGTTGTTCTGATAATCTTCAGTTGTTGAAGGTCGGAGACGGTTGTGACCGACTGCCACAATGAAGCCATCTGACTTGTGTTTGCGACTCCCGACTTTAGTCGGGACCGCGTCGTCGGTGCCTCTCGCTTCTTCTGTTAGGGTGTCTTCTTGTCATCGAGGGCGTCAGCAACAGCGTCGGCCGAGTCGGCGTACTTGTTTGCCATGTCGAATAAAGCCTTGACAGAGTTGGGAGGCTTCCGCGTAAATTTGTCGATGAACGAGGTGTCTTTGACTCCTTTTTGAAGGGCGGCGATGACGACCTCATCCTTGATGTTCGGGATTGAATTCTTCTTCTCAGAGAACCTCTTGATGAAGTCCCGAAGAGACTCGTTCTTCCTTTGATGCAACTGATACAGGTCATACTTGGAAGATGGCCTCTCGTATGTTCCCTGGAAGTTGGCGATGAAGTGTTCCCGGAGTTCTCCCCAAGAGCCGATTGATTGCTTGGGAAGTCTTGTTAGCCATGTCCTCGCTGAGTCGGCTAAAGCGACTGGGAGGTAGTTAGCCATGACTTTGTGATTTCCTCTAGCTGCTCGGATCGCCAGAGTGTAGACCGTGAGCTAGGACTCAAGGTTGGTCTTGCCGTCATATTTTTCGATTCCTGTAGGCTTGAAACCCGACGGCCAATCGACCTGTTGTAGCTTTTGGGTGAAGGCCGGTATGCCTTCATCGTCATGAGGGCTCTGACTCTGAATACGGCAGCGAAACCGCTCGTGGTGGAGGCCGGAGCGCTCGTTCTTGTCTTCCCGTTGGCGTTGCTTGTCTTCCTCTCGTTCGCGGTGCCGAGCGTTGATGTCTTGCTGAAGGTCACGCCGTGGTTGGCCTCGAAGCCGCCAGTTGTTGTTGGGGTTGCCGAGTGGCGTTTGGCGTGACTCCGTGTGCTGCCGACTAGAGCCGCCCGCTCGGCATCGCTTTGGGGTGAACGAGACTGCTGTTGGGGATGCCGACCGGTTGGTCGGTATAAGGATATCACCCGACTGTTGGTGCTGCTGACATGCAGCAGCGATAAGCATGGCTTTTATCCTTGTGATCGTCGGGGTGGCCGGGTGATCAGGCCCAAACTGGAGTGTATCCAGTAGAGTTGTAGCGACCACGATGTTCTGTTGAGGAGTAACGAAGACGTCGTGGTCGCCGAGTAGAGTTTGGAGGATTTGTTGCTGAGCAGTTCACCCAGCCCTGCGTGAATCATCGTTGCGGGCATGCAGGTGTCTTGCTTCTTCCTCCTGTTGTTCTCGCAGTCGGCAGGCCTCCTCCTCTTGTTGCTCGTGTAGTCGGTGTGATTCCTTAGTAGGAGTAGAGCCTTTGGATGCCATGAAGATTTCTCGTGGCAGGGAGAAGCTTGTCGAACTGCTGTCTGACTTAGAGTCGAAATCCGACTAAGAGTCGTAATCCGACTGAGAGTCGTAGTCGGACTGAGAGTCGTAGTCGGAATAGTTGATGGGGCTGATAATAACTCCAACCTCCCTGGATCGCGATCTCGAGCGCTCTAGGGCCGTATCCGAGTCGAATTCCAGGAGATCGGGTTTGCGCACGTCGGATGTTGTCTGAAGATATCGCGTGGCGTTTGTCCCGAGTCCTGTACGGGAGATTGACGATCTCTTCCCTTCTTAGCTCGATCTTGGCCGGCTCAAGGCCAAGTCCGAGTTCGAACACCGAAGGAAGAGTTTGTCCTGAGACCCGGACAAGATGAAGATTGCGCAGCAAGTCGATGAGGGTTGCTGTAGCGTCGTGTGGACCGACTAGCGCGGAGTCGGCCGGTTCCCTGGCAGATCGGATCGAGTCCGAGTCGGCCAAGGTGAGATTGCCGATCTGGTCGGCGACGAAGTCGAGGCTTCCGAATGAAATTGTGTCTTCCAAATGAGGCTAGGCCCATCCTCTATCCGAGTGGCCCATATGCTTGTCATGAGGGTACCCGGGGCCCATGGCACCCACACAAGGACACCCCGTTCATCGCTAAGTTCACTCGGAAGCCTTCAAGTTCTGTCAAAGCTCTATTCAACAAGGCGAACAAATACGTCGACTCGGCCGATGCTGTTGCTGAGGCCCTCGATGACAAAAAGACACCCGATAGAAGGAGCGGAAAGGACACTAATGACGCGGCCCGGCCGACTAAGGCTGGGAACGCAAATGCAGTCGGACGACTTCATTGTGTCAGTGAGTTGCAACCATCTTCGACTCCTACAATTGAAGATTATCAGAAACGATAAGTGACATGCTCGGGGCTCAAAAGCTCAAATGCAAGGTATGGCAATACCGAACAGCTAAGTCGCTTTCTGATAAATATTTTTTCCTTTATATGATATTCTCATCCAAACGGGGTTGGAGACAACTCACTTCCCTATGGTTTGACTCAGATACGGCTTAGCACCAGTCGAGATCGGATCTAGGGGGATGAGAACATCAATTCCTCACTCAGCCTCGCCAATGCTGCAACCGCTTACATCTAATAGGTGTACATATTGTGCATTTTCTATTTTTGCTCTTAATGATTGCAAAAGTACTCGAGTAGCATAAATTCTGATCCGTGAAGGTTTGTTCCATGTAAGACAAACTCAAGTCACCCAAAACACATGTCTGGGAAAGAGCCATGAGCCGACTCCCGACGCTAGGGGGCTATGATAGTCCGAGAGAGTGTTTAAATGTAAGGGGTCAACTACTTGAGGAAATTAATATCAATAAGAGGAGGAACACATATTTACATCTATTGTAAAATAGATCAATTTTCTTCGGGTACTTGTTTTCTTCATCAGATGCTACTCATCCGATATGTTTATAATGCAAGGCCGAGTTCCAGATATGTGCAACAGGAATTCATGGCTACGAGCCGATCTCCTAGCTCGGGGGCTGGACCAGTCTGCCATAATACACTTGGAGTGCAACGCTTCAAGAATCACTCGGAATGCTCCATGAGGGCTACTGACCGAGTACTTGCGCCAATCGGAACACGGATGTCACCACGACCTTGGTACGCCCCATGGGGGCTAATAACTGACCTCCGGCACCAGTCGGGGCTCGGGTACTACTCGCTGGGTAAGGTACGCCCCATGAGGGTCGTCAGCCGAATCATATGCTAATGCAAGGTTCGGGTACCTTATTTGGCCACAACTCTATTGGGTAAGGTACGCCCCATGAGGGTCGCCAGCCAAATCCTATGCAAATGTGAGGTTCAGGTACCTTATTCGGCTACAATTTTGCCAGGTTGGGTATGCCCCAAGAGGGTCGCCAGCTGAATCCTACGCTAGTGCAGCTTTCGGTGTACCTATTTGGCCAAAGCAAGGAAACAAGCACTATTGGAAGCTTTCAGTCGCAGGTAGCACCAAACCCGGAACCTATGGAGGTGCTCATTATTTTTCAAGACTGGAAGACCCCAATCATTCGATTCCTATTGGAAGACGAACTCCCTAAAAATCGCAATGAAGTTGAGTAAGTCAAGTGATGGAGCAAAACCTTGATCCTAGTCGAAAAATCATATCGTCAACAGCGCATCCGGAGTTCTCATGCCTGCGTAACCTGAGGAGGGCAAGCAGATCCAAGCAATCTATCCCTAGGGCATCTGTGGCAACCATGTCGATCCAGAACGTTAGTTGGAAAGGCTTCTAAACAAGGATTCTTCTGGCCGACTGCGGTTATCGACGCTGAGGCACTCGGCTGGTCCTACAGGGATGTAATTTTTTGCTGGTAGCCATCTGCTAGCACGAGTTACAGACTATCCAAACTTGCGGTAGAACATCTGTTCGTCACGATGATAAGCTCACAAAGTGGATTGAAGATAAACCCGTTTGAACCATCGGCTGCGGCCAGGGTAAAAGACTTCAATATTGAATATAATCTACAGATTGGAGTTCCCCAATCGCCATCGTTATGGTCCAAACAAACACTCAATTCATGGGCGGCGTTTCAAAGATTTTCTGCGATCATTCGGCATCAAAATTTGCTTGCTTTGTGGATACTCCCAAAGCAATGGCAGCTTGACTAATGATCAAAATCTCCGGATTTTATAGGGCTGCGCTGGATTGTCTGGTTTGGGCCGACTTATTCGGTAGTAGGCCAAAGATAGAGTTCTTAAATACGCATGTCCTATTGGGTGCTCCGCTAGTCACTTAAAATCACCGATGGCAGGGCTATTTTAAAAGAACTGATTATAATAATCAGATGCGCTCATGCTAAGACCTATACAGGTGATACTTCGGGTATCTTGATTATTTAAAGGTACTTGACAATATATCCTTATAAGGATCAACAATGGTCTCCATTAAAATTAGGGATGCAAAGTCTCTCTCAGCACACCTGACCACATATTGGGTAAAATCCAACAGGTGGTGCTTCGCTTACATGCTAGTAAAACAATTGCCTGAGCAAAAAAACTTCTTCCAGCTGAACATGATGTTGAAGAGTCTAATTTTTCCGATAGTTATATCTACTCAGCGAAGACTGAAGTTAAGATCCTTTGCCTTTATGTTTAATTGTTTCACAATTAAGCACAAGTCAGGGGCTACACCTAATAGGTGCGCATATTAGGTGGCACACTATTCATATTTTTCTATGAAGCCCTTCATATGCTCCGTTGCCAGCTGACATGAAGTAGGACTCATGAGAAAGCATCGACAAAAGAAGTACTCGGAAGCAATGCACTCGGGAATTCTCAACCGTAGAGGTGAGCACTCGGCATCAGCTGCCTCACTAGGAAGGTAATAGGGGCTACTATGGAGCCAATGCCGGGTACTCATGAAGAAGCATTAGGGCACTTCGATAGCAGATGGGCCTAACTGTATTTGAGGGGTACATAGGACTTGGCATACATTACCTTGCATGAAAGGAAAGGATATAGTCTCGTGGCATGTTGTATTCATAGAAGGAAATCTTGGTCTGGAGTCCGACTAGGATTCCTACTCTGTACCTATCCCCCGGTATATAAGGGGAGGCAGGGCGCCCTTGAGGGATATCAAAATCTTCACCAGAGAAACTCACAAAGGCAATAACCACCAAACTGGATGTAGGGTATTACTCATCTCGAGGGCTTGAACCACTTTTTATTTATTTATTACAGTATAAATTATTGTGTGTTCTTACAGTCCATCAAGTTTAGGTCTCATGAGTAGCCGTATTATTAATGTGCCGATCACAACATCGACACGTCGAACCGAGGATTATCAGAACGACAAGTGACATGTTGGGGGCTCAAAAGCTCAAATGCAGGATGGCATCCCCATCCACTTGTGCAATACCAAACAGCTAAGTCGTTATCTGATACCAGTATTTCCTCTTATTATAATATTCTCATCTAAATGGGCTAGGAAGAACTCACTTCCCTATGTTTACTGGACTACGGCTTGCGATAGTCGGGATCGGATCTAGGGGGATGAAGATCGTCAATCCTCCTCGGCCTCGCCAATGCGCCCGCCTACACTAAAGGTGTACATACTGCGCATTTTGTTTTTGCTCTTATGATTGCAAAAGTACTCGAGTTAGCCATAATTCCCGATCCGTGAAGCTTTGTTCATGAAAGGTGAACTCAAGTACCAAAACTCATGTATGAAGGCCATGAGGCGACTCCGATGCTAGGGGGCTACGACTAGTTGGACAGAGTGTTTAACGTAGGGGTCAACTATGGGGAATTAATTTATCAGTAAAAAGAGGAACACATATTACATCTATTTGTAAATACTAAAGTTCTTTTGGGTGATTGTTTTCTCATCAAGAGCTACTCATTCCGATAATGTTTATAATGTAGGGCCAGTTCGGATACGCGTAACAGGAACTCCATGGCTATGGCTATCTCCTAACGCTGGAGGCTGGACCAGTCCTACATGATACACTTCGGACTGCGACGCTTTCAAGAACCACTTGGAATGCTCCACGAGGCTATTGTCGAGTATCGCGCCAGTCGGGACTCAGTGTACCCTTACTTTGGTACGCTCCATGTGGGCAATAACTGGACCTTTGGCACCAGTCGGGGCTCGAGTTTACTCTGCTAGGTAGGTAACCCTCTGAGGTCGCTAACCGAATCCTTGTAATGCGAGGTTGCGGGTACTTATTTGGCCACAACTCTTCTTGGGTAGGGTACGCCCATGAGGGTCGGCAACGAATTCTATGCTAATGCGAGGTTTGGTCCTTATTCGGCTATTCAGCTATATTTTGCCGGCTAATAATGCCCATAGAGGGTCGCACGATGCTGCAACTAGCGAACATTCAGTACTATTTGGCCAAACAGAAACAAGCGCACTATTGGAGCTTTCAGTCGGAGGTAGACACCATGCAAACCAGAACCTACGGAGGTGCAATCATTATTCAAGACTGGAAGACCGCCCAATCATTCGATTCCTACTGGAAGATGAACTTCCTAAAGAATCATAATGAAGCTGAGTAAATAAGCGACGGAGCAAAACCTTTATTGTAGTCAGAGAAACTATATCCGTCAATGCGATCCGAAGTTCTCATGCACTGCATCTACTTGAGGAGGGCAAGCAGATCATGTAACTATCACCCTCAGGCATCTTGGCAACCATATTTGTATCTAGAACATAAGTCGGAAAGGCTGCAAACCAAAAGATTCTCTGGTCAATTTCTACGGTTACGACGCTGAGCATCTCATCCGTTCATGCGAGGATGTCAAAGTTTTACGCTCGCAAACGAGCAAACTCAGCTACCAACACAAGAGTTGCAGGCTATCCCCGAATTTTCGTGGCCCCCGTCTAGGGGCTTGACATGGTCAGGCCATTCAAGAAGGAGCTAGGAGGGTTTACACATCTGTTCATCGCGGTGGACATCTTCACAAAGTGGATTGATTCCAGATCTATTGCTACCATAACTGTGGCTTGGGCGAAAGACTTCATACTAAGTATAATCTACAGATCTGGAGTCCCCAATCACATCATTATGGGCAAATAACGCATCAGTCATGGTGCATATTCAAAGATTTCTTGTGACGATTTTGGTATCAAAATCTGCTACGGTTCGGTGGTATACCCCCAGAGCAATAGGCATGTTGAGCAATGATCAAAATCTTCGGATTTTATAGGGCTGCGCTGGGTATGTCGGTTTGGGCTGGCTTATTCGGTAGTAGGCTAAAGATATGAGTTCTTAATAGCATGCCCTAATGGGTCACCCCGCTAGTCGCGTTAAAATCACCGATGCAGGTGCAACCATATTTTTACAGGAACTGATTAAATATCAGATACGCTTCATGCTAAGCCTATAGCCAGGTGTATACCATTCAGGTATTCGAATATTTAAGGTATTGAGGATATATCCTTATAAGAATCAATAGCTGGTCTCTATTAAAATTAGGGATGCAGGTATCTCTCAATTACTCCTCATCACACATTGGATTTACTCCATAGTGATACTCGGCTTACATGCTTAGCTAAATTGCCTTGAGAAAAATTTCCAGCTAATATATGGCTGAAGAGTCTAATTTCTGAGAAACATATCACTCGGGAAAGACTTAAAGGTTAAAGATCTTTTACTTTATGTTTAATTGTTTCCCAATTAAGCACGAAGTCGGGGGCTACACCTAATAGGTGCGCCTATTCGGTGCATACTATTCATCTATGAAGCCCTTCATAGCCTCGTTGCCAGCTGATATGAAGCAGGACTTGGGAGAAGAAGCACTCGGACAATGAGTACTCGGGGGCAAAGCACTTGGGAATCTCTTCACTATGGAGGATGAGCACTCGGCATCAGCTGTGACTCAACTATGAAGGTCTCGGGGGCTACTGTGGAAGCCATGGGCCCTGGGTACCTCAAGGAGGGCAATTATAGCCACTCGGACAGAGGGTAGGCCGATCCCTACAATTGGAGATAGAGTAGGACTCGGCTTCATATTACCTTGCATGACAAGGACAAGGATATAGTCCTAGCCGGATACTCTATGTACTGATAAGAAAAGGCCCCCCCTTGGTCGTATCCGACTGGGTTTCCTACCCTGTAACCATCATCCCTCTAGTATATAAGGAGGGGTAGGGAGCCCCCTAGGGCATATGAGAATCTCACCAAAGAAACCTCAAAGGCAATACACCACAGCTGGAAGTAGGGTATTACCTCGTATCGATAGCCTAAACCAAGATAAATTATTTTGTGTTCATTTGCAGTCCATCAAGTTTAGGTCTCATGAGTAGCCCTATATTCTTATCGCCGATACAAAACATCGACCTCGGCCTCTCATATGTTCCTTGGAAATTTGCAATGAAGCGTTCTCGGAGTTCTCCCCAGGAGCCGATTGACCGCCTAGGAAGTCCTGTTAGCCATATCCTCGCCGAGTCGGCTAGGGCAACTAGGAGGTAGTTAGCCATGGCTTTGTGGTCACCTCCGGCTGCACGGATCGCCACAGTGTAAACTATAAGCTAGGACTCGGGATTGGTCTTCCCATCATATTTTTCGATTCCAGTTGGCTTGAAGTCAGATGGCCAGTCGACTTGTTGTAGCTCGGGGGTAAACGCAGGTACTCCATCGTCCAGGTGAGGGCTTGGACTCCGACCGTGGCAATGAAACCGCTCATGGTTGAGGTCGAAGTGCTCGTTTTCGTCTTCCAGTCGGCGGTGCTCATCTTCCTCGCGTTCTCGTTGTCGGGCATTGATATCTTGCCGAAGATCGTGCCGTAGTCGGCCTCAGGCATCCCGGTTGTCGCGGCGGTCATCCTGATATCGCCGCCATCAGTCATCGTTTTTCTTGCCGAGTGACATGTGGCGTGATTCCATGCATGGCTAACTAGAACCAGCCACCCGGCATCATTCTGAGGTAGATGAGATCGCCGTATCAAAAGCCATCCTATTGGACGGTATGAGCGTGTCTATCGACTGTTGCTGCTGCTGGCATGCTGCAGCGGTAATCATGGCCTTGATCCTTGCAATTGTTGAGGTGGCCTGGTGATCAAGCCCTAACTGCAAAGTGTCCAATAATGTGGCAGCGGCCACGACGTTCTATTGTGGTGTCACGGCAATGTCATGGTCGCTGACTCAGGTTTAGAGAATCTCTATGAGCAGTGCGCTAGCCTTGTGTAGATTGTTATTACGTGTGTCGCGCTCAGCTTGTAGACGTCGTGCTTCTTCCTCCTATTGTTCATGCAGTCGGCGAGCCTCCTCCTCTTGCTGATTGTGTAGTCAGCGTGCATCTTGAGTGAGAGTTGAGCCCTTGGACGCGATGAAGATTTTGAGCGGTAGAGAGAAGCTTGCCGAACTGTTGTCCAACTGATAGTCTGAATCAGAGTAGTTGAGGGGGGTAACTACGACTCCGACCTCCCTAGATCCAATCTCGAGCGGCTCTGGGCCGTATCCAAGTTGAACTCCAGGGGATCGGGTCTGCCGCATTAGATGTTGATTGAAGTTATTTGCGGCATCGCCAAGTCCAAACGGGAGATTGACGATCTCCTCCTCTCTTAGCTCGATCTCGGTTGGCTCGAGGCCGAGTCCGAGTTGGACACCGAAAGAAAAGGTTGTCCCGAGGCTTGGGCATCTTGAGGATCGCCACAGCATGTCGCCAAAGATTGTTGCAGCATTGAGTAGGCCGATTGGCGTGGAGTCGGCTTGGTGTCTGGCCAATCAGATCGAGTCTGAGTCGGACAAGGTGAGGTCGCCGAACTTGTCGGCGATGAAGTCGAGGCTCCTAAAGCTAATCGTTTGCCTGGGGAAGAACTTGACACCATCGACTCCGGTGGTTGAATCCATCAGGTTTGTCGAGGATAATCTCGCCGATGCCCCTACCTGGCACGCCAACTGTCAATGTTTTATATCAATAATAATAATATGGGGCTACTCGTGAGACCTAAACTTGATGGACTGCAAAGGAACACGAGACAATTTATCCTAGTTCAGGCCCTCGAGGTGAGGTAATACCCTACTTCTAACTGTTGTGTATTGCCTTTGAGATTTCTCTGGTGAGATTGTGTATGATGTTCTTCTCTTGCCCCAGGGGGCTCCTTGCCTCCCCTTATATACCGAGTCGGACTTGACCAAGGGATTTCCTTCTAGGAATACAACGTACTCGACTAGGACTATATCCTTTCCTTATCGTATAAGGTAATATACACTGAGTCCTGTTACATCCCTAATGACAGGATTGGGCCTATCCTCTATTCGAGTGGATAGAAAGCTCCTCATGAGGTACCCGGGGCCCATGGCCTCCATACACCACAGTTGAAATGCAACACCGCCGCCCTGGCACCTCTACAGTGACACCAGAGAGGGAGCGCCGCAAGAAATTGGCTGAACCAACTCCCATGGAACTGCATTGCCGGTATCAGTCCCAAGAAACCTTGCTAGTACCCACGGTCAACCGAGATGTACCATAGCAACTAACTAAATAAAATATTTATATATAGTATACCTTTATAAGTTGCAACTTTGGGCCGGCCCTGAGCAGCAACGTTCAAACAAAACAGCAGCAGCGGAACGACAGCACAGCGAGAACCCAATCCACAAGCAATAGCTTCGGATTAGGAAAGAAACCCTAATCTTCACTTCAATTTCACTCTTCCTGAAGGAGGGAAAAGATAATGGATTGAGTACATACGTACTCAGCAAGTCATGGGAAAAGTGTGAATATGAAGGCTACCAGGAAGGTTGGGGTTTATTTCACAAACATTTTATTTTAAAACATTTCCCAAAACTCTAACTGTGGGTTGATCCATGTGTAACTAGAAAGAAGCCCTCACCTCGATGCTGTCCATGAATTGCTTTGCAACAACTCAAGCAGACGAACAAATTGATTAAAGTTTCTAATCTAGTCTACCGCCTGTCGGACCACAACAGCGGTTCAGTGTATATCATCTATTAGTTTATTTTTCACTTTTGTCCTCTTTAGGACCAAACCTTATCTCATATTTCCTCTATTATTTTCCTTTCACTTTCATCCTTTCTAGGACATCATCCATCTTATCATTTCAACTTTGACTCCTAGAGCCATCATATCTCCAGCACTCTGCTTCCACTTGCGAAGCCTAAATTATGATGCCATCTGACATCTGATCCACATAGGACTATTTCAGACCACGTAATGGTCATCCATCAGCTGACCTGAGCTGATTCTGTAACAAGTTTCCAACCCACAAACTGCTTTCATAAACTTTTATAAAACAAAGCTATGCTAGAGGAATCACTTCACATCGCCCTTGACCGTGGGCACGGCTGTTTGAACAGTTCATATCTCTGCAGAGGTGCACGCTTTCCCCACACGACGTGAGCTTACTCCCTCACTGGCCAAGCAGGGGAGGTTCGCGACAAGGCCTTTCAGGAGCCATCCTAGGGTACCTCATGTCCGATGGATGGGCCAAACTCAATCAAGCATTCGGCTTGTAATTTACCCCAAACTCCTAGACCAAGTACTAGGCAAGCTTCCCTTCCTTGCTCTACTCAGGAACCCAGAGATACCCCTAAACCTTATCCCGGCATTCCACATCTACTGGCATGCGAGGTAACCCTGTTCCGGTTGAATACTTAGCCAGGGGCATCCCATACCGCCCATGTGGTCGCACTGTACTATGATCAGTGCAATTCCCCAAGAAATCGGTCCTTATATGCAAATACAAAGCATCCCTGCCCAGGCGATCACTTTGCATCATGAGTTTTCACAAACATTTCTTATTTCGCAAACATACCGACACCGCGTGTCGAATTAAAAGATTTTATAAACCTAGGTTTTCCTATATGACAACACATGTTATTTGAGTGGAACCGTCGATACCCACGCTCATAGAGCATGGATGCCAAGGTAACACTGAGGTGGAGCAACAAGGAATAGGGTTTTCAAAGCCTACAAGGTATTGCAACTACTAGGTAGGTCCATCGGTTCGCCACGTGAACCGAGGCCAATTCAATTATGGTGCATGCTTAACAATGCAATTTTTAGAAATAAATTTTTTTTATAAACTGGGGGCAATATGATCAAGGAGTGACTTGCCTCTGTCTTCGTCTTCAAAATCTTCGAGAATCCGCGTCCAAAATAATTTCTATCGTCGTCGACTATGCGTAACGAGAGAAAAACACACAAAAACCCTAGAAATAAAATACTATTATTAATAACTAATAGTTCCATGAGGTAGATCTCAATTTTAGAAAAATTTTGAGACTTGAACGGGGTCAATCGGAGTTATGGTTGAAAAGATATGAATTTTTGAAGCTTAAATGGATTTTCTAGGATTAAAAAGAATTTATTTGAATTTGGAAAGGAATATGCCAAGGGAATATTCACTTGGCTGATAGGTGGGGCCCTTGGTCAGACAGAGAGACACTAAGGTGTAGGGTCCACATGGCAGTGACACAAAGAGAGAGGAGATGACAAGGGGTCCACATGTAAGGGAGGTATGCTGGATGACAAAATGGGGCCCACATGTCATTCACACTGGGGCAAAACAAATGGGACCCATATGTCAGTGGGAAATGAGAGAGAGGATGACATGGGGGGCCCACATGTCAAATGAGATGGAGAGAGTGCACTTATTGGTGGGGGCCCGCATGTCAGAGAGTTAGGAGAGGAAAAGAGGGCCGGCCGGGGCCCCCATGTCAGCATGCCCACATGTCAGGGAGTTAGAGGGGGTGAGGGACGGGGCCACCAGACAAAGGAAGAAAGAGAGAGAGCGAGAGAGATAGAGAGGCCCAGGGAAAGAATCGACGCCAACGGCGGCCGAGGGTCGCCGGCGATTGGCGACGACCCGGTGGAGGCAGAGCGCCAGGACAGATAGCAAAGACCATGTGGAGCAAAATGGCCAGCTCAGATCAGGAGGATAACACGCGACGGCGGCCGGCGGCGACCACCAGAGAGCGGCCATGGGGAGGGAAGATGGTGCTCAGCGGTGGCAGAGCACAGGTGTCAGCAGCGGGCTCGGGCAAAGGGGGTTTTGGGCTCGGGGTTTAGGGGGAGAGGAGAAGGAAGGAGATGGGGGTGTGCTCACCCAAGAGGGGAGGAGGAAACGCGGCGGCGGCGGCTTGCGAGCTCGGCCCGAGCTCGGATGGGCGAGGCAGTGCGGCCACGGTGAGGGACAAGGGAGGAGTGAGGCGAGCTGTGAGGTGGAGGCGGCCGTGATTTATAGGAGAGGGGCGGCGCTAGAGGACGAGGAAGAAGGGCGGTGGCTCAGAGCACGGCGCAGCGGCAATGGTGGTGGCGTGAGGAGCGATGCAGTGGTGTGGGGAGCAAGGTTTGGCGGGGCTTGGTGGGGGAACGGCGGGGAGGCCGAGGGCATCGAGGACGGCGGTGGCAGTGACACGACGCAAAGAAGGCGGCGCTGCGAACCCTCGTAGGCGTTCTATCGAACGCCTGTCAGGCGAGAGAGAAGGAGAGCCATGGGGAAAACGGCAGCTCTGACACGCGGGCCCCAACTAGCAGTGGCACAAGCGCGACGCAGGGAGAGAGGGGTCGTTGATGCATGGGCCCGAGGTGGCAGGGAGCACGTGGGTGAGGAGAGAGGCCGATGGGCCAAGCAGTTTGCGGGCCTTGAGAGAGAAGGAAGGCGGCCTGCGGTGAACAGTGGAGTTTATTATTTTTCCCAGGATTTTTCAGAGAGGGTTTTTGGAGGGTTTTTAATCCCCAAAATTTGATATTTGAATTTGCAAAATTTTAGGGATACAAGACAAGGGCTCAAGACTTGAGTTTATATATACACATATATATATACACACATATATATATTTGATAAGGAGTTTTTGAATTTCTAAATTCAAGGGAGAGAGTAGGAGACTTCAAAGAAGGGTTTGAATTTTCAAATTTTGAAATTTGGCCCTGATTTTGAGAAGAGATGGAGATTTGATTTTTCTTGGGAGGATCCACTAAAGAAATTTTAGGGGAAGACTTTGAGAAGGAAATTTGAATTACAAAATTTGAATTCAAGAATTTTTGGATCGGAATTTCGGTTTGGAAATTTTGGGAGAAATTTTGGAGTCTCATGGAGGGGATTAATTGAGATCCTGGCACATAGGTCCTTAAGCACACACACAAAGATCCGAATTTTTGGAATTAGGGTTTTATAAAATAGGTTTTTAAAGGCTCAAAAAATCAGTGCATTACATGCAACCCTCGTGTTCACTGTCCACGACCACGTGTCACACCCCGATCTGGCACCGCCGTACGACGGCACCAATTAGGGTGTGCCACAGGAAAATAGCACGAACTACCTTCCCGCAGAACCGCGATACCGATACCAGTCCTTGGACACAGCGCTGGTATCCACAGCAATTAGAAATGCATCATTGCAGTACCTTAAATAAATAAATAATTATACGGACATATACCTTAGCTTATGTTGCAGCTTCAGAGCAAGCCGAAGATAGCAACGAACCACACAGTGGCAGCGGCAGTAGCGGAACAACGGACTAAGTCCTAATACACAGGCAACGGCTGGGAGCCAGGACGAAACCCTACTCTTCTCTTCACTGCAACTCCAGCATCCAGCTCCCGGCGGAGAACTATATATAGAGAGAGCAAGGGTGAGTACTCACGTACTCAGCAAGCCAGCGGAACTTAGGTGGTTGTTGCAAGCTTCAAAGAGAGGCTGGTTATTTTGCAATCTGCTTTGTTTAAATCTTTTTAAATCCACTGGTGTGTGCTTCTCAACAATCAGGGCGAGGTGAGTCTTGCACGATCGGAGTGAGTTGTATCAATCTTTGAATCAGCGCAACTCTCTAGAGTTGGCCTCCGGGATCCAATGCCATCAGCTGATACAACCTCATCGGGCCCACAGCCCTGCCGTCCATGACATCTTCACAATATTTTCCCGAAATCGGATTCCCAATCCGCAAACATCATTTCACAAGCAGTTGTCAAACAAAACTACGCTAAGGAATCACCTCACATCTGCCCATGACCGTGGGCACGACTGTTCAAACAGTTTAGACCTCTGCAGAGGGGGTACATTTTGCCCACACGACGCGACTTACTCTAGTCACCAGTTCACACGCATTGGGTACGATTTGGTGACATAGAGGTTTTCGCGACAAGGCATTTCCCAAACCCTCCCAGGTTACCCCATGCCAACTGGAGGGGTCCTCAGACCAACAACAGGATAGGTCCGAGACCATGCTATGCCAGGAACCCAGGAGGCACCCCCGACGCCCTCCCACACGATCCACAGTCCAATGGCACGCAAGGCGTCCCTGGGAGTCTTGTTACTCAGCCAGGAGTTATCCCATATCACCCATGTGGTTGTACTGTCATATGTTCGGATGAAAGTCCAGAGGAATCGGTCCCTAGTGGCAGTGCAGGAGACTCGTCCCAATGGCACGATCCCCGTACCACAGTTTTCACAAACCTTTTTATTTTCATGCACTACCCAAGTGTCGGGTTTTCCAAAGTTTCGTAAACCCAAATTTTACCCATCGTAGTCATTTTTAAATTTGATAGACGATCACGATACCATGCCCGTTGACACGGATACCAGGATCTATCAAGGGAGGTGACAAGAATGTATAAAGGGATCACAATCATTCAAGGAAGTCATGCAGCAAATGGGTTGATGGCCCGTCGGTCGTCTTGCGACCACAGCCAAGAAAGTATAACAGTGTAACCAAGTGTATGCGATTTATCAAATAAAATACTTAGTTCCGAAATTATGGGTTCGAGATATCAAAGGTGACTTGCCTTGCTCTAAGCCTTCACTGGTCGTCGAGAAATTGTCGCGAAATCGGCTTCGAAATGAAATTTCCGGCGACCGTTACTATGTGCAAACACACAAAAAATCTACACAAAGACCAGTAAAAAGATCCTATTTAGTGCTAATAATAGTGACATTAAATAGATCTCAATTTTAGAAAATTTCTGAAACTAGAACGGAGTCAATCGGACGAGCGGAGGAAAAGATATGATTTTCCGAAGATTAAATGGATTTCTAGATAACTAGAAATGGAGTTATTTAATTTCTGGACTGGAATATTCTCTGGGATCTTCTTTGTGTAACTGACAGTGGGGCTCATTGTCAGCTACGGCCCATAGGACAGGGAGTTGACAGGAGAGCTGACATGCTGGGTCCAGCTATCAGTGAGGGGAGGGGGTGCGCGGTGGACCGTGGTGGATTGAAGAATAGTGGGATCCGCCCGTCAGTGGGGTTGGGTGCATGGACCAGGTCCAACCGTGCATGGGAGTAAGAGACAGTGGGGTGGGTGTTCGTGTGCGGCTTATGGTGGACCGTGGGTGATGAGGACATCACTAGCTCGGATATGATCATAGCTACCTTATGTATTCATCAATCAAAGGTGCATGCTTTCTACGTAAGATTTATGTGTTATATATTTGAACAGCCGTTACTGCACCATGAGTTTTGTGTGTTCTCGTTTGCAGAGATACTTGCTTGGGTGAAGGGAAAGAGACCGTGCGCAAGGAACGCATGGATGATCAAAGAAGTTGATTGGGGACCAAACCAAAGCCTTACCCAAGTCTACTCCTACATCACCACGTCACTTTTGGCCATAGAAGCAAGAGAAGAAGTTTTGCACGTTTTGGATTCGGATTCGGACTCCTAACAGCATCAACTTCAAACGGACCTAGCCGCTGATCCAGAAGGACTTTCGGGGCCATGAGTACTTGTTGGAAAGCTTATGGAGTCTACTTTCAGATGGTTTTAGTCCCACATCAAAATTCCTCCTGAGCTGTCCGAAATCATCGAAACAAGACATGTACCTTTTCCAGTCTGAGTCTGTTTTGGGCCTTGGGCTTTGTAATCATGTCGTGGGCTAAGCCCAAGGGTGTGCGCCCTAGGGATAACCTAGACGTCCAACTCATATATATATAGTAGCCGTCGTTGTTTATGGGTGGGTTTTGCTTAGATTATTTTGTCTTTGAACAGTTTCGCCGTTTATCGGTTTATAAGACCCCAACTTGGAGAGTATAATCATTCATCTGCAAGTGAGTTGCAATCTTTCTTATTCTTGCTTGTGTTCTTCGATTCGCATGCAGGGATTAGCCTTCGTGGTGAGGTCAATCGGGCAGCGCACGGTTGATAACAAGAGGAGTCGTGGTACTACAATTGCAGCGTTCAGGTCGTGGTGATCCGAAGCAGGATTGTGAGTGTCAATTCTCCACCAAATCGAGAGTTATCCTTACCTAACGGAAGATCAGGCACCCCGTTGCCATCAGTGGGACACCGGGCCCACATGGCAGAGACATGGTCCATGGTTGCTCGCACGGGTATCTACGGTGAGCCACAGGAGCAAGGGCTCCCGTGCTGACAGGAGTGACGAGGAGATGGGGCTCGGCTCGGCTCACAATCGCGTGACAAGAACAAGACGATGAACAGTGTGGCAATCCGACGGCCGACGACGCGTGAAGGTAACTCCGGCGAGCGGCGGCGTCTCGGGGCGGGGATTACACTGGCGGGGAGAGGAGGCCAGAGCGAATAGTTTGAGCGGCTTGGATTTGCGGGAATCCTCTTGACGGCAGCCGGCGGCGGGATGCCATGGCAGCAGGGAGAGAGAAAGGAGGTAGACGACGACAACGACCATGGTAGCGCAAGAAGATCCGGCGAGCGGTGGCATGCCGTGGTGGGAGGCAGGCACCGGCAGAGGGGGGAGGTCGAGAGGAAACAACATGGCGGCTGGAGTTTGGTTGAGGACGGGCGATGGTGGTCGATGACGTGGTGCCGTAGTTGCGGCGACGAAAGGGGGAAAGAGAACAGGGGCTCCTTGCTTGAGGTCATAGGGGCAAGGCTTGGCCTAACGGCACCCAAAGTAAACTCGGAAGCACACGCGACTGCACGAGAAGAGAGCTCACCATAGGGGGGGGCAAGGCTTGGCCTAACGGCACCCAAAGTAAACTCGGAAGCACACGCGACTGCACAGGAAGAGAGCTCACCATAGAGGGAGAATTGGCAGGCCGACAGCGATCAGAAACGGGTGTAGAGAAGGAAGCCGAGAAGCGTTGGCTCGGTCGCAGTGATGAAGCCGAGAGGGGAGGACCGGCAAGGGGTAGTGCCGAGACGTTTTAGCTCCGAGACCAGGCGAGGGCGCTCAGGACGGGAAAGGGCAGTCGAGGCCCCGCGGCGGTGCGGCTCGGCCGACTCCTTGAAATAACGCAGCCCGACGGTGGTGCTGCTGACCGAAGCGAGAGGAGAGAAGGAGGCCTCGGAGGGAGCTTTTATAGGCGAGGAGCGGCGAGGGATACCGCTAGGTCGGCCTGGGGTAGGCTCGGGATTTCCCCGCGGCCAATCATCGAAGTGGAGCGGGAAAAATGGCGTGGCGACGAATTCTCGAGCGAGCGGTGAAATTCAAATGGGCGGCCAGGATTGCGTGGAGCGGCAGAGGCGATCCATCGGGCAGTGGAGTTTGGATTCTTTGCGCGGCTGAGCGGCGGGGAGCAGTCAAGGTGGGGGCTGGAATGACGCGGCGGCGTGGCTTTTGACCGAGCGTGGTCCAGGCAAGAGAGAGACGAGGAGGGGGAAAAAGGCGGGGTGGCAGAGGCTGTCCGCTCCGTGGTGCGTAGTGGCGTGGAGAAAGGGAGCGTTTGGGGTGCCGGCGGGGACCGAGCAAGGCCTTGGTGACGTCGGCCGGCCACTACGGCATTTGACCGAACGGTTGCGATGCGTGAACGAAACAAAATGGGGATGGACGAAGGAAGAAGATGCATAGTGGGGGCGGATCGACGGTCGCACAACGCGTGGGGACACGCGGCACGTATCCAAGGCGCGGGGTGCTCACGCGAGCGAGCGGGCGCGAGTAACGAGATCGAGCGGCATAGCGCGGGAGCACAGGGGCACGCGTCGCGCATCAGGTGCGTGCAGGCGGCATGCGCGGGGCTAAGGAAAACCGATGGCGGGCGGGGCGGCTCGGGGCACGTGTCGGCCATCCGGGCGGGCCTCCGGTTCTAAGCGGCCTCAGCGGCACAGAGCTGGGCCGGGGAGGAAAGGAAGAAGTGCGGCCCAGTGGAACATTGTTCTTTCTCTTTTTCTCTAAGATTTTCTAGAGGATTTTTGGGAGATTTTGATTTTGGAATTTGAATTCAAAGGCATTTTTGAATTCTTGCAAAAATAGGGAATCTAGGGGAGGGGGAAGACAAGGGATGACATTGATATTTATAGGGGTTTTATATTGGGACTTCCCATGGATTTTTACAGTAAAAATCCATGGAGAGGAAAATTCAAGGAGGGGAATTAAATTCAAATTACAAAGTTTAATTTGAATTTTTGGGGGAATGTTCAAGGGAGATTTGAGAAGGGTGGATACACGTATATACACAAGTTTATATACGTGGGTGTATGCTCAGGGATATATATATACATATACATGGGTATGTTTAGGGAGGGTTTATGTATACATATATATATATAGAGAGAGAGAGGTAAATAGATGTATACATACATGTATTTATATATATAAGCTGGGGGAGTTGAGTAGGAGAGTTGATCCATGTGTGTATGTATGCATGTTGGGGTAGATCATCGAGTAGAGGTGAGTTTCAAGGGAGAGAGGAAACAAAAGTATTTACGGGGAGATTTACAGAGGGGAAGATCAGGAACTCACTATTAGGGTTTTGGAGAGGAGTTCGATAACGGCGATTTAGAATCGGAGATTATTTTGGAATGAAGGAATTTGTCAAGATCAAGGCGAAGAGACAGATTGAGATCCAGGCACGACATACAACACAACACTCAAGATCGAAATTTTCACAGGTAGATTTTAGCGAAATATTGTTTAACATCTCACTGAAAGCGGGGCGTTACACCACGTCGTCCTCAGCCCTCACACGTCCACCGCACCATGCCATGTTCGCCGGCTTTGCCCTTCCGCTGCTGGCCTCCCTGCAGCTGCGGATCCGTGATTGCCACATGCGTCGGACGCGCTATCCATAGCGCTACCCCTCCAATCTCTCCGGTTGCCTTCGGTCACTCCCGGCCTCGTCTTCCGGTCACATTCCTCCTTCACCAGTCTGATTGCTAGTGAGGTCGTCACCTCCGTAACATCCTTGTTGTCACCATCGAAGTCATCGCCACGACTGACAATCTCTTGTCGATGCACAACCACACCTCTTGTTTCCTCTTGCACATATCAACTTGATCCAATACTGAACCATCGCTCTGATACCACTCGTTATAAAAGTTAGCCGATATAGCGGAACGACAACTAACCTCCCTGATCTTGTCAGCCATTGATCAACCATGACATGCCAGATGACGATATAGGAACACACAATATTTGTTAACGAGGTTCAGCCAAAGCCTAATCCCCCGGGCTCTGATTATGGGCGCTTCTCCCCAATCAAGATAGCACACCTAGCCGCTACAAGTCTATGGCCTTATCGCCATCCTCTCCCTGCGCGCTTGTGATACATTGTTGTCACCATGGTTACATTGTGGCGCTCCCCTCTCTATTTAAAGGTTACCAGGCTACAGAGTCCAATGCTAACTCTAACCCCTTCCACCTAATACAACTCGAAGTCCAACTGTAACCTAATAGAACTAGTATGTTTGACACCTATTCTAACAATCGGCAGTCAGCGTCTTGGTCGGCATTTGGTCGAGCGGGTGGCGTCCGTTCACGGTGGGGGTAGAGGATGAAGGAGAGTGCACAGGCGGGTGGGAGCGAACGGCCGTGGCCCTAGGTGGCAGCGAGAGGAGGTGAGGGGCGGACGCCCGCTCGGGAGGAAAACGGCAGCCGGCGTGCGTCTCGAGCGGCAGTGGGCTACTTTGACAGTGGGGGCGTTGCGGGGCCGTGGGGATCTATCTGGGCCAGGTGGGGTGGCTTGCCTGCTTGGGCTGCGAGAAGTAGGGGAGGAGGTTGGGCTGCCTGCTGGACTGGGAGGAGAGGGCAGGCCAAAAGGGCAAGGCCAAAAGAATGAAGAGGACGGGAGAAAGATGGTGGGCTGAGATTAGGGAGAAAGAATTTGGGCCCATTAAGATATGGTCTTCCATTTTGAGAGGATTTAAACAAGTGAGTGAATATTTGAATTTAGAGGGATTTTAAAAATGGATTCACAACATTAGTCCAATTTTGGTCTCCTTGGAAATTGGAGAATTCAAATTTGAATTTGGATTATCATATTTCTTATTAAAGGAAGACTTATTTATTTTAGAGTGTTTATTTATTTTGATTAGTCCTTGGTGAGATAAATCATTCCATTTATTAGAGTATTCCATTTGAGTAATTTCAAGAATTAGGTTCATCCAGCTCCCATTAATATTTGTATTCGATTTTAAACAAAAGCTTAGTTAAGGTAGTATGTGCACTTTATGGTTTGGAAATTAAATGGGTATTTAATTTCCCTTTACTTGTGATTTATGGACTGAAAGTTATTCCCTTTATTTAATTTCTGTTTATTCGTTCTTGTTCTTAAATTAATTGTTGTTGCTAAATTATTGTTTTAATTAACTTTGGTCTGTTGATTACTTTATTTGTGTTGAATTTTATCAGATCATAGCAACCAAAGATACGATATGATGGAAAAAGTTTTTAAAAAGTTCGAATTTTTATGTATTTTTTAAACAAAATTTTTACAAGGAGCAAGGAGGGATGGAAGGCAGACCAAGTGAATAGTGTGTCTTGATATTTTCTTAGGGATTTTCATAGAGGGATTAAATTGATTTGAAATTTGAATTGGAGTTTGGGATTTGAATTCAAGTTTGATACTTCAACATAGAACAGAAACTAAAAGGGAGTCAAGGATGGGGAGTCAAAATAGGGATTTTGATATTTTTGCAGCGAATTTGTATTTTGGATTTTGAAGGAATATTTGGAAGGGATTCAAAGGGAGGAAATTCGGATTTGAAATTTTGAGTTCAATATTCAAGAATTGAATCTTGGGGATTTTTCAGGGAGTAAAGGAGTAGGTTTAGAGTTTTGATCTGAAACTTTGGACTGCACTTGGAATTTGGATTTCTATTTGAACCTTGGAACGAGCTTGGAACACTCGAGGGAATTTGCTTATGTGGGTTGGGAGGGAAATTTGAATACGAAAATTCAAACTTTGAGATTATTTTCGAACGAAAATTTTAAGGAGTTGGTTTTTTGGATATAAGGAAGGAAGCAAATTGGGATCTTTGGCACGACATGCACACTAGAGCACTCAGAGCGAACTTTTGCACGGATAAATTTTTATTAGTTTAGCTTTTAACGTCTCGGGAAAACGAGGCGTTACAGTCACTTAGTCCGATATCTACCAACACTAACTCACATTAGGGTTTACTATTTCAGTATACACAAATTTATCGGGGGAGGGGGGTATAGAATTTTTGGAAATATTTCAGAACGAACAAAATTGAAATTTAAACAAATTTTTTAAAATTTTTGCGTGAAGTAGTTCTGGGCACTGAAATTTTACAAATTTCGAAAGAAAATTGCATACCATTCCTCACATGCATCAGTGTTGATGGTGTCCGTGGCATGCATATCAGCATATATACTCAGGAGAACTGGTCATACGGCGGCTATCCAGTGTTAGTGCGTGACACATTGTTGCTGTAGGCTGCGGTCGCCGGTAGCGACTGTCGCCTGCTGGTTTGCCGCTAGCTGCCATTGCAAAGCTCCACTGTAGGATGTTGCACTGCTGCACGGAAATGCATGCCATCGACACAACATCTAGCTAACATCATCGTGGTCTTGTTGTAGAAGACGAAGTCATCGCCTCTGCCCCGGAATGCGGCGTCGACTAGCTAGTAGTATACCCTAATGGCTGATGTATTTGTGGAGTGAGTAATTGACAAGCCACATATAGTATATCTCTATAGATATCGTGTGTTTTCGTTGGTTTGTCCTTATATTACAGAATATATTGCCGTCTACTCTTAATCTGAAAAATAGTCCTAGAGTCCTCTATGCTGAAACGGAATAATGCTAACAAAATCTTGAAGTACTATATGGCTGTTATTGGACCGAACCCAGCTGTGAGAATACTGTTACTACATACGAATATATGAAGTAGTTCTGGGCACTGAAATTTTACAAATTTCGAAAGAAAATTGCATACCATGCCTCACATGCATCAGTGTTGATGGTGTCCGTGGCATGCATATCAGCATATATACTCAGGAGAACTGGTCATACGGCGGCTATCCAGTGTTAGTGCGTGACACATGGTTGCTGTAGGCTGCGGTCGCCGGTAGCGACTGTCGCCTGCTGGTCTGCCGCTAGCTGCCATTGCAAAGCTCCACTGTAGGATGTTGCACTGCTGCACGGAAATGCATGCCATCGACACAACAATCTAGCAAACATCATCGTGGTCTTGTTGTAGAAGACGAAGTCATCGCCTCCGCCCCGGAATGCGGCGTCGACTAGCTAGTAGTATACCCTCTGATGTACTTGTGGAGTGAGTAATTGGCAAGCCACATATAGTATATCTCTACAGATATCGCTTGTTTTTGTTGGTTTGTCCTTACATTACATAATATATTGCTGTCTACTCTTGACCTGAAAAATAGTCCTAGAGTCCTCTATACTGAAACGGAATAATACTAACGAAATCTCAAAGTACTACATAGCTGTTATTGGACCGAACCCAGCTGTGAGGATACGAAATATAATGGGAGAGTCACTCTTACTACATAGGGTGAACAGAGTATATATGTTTGCAATATACAAACATACTTCTCAATGGTTTCTGTAGAGGTTTGATAACACCTAGGTACATGCATCGCCTCCCTTTGATGTATGTCTTTTCTTTCCTAGAAGTTGCATTTGAATGATCCGCCACGATATTTCCATCTGGACGCTGAGTACGTAAGTTTATGTGTACGTACGTACGTAAACTATTTTCTTGTGCATGCAGAAGCGGTCACTTACAGCTAGGGCTGGACAAAAAGTTTATAGCTTGTTAGCTCGCTCGGTTCGTGGTTGGCTCGGCTTGGCTCGCTGTATTTTTTAACGTGTTTCAGCTTGTTAGAGATAGCGAGATGGCTTGTGAGCTGCCCGTGAGCCAAGGATAGCCCAACTTATGAGCCCGGGCCTAGCACTTCATAGCAGCCCAATAAGACAAAAAATCCCAACAAAATTCCAACCCTAACTGTTAGAAAAAATAGATACAAATAGAGACACGAATTTTTACGTAGAAAGTCCTTGTGGGAAAAAATCATGGGTGCCGACCGGCAATAATCACTATCGAGGAGTTGATTACAAACGTAAGGGAATAACATTAGAACATCTCCCCTTTCGGTGTGGCTTACAAGAAATATATATAGGGAAATAAATCTAGAAGTTCTAGTAGAAATAGTCTAGAAATCCTATTAGGAAACTAATCCAGTAATCCGAATATGTTACATACTAAAATTCAGATCACGTATTTAACAATCTCCACCTTAAGACGAATTTCCCTTGTAACATATAAATCATCAATTATCAAACAACACCTCAAGTAGATTAAATAACCGCGCACCAAATAGTCTTTAGGACTACACTATAATACCAACCAAGCTTAAGTAAAGCTCAAACTTAATAGCAGAAACTGGCTTTATCATCATACCAGCTGGGTTATCATAAGTACTTATCTTACATACTTTGACATCATCTTTAGCAATAGCACCTCAAATAAAATAATATCTCACATAAATGTGCTTTGTTCTCTCATGGAACATCTGATCCTTTGTTAGATATATTACACTTTGACTATCACAAAATATATTAATGTAAAACATATTTTCACAAAGCTCAGTGTACAAATCTCTAAGCCAAATAGCTTCCTTACAAGCTTCAGAAATAGCCATATACTCTGCTTCAGTAGTAGATAAAGCAACAGTTGCTTGTAAACTTGCCTTCCAACTAACAGCACAATCTCCAATAGTAAAAACATAACATGTGAGTGATCTTTTTTTATCCAAATCTCCAGCAAATATGAATACACATAGCCAACAAGTCCATCTCTAGAACTTCCAAACTGCAAACAAGCATTAGAAGTACCACGCAAATATCTAAAAATCCACTAAACTACTTTCCAATGCTCTTTACCAGGATTAGGCATGTATCTACTGACAACACTCAATGCATATGATAAGTCAGGATAAGAACATATCATAGTATACATAAGTGAACAAACTGCACTTGAATATGAAACTCTAGATATGTACTTAACATCATATTCTAACCATGGACATAAATCTGAAGATAGTCTAAAATATACAGCTATAGGAGTACTCGCTGGTTTTGCATCATGCATATAAAATCGACGAAGGACCTTTTCAATTTAATCTTTCTAACTAAGGTATAACTTGTCAGACTGTCTTTCTCTAGTAATTTCCGTATCGAGAATTTTGTTTACTGTACCCAAATCTTTCATCCCAAACTCATTACTCAATTGTGCCAATTTTACTATCTCTGATTTGTCTTTTACAGCAATCAACATATTATCGACATAATGAAGCAAATATATAGCTGAACCATTAACAACTTTCAGATAAAAACAACTATCAAAATTTGATTATCTAAATTCTAAGAGAGCATGAAAGAGTTAAATCTCTTATACCAGTATCTAGGTGACTGCTTCAATCCATAAAAAGACTTCTTCAACCTACATACTAGGTTTTCTTTTTCAAAAACAACAAAACCTTCAGGTTGCTCCATATAAATGTCCTCTTCTAACTCCCTATGTAAAAATACATTTTTAACATCTAATTGCTCTAGTTCATAATCATGCATTGTAACAATACTGAGTAAAGTGTGAATTGAACTATGCTTCACAACTGGGAAAAAAACATCATTGAAATCAATACCTAGAATCTGGCTATAACCTTTAGCAACCAAACTTGCTTTATATCTTGCCTCAGCCTTTGGAAACATACCTTCCTTTCTTTTGAAAATCCATATGCAACGGATAGGCTTCTTCTTCTGAGGCAATTTCACCAGTTCCCAAGTACTATTCTTTTCAAGTGACTCCATTTCATCATGCATAACAACTATCCACTTATTGCAATCATCAAAAATAATAGCCTCAGAATATGTAGAAGGTTCTATATTACCTTCAATTTCTTCTACCATACTCAAATCATAAACAACTATATTTGCTTCTTCAATTAATCTTTGAGATCGTTTGATAGTTCTCCTTACCCTATCAAGTGCAATAGTATGTTGTGGCGGCTGCTCAATAGTAGAAGAATCTGAATCTTCAGTAATAGGTGTTTCTTGTTCAACTGTAATATTCTCCTTTTTTTGGTACATGTCCTAAACTGCCCAAGTGCTCCACCTACATATTTACTTTCTGCTGGTTCTCGACAGAAGTATTAGTAGAAGGATTGTCATGTAACATAACTAATTCATGAAAGACAACATTT
Source organism: Oryza meyeriana var. granulata (assembly GCA_003991445.1). NCBI lineage: Eukaryota > Viridiplantae > Streptophyta > Magnoliopsida > Poales > Poaceae > Oryza > Oryza meyeriana. The sequence goes on from RYFJ01002605.1 coordinate 134,738, forward strand.
CTACTAAGCCCAAACTTTCTAGTTTTAAGACACCATAGCTTATACCCTTTCACACCAGATTGATAACCAAGAAAAATGCACTTAATTGCTCTAGGCTCCAATTTACCGTTATCAACATGAGCATAAGCAGTACAACCGAATACTCTTAAGTCTAAATAATTTCTAGGGAACCAGACCATACCTCAATTAGAGTCTTCTTATCAATGGCAGTATTGGGTGATTGATTAATAAGATAGCAAGCGGTGGAAGCAGCTTCCGCCCAAAACTGTCTAGACAAATCTGCATTTGACAACATGCAACGGGCCTTTGATATAATTGTCCTGTTCATACGCTCAGCTACACCGTTTTGTTGAGGTGTATGAGAAATGGCATAGTGCCTCACAATGTCTTACAATATGATTTAAACAGCTTAAAACAGAACTCCATTCCATTGTCAGTACGAAGTATTTTCACCTTCCTTTCGGTCTGTCTTTCAACCATAGCTTTCCACTCTTTAATAAATATAGAAAACACTTAATACTTGTGCTTTAGAAAATAAAGCCAAACTTTTCGAGAATAATTATTAATGATAGTCGTCATATAACAAGCACCTCCTAGAGATGTCTTATGAGCAGGCCCTCATAAATCAGAATGCACATAATCAAGAATACCTTCTGTAGTATGTGTTGATGTGTTGAACTTCACCTTCTTATGCTTACCAAAGATGCAATACTCACAGAATTTCAGCTTCCTGGTGCTTTGAGCATCTAACAATACTCTCTTGCTCAATCTGCCAAACCAATTTCACTCATAAACCCAAGACGCATATGCCAAAGATTAGTAGCATCGGAATTAGATAATGAATCAGAAATTGTAGCAACATTACATAATACTATAGTACTCTACAGATAGTACAAGCTGGCAGCTTTAATATCAGCTTTCATCACAACAAGAGAGCCTTTTGTTACCTTCAAAATACCATTGCCTCCGAAATATTTGTATCCCTTTCCATAAAGAGTACATAAAGATATGAGATTTCTCTTCAAATATGGGATTACCGCACATATGACAATATTCTGATACAATCATCAACACATCTTGATCTAAATTAAACCAATGCCTGTAACCTTGCATGGCGTGTTATCACCCATCAACACAGTACCACCTTCGATAGGTTCATAGGTGGCAAACCAATCCCTATTCAGACACATATGATAGGTGCATGCAGTATCAAGAATCCATTGATCACTAGTTTGCGCACAACCAGCATAAGCAACTAGTACATCTCCATCAGAACCATCATCAGTAGCAACAGCGGCTTTACCTTCATCTTCTTTCTTACCTTTCGGCCTATGATTTCCGTTGTGCTTTTCTTTATTCTACAGCTTCCAACACTCAGAGATATCATGTCCACCTCTCTTGCAGTATTTGCATGACTTATACCTGCCTCTGGACTTTGATCTCCCACGATGGCTGGCAAAACTTTTGTCTCTTGATTGGTTTATTTTCTTCTCCTTTTGCCTACCCCGAACAACCAAGCCTTCTGCATTTGAACCTGAATCCTCAGAGGGTATCATCTTTTTCATCTTCTCTTTGGTATGTAAAGCATCATAAACTTCTTGCAAAGTTAGAGTATCATGACTATAAAGAATGGTATATCTGAAATTTGCATATGAGCTAGGCAATGAACACAACAAAATGAGGCATAAATCCTCTTCATCATACTTTACCTCCATATACTCAAGGTCGGCAACAATTTCCTTGAAAGTGGAGAGATGATTCATTATAGACTCACCATCTTGTAATTTGTGCAAGAATAACTTTTGCTTCAGGTGCATCTTACTGGTCAGAACCTTTGTCATATAAATCTGTTACAGCTTCAACCATAACACGACGTCTGTTTTCTCCTTAAGCACCTCTTGCAAAATATTATTAGATAGATCAAGATGTATATAAGCCATAGCCTTATGGTCTCTTCTCTTCTCATCATCGAACCAATCATTGAGCCTCTTATTGTTGAATCCATCAAGCGCATCATCCAAGCCTTGTTGTGCTAGAACTGCTTATATCTTTACTTGCCACAATGAGAATCTTGTATCTCGGTCCAAAAGCGGTAGATCGTACTTCAAACTTGCCATGGGAAATTTAATTCCCGAATCTGCTGGTACAAAATTTGGGTAAACCTAGCAAAGCGTGAAGCTTTGGGTACACCTCTTGGTGCACGAAGCGAAGAGTTGAGAACTCCTGGTACGAATTCTGTGTGCGCTTAGCAATTTTCTCTAGAAAAATCACCTTGTCTGTGCAATGCCCAGCTCTTGGCGGATTGATTTTTTTTTACCTCGAGCCACGTGCTCTTGACCTCACAGGATAGCTGCTATAGGAGTCTGTTGTGCACGTGGCTGTGCAGGTGTGGATAGCAATGATGCTGACTATTTGATGCGCACACAGCAAATACCAATTTCGACTCCGGTTGATCCTCAACACACTGCGGACTCGTAAAATTGATCTAGCCGAATAGATTGTACCACAAAACACGGATACGCCGGTAGCTAGAATAGCAAATCGATCTCTAATGCTCTTCTACCACTTGTTAGAAAAAAAAAATAGATACAAATAGAGACACGAATTTTTACGTGAAAAACCCTTGTGAGAAAAAACCACAAGCGCCGACCGGCAATGATCACTATTGAGGAGTTGATTACAAACACAGTTGATTACAAACACAAGAGAATAACAATGGAACGTCTCCCATTCCCATCCATGGAACGTCCTCCATTCTCATGCAGCTTACAAGGAATATATATAAGGGAATAAATTTAGAAGTCCTAATAGAAATAGACTAAAAGTTCTATTAGAAAACTAATCCAGTAATTCGAATATGTTGCATGCTAAAATTCGAATCACGTATTTAGGGCCTATTCGGCACTCCTTCTCTCCTTGGCTTATTTTTCTCGTATCCCGCGCGCACGCTTCCCAAAACGATCAACGGTACATTTTTTGTAAAAATTTTCTATATGAAAGTAGTTTAAAAAAGCAAATAGATCCATTTTTCAAATTTTTAATAGTAAATACTTAATTAATCACGTGCTAATGACGCTTCTCGTTTTACGTGTGGCTTATTTAAGCCACAAAATAAGCACTTAAAGAACACTACCTTAACACTAAGTTCATTCCCCTCCCTATTCCAGGAGTCCTGCCGCCAGGACAAGAAAGCTCAGCGCCGCCAGCCCCCCGCGCCGCCGGTGAGCACGAGTGCCTTCCCAATGGTGCAGCTGTTGGCGAGCTCGAGCTCCTCCTGATCTGTGCGTGGCCGACAACAAAGTCGAGCTCGCCCCTCCGGCCCCACGCGCGGAAGCCAACGAGAATGAGCTCCTCCCTGGGGCGCAGCTGCCGGCGAGCTCAAGCGACGTACGGGGATCCGTGGCTTGCTGATCTCCTTGTCTGACGCCGCCTCGTCATGTTCATCATGGCCATGGCGGCATTGCTGTCCTTCTCGCCGTTGAGCGCGCTAGGCTGCAGCCGCGTCTTCTTGTGGATGTCCCATGCTCCCAGCGCTCGATGGAGGACGCGTGGCTTGACGACGACCGGGCAGCACTCCTGCAACTGATGCTTCCTCTTCGGCCCGAGGACGACGACGATGATGCTGAGCTGCTCCTGCTCATCGTCTTGTTGCTGTCCCAGCGGACGCACCGTGGCTCGCGAGCTAAACGAGCCAAGCCGAGCTAGTGTGTTTTAGCACGCTAGAATAACGAACTAGCTGAGCCAGACCGAGCTGAGCCAGCTCGATATATACATACCTACTTGCAGCTTGTCAACAAATGCATGCATGGTCAACCAAAAACGGACTGCAATTAATTTGGTCTTGTTTCAATCTTTCGTGCGAGCCTACATGACGGCGACGAGCCGACGACGACGACAACTGTTTAGTCGATCGTTTTGCCGGAGTACAGTATACGCTGGCTGGTTGTCGATCTGCAAGGTGATTTGGATCAATTGTGGGCAAGTCAGCAAGTGCATCCGCATGTTTGGACAAGGAACCAAGCCCGGAGTACGTACGTAATTAAGGATCTATTTTTCTCTGTGGATAATGTCAGTTATTGATCAAATTAACAGAGTTTCCAACATGCACGTCACGTACAGAACGATTCGATCTCCCATCGGGTCGTCTCCCATGAGGTGACTCTAGGGTTCCAACCCTAGCACTGCCGTCTATCTTCGCTCGATCCCATCTCTGCCACTGCCATCCCACATGGCGTGTGGGGATACCCGGTTAGAATTCAAATCCTGTAACTACCCTCGATCGTCTAGGATCCTATAACCAAACTACAGGATTGATATGCAAAACAACTTTTAAGCCAAACAAAACATCTAATAAGGGGGCGCTATTTCTTATGCCAGAACAAGGTAGGGAAATAGGAAAATTTAAATTTAGAAGGGCTAAAAGATAAAATTTTTGAACAACAAAACTAACTTTAATTAATAACACTAGGATAGAGGGGTAAGAAGGAAAAAAAAGGCAAGGACGGACGAAAAACAATCAAACTTAGGGTTTTCGAAACAGAAAAAAGAAAAACTGCAACTTTAAACACTTTTGCAAAAAAACTTTCCATGAAAAATCTAGAATGTTGGTGGGTTCTCTCTCCTGCACACAATTCATGTCAGCGGCTAGCGGCGATGGCTGCAAGGGCAGCAGCGGTGGCATCGTTTCAGAGCAGCCACAGTGGGAAATGACAACGGCAGATGTGATGAGATCCCAACAATGGTTGGGGCCAGCATTCAGCTGATGATTGAGAAGAGAGTGAGTGGACTTTTTTGAGCCGATTGGCCTGCTCTCACTCTTGTCTCCACCACTACCACTAGCATCAAGGGGTAGTAGCGATGAGGTACCTCTTGTTCAATCCTAGCACCCAGATGGTAACTATCTGATGAGGACGATATAACTGATGTTGGCAGCAGCGACTTGATCTAGGATTGTCGGGGAAAGGACAATGACTATGTGTTGTATGTCATATTCCTCATCCTACCCCCATGGAGGTGCTAAGACATTGAGATGACAACGATCATTTGGAAGTGGCAATGCGGGTAGCGACTTACATGGTGACAGGGGAGATTGGTCATAGGTAGCCGGAGGTTGTTTGGCTATCACGGTCAATTGTGTGCATGTCACGCCCAGAATTTCCATCCAAAATTTTGGAGTTTTATTGTGCGTAAATCCTCGTCCAGGAATCAACCAAGGCACATATGACATAGTTGATAATCAAAGTAATTATTTATATAATGAAATTATTTATTACAGAGGCGAATGGTGCCTCTCAAAACAATAAAGTTCTAACAGCGAAAAATAAACTAAAACAGCGCGACCAAACCCACTCCACGAGCTTGACCGGGACTCCCACTTAATCCTCCAAGTAGTCCTCCTCGCTGAAGTATTTTTCTGAATAATGATTGTTGATTGCAAGGTGAGTACATGAAATACTCCGCAAGATACCTGCACAACAAGAGAGTCATCCATTGGACCACCAGTCTCCAGTAGGGTTGATCAGGTTCCTTGACAGGGAGACGGTCCAACACCCAAGACATGGAGTTATTGACGCAGCCATGGTGGTCTTATTGACACAGCCACAACACACCGTGGGGCCTCCGGTTGAACGAACTACATTTTGGTTTCCGCCATTACCCATTCTGGCTTGTGGTTAGCATGAGTGTTGCTTCGCAATAAGTAGTCCGTGAACCGGTCCTTAACTGTCACGAGCACTGCTAGCAACATTCACAACTCTGATGCTCTAACCCACCTTTTAATCAAGTTTTAGTGGACCATTAAATTATTCTCGCACGACCATAGTCGTAAATGGAATAATCATTTCATGTGAACTAAATATTATAGTCGAAGTTAATATTACAGCCTAGAAGTTATTCTATACTTTGCTAAGCAGGGCTAAGCAGAGTTCTAGAATTATTCTAGCTAACCAGTAAATAAAGCTAGCTAGTCACAATTATCCCATATGTACAATGTCCAGTAATCAAGTGAAAGGGGCCATAAACAAGGATTAGGGTTTCCCTTTACCGATGACATTCCAAAATAAATGCAGAGTTGAAAGGAAATATATCTTTAAATATAGGAATAATATGCTCAACGGTTCTGAGAAATCTGTGTGACTTGCCTTGCTGCTCCTCACAAACCTCAGAACTCTCCTTGAGAAACTGTTGCTCTTCCTAAACGTCGGTGGCTAAAGGCAATAAATAAAAATGAGCAAAACAGTACATCAAAACACATGAACAGTGCAATATTATATTTTTAATGGGTAGATCTTGATTTTTAATGAATTTTTTAAGTTGAATAACCCCAAACGGAGTTAGGATGAATTAGTTATGAATTTTCGAAGTTTAAACCCCTTTTAAAAGTTTTTAAAAGAGTTAAACCGATTTATTGCGCCATTAGTGAATTAATTTAATTCAGGAAAAGGCTTATGACGTCAGCACAGGAGAGAGAGAGGTGTGGGCCGGTAGCTGACAAGCGGGACCCACAAGATAGAGAGAGAAAACGGCTTGGGTCTACGGTAGACTAGGTCTACTGAGGTCTATAGGGATTTCAACGGTGTAGATTTAATGAGTTTTGATCGGACAGCTCAGATTAGATCAGGGTTTTAAGAGGGATTGGAGGGCTTAGATCTAATCCTACTCAGATCGGACGGCTCAGATTACACAAGGTGATCAACTGCTCGAATTAGATCTGAGTGGATCTGAGCTGGCGCCTACGTGGCAGCCACGTCGACGGCCGAGTTAGCACGGCGACGGCATGGGGACCAATGGTCTCCGGCGTTCGGCGGCATGGCGGTGCTCGGTGAGGACAGGAACAGATAGAGGAGATCGCGGAGATGCTTACCGAGGGCAGAACGGCAAGGATTGGCGGCAAGAGCGGCCGGCGACGAGCTTTTAGCAGCGGCGGTCTTTGGGTTCCCGACGGCAACGGGGCTCCAGCGATCTCCGGCGGTCCAGAGGTGGTGGCCAAGCTTCCTTGGGCTCCAGTGAAGCTCACAAAGGCGATGGCGAGCTCTAATGGCGACCGAAGCGGCGGCGACACGCGACCGGGGCTCGGCGGTGGCAGCGGTAGAGCGAGCTCGGGACGCCGGGAGGCGGCTAGGGCTAGCTAGGGCTCAAACTTGTGCACGGAATAGCTCCTAGGGTTCTCAGGCTTACTATTTAAGGCAGAGAGGGGTGGAGTCCGGCTCGGGTTCGGTGAGATACGCGGCGACGACGGATTAGGAATAAAGTTCCGAAACAGGAAGCTTCGGGTCTCCTCAACCGAGGGCATTGGGGCTCCGGTTTCTTGGGGATAAGGTAGAGGAGGACCGGGGCTCCACTTCCCCTCAACCAATTGGACGAGATCGGGGCCGAGACGCGCGGATTTGGAGCGGATTTGGCGGCGACGGCGCTCAGGAGCGGCTCAAACTCCGTGGCGGAAGGTTGAAGACGACCGACAGGTAGGGCCCACCTATCGGCGAGGCGCGAGCGACGTGGCAGCTGCAGGCCGTGGGCCGAGCGCGTGCGCGGAGATGGATTAAGTGCACAGTAATAGGCTGAAATCGGCCCAACTGCACAGGAGGGGTTTTTTTTTAACACTTTTTCTTTTGTTTTAATGCTGTAAACACTATTTAATTCATAAAAATACTTCCCTTAATCAAATAAATCCCAGAAAATTTCAGAAAATAGATGATTAAGCAAAGAATTTTATAAAATTATTTCCAAGCTCATTTTGCTTTAGATTTTTCTCTGATTTTATTATTTTCACTCCTTGATGCTTTTAATTTAATTTCTAAAATTGTTTTCTTCATAATATTTTTTTATATGAGATAAATTCAGGGTGTTACAGTGCACTTCTTTTTCGATTGTCTTTTTGGCGGACGGCAATCGTTGTCTGCATATGTTGCTATTGGCGAGCTTTCTATGGTCACGACAAAGGCATGGTGTATTGGCGGAGAGACTTCAGGGTGAAAATACTGATCTGATTTATTGGGATTCAACAACACCAACATTTGTTTGTTGATTGCTTGCTGAAGGTGTTGTTTTTGAGTTAAGTCTGGATGAAAATCCAGCACTGACTTCAAGTCGGTCTGGATGACATCGACGGCCAAACGGCGGTTTCTTCTTGAACGTTTTGTTATGGAGAATGTATCGTAGTCTTTTAAGTTTTTTTATGGCTGTAGTTATGTAAGATGCCGTGAGGCCACATGATATGTTTATGATGTCTATTTTTTTTCTTCTTTATGGTTTTGTACATGTTGATTATTATAGGGGCCGAATATTTTCATTGCTCAATGAAATATTCCATTATCTTAAAAAAGAACGCATCTATCGAATTGACACGAAGCAAGCAGCTCGATCAACAAGTTAATCATGCACGTACGTACTGCAACACACCGCTGTGTGATACACGGTTAACATCTCTTGATCCACATCCTCCATTTCGATTCTGTCCGGCTGCTGCAAGAAGAAGCGATACGCAACAAAAAGTTTACGCGTGCGTACGTACGTACGTGCCCGTCCGTAACAGGTTTGAAGCGTTTCTCCAACATGACACACACTCACCGTCACGAACTCGCCGCTGCGTGCATATATACACCCAGCAGCAGCATGGTTCCTTCCACCTTAATTCGTGGTCCCAGCCACAGAACACACGACGGCACAGCATCGCGCGCAACATGTATTCGGCGGCTCGCCTCCTCCTCCTAGCCGCCGCCGGCGCCGCACTCCTGCTCTCGGCTGGCCCGGCGGCCAGAGCTCAGGAAACCGGTAAGCTCACACTCGCTCCCTCAACAACATGTCATCGACTCATCATGTCATGTGTACTGTGTGTTTGAATTTTCGTTTGATCGACCGGCCGGTTTTTGCTGCAGACAACGAGGAGTTCAGCTACGTCCCCGGCGCGGATAACGGGCCGGAGAACTGGAGCAAGCTCAATACGAGCTGGGCCAAGTGCAACAAGGGCGAGATGCAGTCGCCCATTGACCTCGCCCACGAGCGCGTCAAGCTGACGCGCAACCTCAGCTACCTCGACTACTCGTACCGGCCCGCCGAGGCCAACATCGTCAACCGCGGCCACGACATCGAGGTATGGAATGATCGGCAAGGGGCAGGTTAAATTAATTAAAGCCTAATTAATTTTTTATTAAGCGGAAGACACATATACCTACATACATCAAACTTACACTTACGTATCCATAAATACACACTCAAAAAGACGTATTAAGATCAGCGGCATATATATTGTCTCATTAAAATCCTAGTAAAAACGTATCCTCGTATAGATAATATTTACAGACCAGAATTTAAACTTTGGTAAGGGTTATACACCCACAATTTTACCGCTATGTACTTTCCTAAAACCTAATTAATTTACATATAACAAGTACAGAATTGTTTAATTGTTACCAGTAGAGGATTACCTACTAGGGCCTAGGAGTAGTTGTCGATTTTTTTTCTGATCGGCAAGCTGAGCGATCGAGCATGCCTGCATGCACGAGAACGAGCAGGTGAAGTTCACGGGAAACTCTGGAAGAGTGGTAATCAACGGCAAGGCATACCAGCTCCGGCAGCTGCACTGGCACACGCCCTCCGAGCACACCGTCGACGGCCGCAGGTGCATGCATGTGCATTTTCCATATTTTTTTTCCATCGACGGGCGGCGCTTGTTCGGATCGCCCCGCTTCAAATGTTCATCGAGACCCGTGCATGCAGGTACGACATGGAGCTGCACCTGGTACACGACGACGGCAACAGCAACACTGCAGTGATCGGCGTTCTCTACGTAATCGGCAATGCCGACCCCTTCCTGCGCGCGGTTTGTGTTTGGTTAAACCCTCGCAATTGCACATGCCGTAGACCGTACTGATAACTGCTTAAGTACTGAACTAACTAACTCCTAACGGTGTGACGAAAACCAATGGTTCTTCTTCTCTCGTTGTTGCAGCTGGAGCCATTCATAAGGAGGATAGCAGATAGGAAAGACAAGTCAGAGCCGATTGGCGTGGTGGATCCACGGCTAGCCAAGAGCCAGGGCGCCGTGTACTATCGCTACATGGGCTCCCTCACCACGCCACCTTGCACGGAGGGAGTAATCTGGACGGTTTTCAAGAGGGTAGGCCTGACATTTCATGATTTTATTCCACTTCAAGAGTATAGGATTTTTTTTATGAGTTTCTGGTACCTTAGTAGTGTTCAGGTAACCATGCTTTTTTTTATGGTTGGCTATCACGGTAATCAGACTCACTTAGTTAACAGCAAGGGCCCGACAACCCACATAAATTTAAAAAATTGAAAAAAAGATGATTTTTTCTAAAATTGTATTTGATTTTTTTACTATTTATCTTGGTATGCTAAGCCCTCCTAAAAAGGATAAGTTGAACCTAGGAGTAACTGGAAGTACAGTAACTTATCATCTTAATGTTAATATGTGGTACCTCTTGTTATCATCTTTAGTTTTGGATGTTCAAGAAAGTTTTTCAAATTCCAACCATCTTCTTTTCATTGTTTTACAGGCCCGCACCGTGGCAAAGTATCAGATTGATCTTCTTAGGGAAGCCGTGGCGGATGTAAGTTTTGATTTGCCCTCATTTTTCTCACCAACAAAGCATAGTGTTTATCTGACTTTTTTCTGGTACACCAAAACTGTTTTGAACCATCCATCATACAGGTTGATCCAAGGATCAATATTGCTCTTACCTCATAGGAGATAAGATTGTTACCATTTAAAGTCCATTAAAATCTAGAATAAGGAAAGGATCAATGTTTCCTTGTAGTAATGTAAAGATTCATTACTACTACAATAAAACTATGCTAATAAATTTCGAATTTCAAAATAAAATTACCACAACCAGTTTAAAAGAGATTTTTTTTGTTATTTTACTTTGCTTTTGTAGTGGAAATTTTGAAATAATTTCGAAATTTCTGGTTATATCTATTTTTTGCTTCACGTATTAGCAGTTTGAAACATCAAAATACAACTTTGTTTTTCACGTTAAGCAATAATCATATTAATTTGCGTTTGAATATCACAAAATTTTCACCGAATTTATTAAACTTCGACTATCAAAGCTTTATATCTATCTGTAGGCCCAAATATTTGGATGAGTATTCTTTGGTAATTAAAACACGTCCATGTCATATATGGAAGTATAATTATGTGCATCACTAAAATGACCTTTCTCTGCCATTTATTAACGGAAAAAGCTAACAACTTTTTTCTGTGGAAATGTATCATTAATAATCAATAGTCAAGATTTTTCGTAGCGCTCTTAACTTAGAAAGAGGTAAGATGGAGTACCATAAAACCAATATTATTGACTACACAAATTAAATAGGAAACTTCATGCAGAACAAACTGTTTGAAAAAATAAGTACATGTACATTTAATTTATTCTATAAATAAATTATAACATCAATCGCATAAGCTAGTAGAATCATCTCACACAATCTAGACATATATGCAACGAAAAAATATATGAATAGATTAAACACGTAAAACATGAAAAATAGATTGCTCTCGCGTGGAGGTAGCATAAGCATGAGGAGCTAATTTTGACGAACCATTCATATGCATGTTGCGTGCGCCCGAGCTCAAGCCTGGCCCGACGAGGTGAGGCGAGACCGCGTGTATTTCTCTAGTTCTCTTCACCATACATTACTTAAGTGACTAGATGAGTACTCATCTTTTTAAGTAGATCTCCTTCTTCTAGAATAAACAAGATGGTACTAAAGTTCACATATATATCTCCCATGAGATGAGATTTTGAGATTTTTATAGGAATTATTCTCTAATTAGACTCTAGACCCACTAACAATTCTTACACAAACCTCTCGTGAAGAAACAAATATTTCAGCTGGCACTGAGCTGATGATTCTTTGCTCTTTACTCTGTAGGGTTTTGAGAACAACGCGAGGCCTCTTCAGAAGCTGAACAACGGAAACATCAGCATTTTCATTCCAAACCCTCTTAAAAAAGACTGATCGATTAGCCACACATGCATCGCCTGACATGCATGGGATGAGCTTAGAACGAAGATACAATTAGAAGTTCTAAAAATAAAGTTCACTACTACTTCTAAAATAAAGCTACACCCTCAATAATATATAGTACTCACTCATTTGGATATGTGTGTCTTCGTCTGACTAATCTCTTCAGTCTTGATTAGACAGTTTTCAGTTAGTACGAGATGCAGCGTTCATCTTAAAGGTGTGCCTATACAACTTTCAACAAAAAATCTGACCAAAACTTTTAAATGTAACTATAATATAACTATAGTGTAATTATATTGTACTATAACTAGAGTAACTAGTATATAACTTATATATAAAAGTTTAAAACAAAGCACTAACACAGTGACGAAGGCTTGCGCATGTGAAGCGTAGCTCGTGGGTGCACGGCGCTATTCTTTCCCGCTCCCCTATCTGCATGAATCATGTCGATGGATTAATACTCAACCACAGTATCCGTGTATATATGGTGTATTTAAGGATATAAGGTAATACTGAAATAAAGATGCAAGCGAAGATATAAGGAGACAAGGATTTTTATATAGGTTTAAACCCCTTAGAGTTAATAGCCCTACTCCTATTTAGCCAGGAGGCTGATGTTTTTCATTATATCAATCTCATGAGTACAAACTATGGAGAAAAAACCCTAATCTAATCTATCACTATGTCGGCATAGAGCTCGAGTATGTTGATGGTGGATAGTTGTCGTCGGGTTCTCAAATACTGACTTGATGAGATTGGACATATATGTCTTTTGATGACTTATCCTCTTCTTCTAGGGAGATCTTGTATTTATATGCTCGGGTACCCTATTGTTCAAATAGAACTAGAGAGTCAAGTTAAAATACGAATTCGACCAATCCTAATTAGGCCCGAGTAGGCTATGTATTTTTTTTTAATCAGAAACACCTTACTTAACTGCTCCGAACTATATCTATATGTATAAAGTTTATTTCCATATAAAATTTAGTATCTGGTAACCCACCAAGATATGTATATGTATATGAGATATCATATCTCTAGTACACCATAAACAGTCTAAAATTTGAAAGTTTTGTCCCAGAAAGCTGTGACAGAGAAATAGCAATTATGTTAGGAGAAACCGCGCGTGTGATGTGATGTGATGTGATTTTTTTTCAATATGGAAATTTTTAATCTTTTGTCAAACAGATCACATACAAAATGTTCCCTAAAAAGGGATCCTCCATCTCCATGGAGCCAGGATTTGGCACAGTGTATAAAGCCATCTAGTACAATGTCTTGTTGAGCCTGAAGCCCCATAGAGGGGAGCGTTCTTTTTCACCGGCTTTTGGGTTGGTGGCGCCACTCGTGCTGCCCGCCCCTTCCGCGCGACTCGGTGCGGGCTTGCAGCACACCACGCACATCTTCATCCAATAATCCTCAGGGTCAATACCCACGCGCATCTCGCGTTCTCGTACGCCGGCCGGCCGGCGGGATGCAAGCCGTCTTGTCTTTGTTTTAGCCGGCACGCGCACTTGGCTTCCGAGCGGTCCGGTGCGGTGCGACTGCGACACCGCGACGCGCCCGGCCGCTTGAAAATAAGCGCCTTTTTTCCCGAGACGGCCGGTTGCCGCACTGCACTCCGCGTGTCACGGTTGCGTACAAACAAAGACTCGTGCGAAAACCCAGCGGCATTCAGAACCCTCGTCTCCTGAGTCCTGACCGGCCCGTTGTCTACAGGAGCAGTGGCGAAGCCACGGGGGTGCCGGGGTGGGCCTAAATTCCCACTGGATGCTCGCATGTCTTCTAGAAAAAATAAACTGCTCATGCATATACAGTAGCCTGGCCGGCTGATGCACTTTCGCAGTGAGTAATTAGCACCCTAAAGTAGGCAACTATATACATTACTCCCTTCGATCTTGGATATATGATGTTCAAAGTATTCTACTACCTTAATAAACTACAAAGAAAATAATATTTTAGGACAGGTAGGAAGTATATCCTTATGTCCACAAATGGACCTATATATGTATTTACGACCAGTTTATGATTATTTTTAATGATTATTTTTAGAGAAATTTTATAGTTTCTAAAAGGTATGTAAAATTTTTAGCGTAAAATTTGATACCTCCTTATATATGTATAAGGTATCGAGAGGTACTAAATTTACACTAAAAAATATAATACTTTCTAAAAAAATATAAAATTGCTTTTATTTTTGATGTTCTAATTCTGAACTTGACGTACAAATTGTCCTCTGTATATGTTGAAGAAGAATCTATACCAAACTGTCAACACACCTCATCATTATCGGTAAAAGCTATGTGCTCAGCAAATTCAAATACTCCCAATTTCCCAATGTGTGCATAGTTGTGGTATGTGTATGACAGAAACTGATGTCATTACGATTCAATATGTTACACCTGTTAGAAATAAGAACAGTTGTAACGCACAGGTATTTGACTAGCTATGCTAAAGAAATCTGAAAGTGCATGCATATATATAGTTCGATGTTTGGTTTGTCGTTTGAGTACTGTTGGGGGCGCAACTTAAGTTGGACCCCAACCCAGAGTGAAGAGTGTCCACGTTGATTTGTCCCTATTAATGCATATGTAGTGCAGTTTTTTGTTCGAGAGATTAGACGTCTGCTCACGCACGATTGCATCATGCTAACAAAAAGTATCCCTTAATTAATATATACTCATCACAGGGCGATTCATGTCTGTCCAACTATCCATCCAGTTGGCATTCGTTGATACATAATATAGCATAGCGTCCATCCGCACATCTAAATAAAATGGAGTATGTGATTGAATGAATAAGAAAATCATAGAGATATGGTTGTTTAATCGAGTTATTAAAGACCACATTCAATTGTTTATTTGTGCACAAACATTTTCGAGAAATTGTATTCGACGATGATCGCCGAAACAAGCGGACTTCTGACCTGACTAAGCAAACTGGCAGCTACCTCATCTGAATTGGTTGGAACAATTAACGCAAGCTGATTATGGTATGCATGATAAGATATTTATTGCAATATCATTTTCAGAGCAAGTGTTAGGCTTCCTTCGAATCAGAGATTGAGCTGATATTTTCAATATACGTAAAACGAGATAGTCATTAGCATAAGATTAATTAAATATTGATTATTTTAAATTTAAAAAATAGATTAATATGATTTTGTTAAGAAACTTTTAGATAAAAAAATTTTATAAAAAACTCACTGTTAACTGTTCGAAAAACATACTCACGGAGGATAAGGATAAGAAAGTAACCAAGCTGAACCTATGCTCGAATGAAGCCTTGGTAAATGGTGGTACTGACATATAATTCTGTCTTTTTTAAGCGTGTATTAAAAGGACATCTTTATGGATGTATATGTATTTGTGTACGCGTCTTCTACGTAAAAAGAAAAGTGAGCTATATGTTGGGCTACTTATTTTACCTGTATTGCATATTAGACCACAGGTATACCAATCTTTTTATTTTAGGCCAAGGAACTTCACAAATATTTCACATTAGACCAGTTTTCTTCTCCAGCTCTCATCTCCTCTCTTTCTTCTCCGTTGAGCTGACGCTGCTAACGTCCCTGCCATGAGCTCGAGTTTCGTCCTGTCCCTACGCTCGAGCTCAAGCCTGTCTGTGCTAATCAAGCTCTAAGCTCTGCCCTGCCCTACTGCAGTCTCGACCTCAAGCACAACCCATGTTGGCCAATGCTGAGCCCATCCTCGGGTAGATCTGGAGGGGAGTAAAAGCAAGAAAACAGTGGTCATCCCCAACTTCAGACTTCCTAAAGCACACTCTGCTTGCATCCCCGGAGTCGCTCAGGCAAGCATCGTCAGTTAGGCATTCCCTACTGCCTGCCTGCGGAGGAATTCTACTAGTATTATTATCCATATTAGTGATCTTAACCGTTGACATATTCTACTTATATAAGTAATAGAGGTGATAGTATAAATAAATATAAACCATTAGACTAAAAACATGAACTAGAAACCATGGTAAAATACCTTTGGACATGCTCTGCTATTTTTTAATCTTTTTTATTATTACCTCCATTTTCAATTACTTACGAGGAAATATTACATATCAAATATAACCACACACACCCGACTTTAGTTCGTCAAATCTGATAATATAATCATACTGTACCGATCAATTAATGCCGGCCGGTATCTGTTTGGCAATTTAGGGAGTAAAATATATGTAGTCAGCCCTTCTTTTCTTTTCTTTGAGCACTAGTCAGCTCTTCTTGGTCACATTGATTGTTTAAAGATAGTTTGCTTAAATAGTCCTCTTTGCTAAATAAACATGCATCCGGATGCTGCACTGGCACAACCCTCTTAGCAGCCTATGAGAATCAAATGGGAATAATATATTTCAGTTGCATGTGATTTTTATGGTATGTGGCTGCTTACGAAGGTCTAAAACTGCAGTAGCATATACTAACAAGTGCGGTTTTTCAATAGGAAAAAAGTTTATATGACCCCTTGAATGAATGCCCGTAGCACGTTAAACCTTAAAGAGGAAATCTACTCTACGTCACTGAATTTATTTCGATTCAACAATTTACTATTGATATTATCTATTTCTATAATATACTACCAAGCTTATCAATTGTTTTGGCCTAGATATGTTTTTCAAAAATACCCAAAATACCCTCTTATATACAAGGTTAACAATTAATTTTATCTATACTCTTTTAAAAGACTTCAACGGTGGTAGTAAATGTTAAGTCTGTCACCATCCACCATTGTCATATGAGATCCCAAATATTAATTAGGTGGATTCTTTTATAATCAGGTGTACAAATATATATTTAGAAACAACTATGCAACTCAATATACACATAAAAAATAATGCCAATATTGATCACAATAGGAATATTTTATTATATTTTTGGGAGCTTTATAGTGTACAGTATCGTTCTCTTGCACCGGATTGCAGGGCCTGATGCCTATCTAGGATCCCTTCAATTCTTCCGTCTAACACAACAAATTGACAATAGATCAGCTGAAAGGGAAGAATATGTATGCTTTGAATCTAGCAGTCTCCCGGGCTTGGCCTCCCTGGCCGATCACTTGGTCGACCGGCCGTGCGCCTCTGTTACCCAATGTTGCATTGGGAATCTGATGAAATATTTAGTTGTTCAATAAAACATATATTCTCTCTATTTTTTAATGCTCTCTCTCTCAAAATATAATATAGTTTCTTAGTAGCTTTTTGGATAGATTAAGAATTGCAGTGTAAGGTCAAAAATGTTATAATTATAGTGGGTGGGTTGTTAGGCCTACTCTGGTTAGGGAGGTTATATGGACCACTATCGATGTTTTACACCGGCAATATGATTATAGGGCTACTCAGCAGATCGAAACTCGGTGGATTGCAAAGGAACACGGGGAATTTATACTGGTTCAGGTTCTTGTTGTGAGGTAATACCCTACGTCCAGTTAGGGTGTATTTCTTTGAGAATTACGGTGATAGTTCTGATGAACCCAATGAATCTCTTGCCCTCATGGGGCACCCTGTCTCCCCTTATATGCTGAGGGACAAGGTTACAAAGTAGAAGTCCCAGCCAAACTACCGTCAAGAGATTACCTCTTAGAGATATAACGTACCCGACTAGGACTGTATATTTCTTATTATACAAGACAAAGTCTACCGGGCTCTATCATATCTCTAATTATAAGGCTAGGCCCATCCTCTGTCCGAGTCGCCCATATGCTTGTCTTGAGGTACCTGGGACCCATGGCCTCCACAGCAGCCCCTGAGACCTTCATAGTTGAGTCACAGCTAATGCCGAGTGCTCATCCTCCACGGTGAAGATTGCCCGAGTGCATTGCTCCCGAGTACTCTTTGTCCGAGTGCTTCTTCTTCCCGAGTCCTGCTTCATGTCAGCTAGCAGCAAGGCTATGAAGGGCTCCATGTAGATGTATAAATAGTGTGCGCCGAATAGGCGCACCTATTAGGTGTAGCCTCCGACTTTGTGCTTAATTGTGAAACAATTAAACATAAAGTCAAAGATCTTTAACCTTGTAGTCTTTCCCGAGTAGTATACCACTGGTATATGAGACTTTTCAACATCATATTAGCCGGAAATAATTTATAGTCTTTCCCGAGTAATATGTCACTCGGAAACTAGACTCTTCAGCGTCATGTCGGCTGAAAAAGGTGTTTATAGTCTTTCCCGAATAGCATCCCACTCGAAAGTTAGACTCTTCAGCTTCATGTCAGCTGAAAATAATTTATAGTCTTTCCCGAGTAGTGCACTACTCAAAAGTTAGACTTCTCAGCGTCATGTCAGCTGGAAAAAAGTCGCTCATGGTAATTGTTGGCTAAGCATGTAAGCCGAGTACCACTTTATAGATTTTAATCCAATATATGGTCAGGTGTACTTGACAGATACCCACATCCCCAATTTTAATGGAGACCAGTTTGTGATCCTTATAAAGATATATTCTCAATACCTGGCGAATAATACAGATATTTGAACACATGTGTTCAGCAGTTGGCTTTCGTGAAGCATATCTGATTACTCAATCGGTCTCTATTAGTAACACTAGCACCGTGTTTTTAATACAGCTTACGAGCGGCCCAAATTGAGCATGTTACTATAGAGACTCATATCTTGGTGGCCCAGTACTGATTTTGCAGGCCCAAACCCACTTACCAATACAGACTCTATAAAAGGCGGGGAGAGAGAGAAAAGATTCCCTCATCTTCTCCAATCCACCAGTCGTTTCGTCTTTCAGCTTCCGCGCCAAAATTTCGTGCCTCACTTCGCTAGGGTTTGCCATTGCTAGTGTTTCCCCATCGAAACTCGGGCGATCCCGCTCCTCCTCGTCCATTCCAAGCCCCCTACAACATTTCCCCCAAATCTTCTTGCCCTTAACCATGCCAAGGGCTTCAGATATTCCGGAGGCATCGGATGAGGTGTGGCCGACTTCAGATTGCGGGTCGGCTAAGCTAAAGCATATGGAGAGGTTGCTACGACTACAAAGCCGTGATGTCATCCATTGGCGTCCGGCTAAAGGTGAATCGGTTCCGAAACCCCAGGCCGGTGAGACTGTTGTTTTTGCCTCCTTTTTCGACCGGGGTCTGTCTCTTCCATCTTCCAATTTTCTCCGCCAGCTCCTTGCCTTCTATGAACTGGAGTTGGTGAATCTGAATCCCAACTCTGTCTTGCAAATTTCTATATTTGCAACTCTTTGCGAGTGTTTCCGGGGTGTGGAACCCTATTTGAATCTTTTTAGACATTTGTTCCACATCAAACCCCAGCCCTCCAAGAGCAAGGTCCAGGTGATTGGGGGGCTGGTATCTAGCTGAGAAACGAGATGAAGAAGATTTATATCCAAGTCCCCTTGAAAACTTCTCTTAAAGGTTTGCATAGGGAGTGGTTTTATTGTTCTGATCTCGAACCATGCCTCCCCCCTTTTACTGGTCTGCCTCCGAAGGTTATGCCCAACTGGACTTCTGTGCCTAGTTTTGAGGAGATGGGCCAAGTTTACATGCTGGTTAGCAAGATTGATCAGCTGAAGAGCGCTGGATTGACTGGTCCATGGGTGGCCAGGCGCTTCTTGACTTGCCGGATCAGGCCGCTGAAGCTGAGGAGTCATTTCGGCTGGGACTACAAAGGCAAAGGCGATCCCAGCCGGGAATATCCAGACCTGACCGACAAGCACAAAGTGATCGACATCCTGCTGGACTACTTTGCCAACGGGGTGGTCGAAACAGAAGACTCGGAGCGGTCTATGCCGGCTTACAGCCAGAAGAGGCCTCACCCAGAGGTAAGCTTGCTGATGCAGATCTGCTGTTCATCTGTGATGGATGCTTGTATACTTGTATTCTTGACTGCTTCTGCGGTGTATGATGTATATTGTTGAACTGCCTGCAGTCATATGAGGAGTTTGATGAGGACTCCCAAAGTTTGTCGGCCATGACATCGAAGAAAAGGCTGAGAAGTCCTTCTGCTACCCAACCCAACTTCAAGAGAGCGGGGAAGAGGCCTGTCATAGACCAGGGCAAGAAGAAAATCAGCAGGCCGAGTGCCGCAGCGGGGAGTCTGAAGATCAGAGACACCGCCAGCACAGCTCCCAGGCCGCCAAGTCTTAGACCGGGACCGGTGCAGTTAGGCTTAGCAACATCAAGCCCAAGAAGAGCGCTGCCGAGTACAAGGTCGAGTACAGCGCCACCAGGCTTAGCAACATTGAGCCCAAGGATGGCACCACCGAGTACCCTAGCGCCCCAGCCGGCCGCACCAGGAACGGGGCCGACCAGGACAAAAACGCTACCGCTGACTGCCACACCATCTAGCCCGACCGCCAGTAGTTCTCCAGTGCCGACTTCAGGAGCCCCCGGGTGGAGGTTCAAAATCTCCAAGAGGTACGTGACTTTGAGTCTTCTGGAAATCCTGTTTAGCATTGTACTGTTGTCGGCGAAACGGGACTGGGGGTCCTCACAGTCCGGGGGGACGCGTGGATCCTCTGCCACGTCAGCTTCCCCAGAGGCGTCATCGCCATCGGCCCCGAGCACATCCCCGAGGCGCCGTCTCCTTCGGCCCCGGGGGCACCATCGCCATCAGCCCCGGACACGTTCCCGGGGCGACATCTCCTCCAGCCCCGGGCTCGTCCCCGGGGCGCCTTCTCCTTCGGCCCCGGGCTCGTCCCGGGGGCACCATCGCCATCAGCCCCGGACACGTTCCCGGGGCGACATCTCCTTCGGCCCCGGGCTCGTCCCCAGGGTGCCTTCCCCTTCGGCTCCGGCCCCGGGGCCCACACGACGGTCCCCGACAGGCCATGCGCCAAGCTCCCAAATATACCTGCATTAATGGTGAAGCGACAGGGCGCCTCCCGCTTGTCTCCCGACAGCATCTCCAGGGGGCAGCCGCCTGCAGCAGTCGGGCGACAAGACAAGCAGACCCGACAAGGCGATAGCAGACCAGCTCTAGCCGCCCGCAGCTGCCGGGCAGGCGGCGATTGGACACTCCTCCAGGCACGGCGCAGCAGGCAGGCGCCGACCGGCACGACAAGATGTAGCGTATCCCTCTCTCACCGCGTATGACCGGCACTGTGGACTCCCCTCGCCTATAAAGGAGGATCCATGCCTCTCTCTCGGTGGACGGAGTTCGGGCCTGAGGTCACCCAGGCAGCTCTTGCTCCTGGCTCTCTCTCTCTCTCGAAGTCTCAAGTCCCCGGGCTAGCTTCCGAGCTCCCCGCAGGGTCCATTTGTAACCGCAATCCCACATTCATCTACCACAGATAGCCAACCACACACATGAGTAGGGTATTACGCTCCGGCGGCCCGAACCTGTATAAAACGCCCCCTGTCTCTCTCTCTCTCTCGCTTGCGATCTTCGCGGTTCGGACCGTGTTCGGACGGTCCGGACCCCTATCTTCCAGCTCGGGCCCCTCTGTTTCCGCCCCGAGCGCTGATCTCTCTTCTTCCGCTTGACACCAGCTCCACCTGAGAACCACTCCCCTGGCCGAATCTCAAAGGGGGGTCTCCTGACTTCCCGCCGTCGAGGTTTCATCCTTCGACAACTGTCTTGATGCTTGGCTCTCTGTGTAGGAAACGGGCCAATATTGATCTCAAGGAGACCACACTGGCTACTCCTGTCGTCGAGCCGGCCCCAGCCGAACCAGCGCCAGCGAGCGCACCTGCTGAGCCGGCGACCGTCTCAATCATAGAAACTGAGGTCATCCCGACTGCAGGACTGCTGACGCTGGCCGACCAAGGTGTGGATGTCGGAGCTATTGCTCCAGCCCCTGAGCCGATCCTCGAAGCCCCAGCGGCCACCGAGTTGGGGGCTAGGACCCCATCGCCATCCTTGTCGTCGTCGTCTTCAGAAGGACCGGACCTCCCTAGGCTTGAAGCTCCTTCCCGCAGGTTCCCAAGAATGTTCCACTGGGTAACTCCCGATGGAATAGCGAAGAGTTATGAGCATGATGAAGCGGCAGCGGAGAGGGAGCCTGAAGTCTTGCTTCGCGTCGCAATCGCCGTGTCCCAGGGGGTCCGGGTATGATTTTCGCCACGCTGAGTTCTTGTCAGTCCTCTCTGTTCGAGTGTTCTGACGCTTGACTTTGCTTTGCTATGTTTTGCTATGAGCAGAGGATTGTCGATTGCTTAGAGAGGATGAATGAGGTCCTGACCCAGTTTGCCCCCCAACTCCAGCGATTGGGCCAGCTCAAGGCCTCGAAGGCCGACTTAGAGCGGTCTAGCCAAGAGAAGGAGGCCTGGCTGAGGGGAGCAGTTGATTAGCTCAGGGATGAAAATTGGGCCCTAGCCGGCAAGATCAGAAGTAAGTCTCATGTATTTGTCTTCCCGACTAAGTCCCATGTATAATTCTTTGGTTTTGTTGCTTCCTGACTGCCCGGTTGTGTCTTGATTGTATTCTTGAGCACTTGACTATTCTGACGTACAACCCTCAAAGCTGAGTTGAAGACCCGAATAGAGGGGGAGACCAAACTGAAGGAGGCCAAGGGGGCCAAAGCTAGGCTCGAGAAAGACAAGGCCGACTTGGAGAAGGCCAACGCCAAGCTCAGGAAAGAAAAGGCTGAACTGGAGAAGGCCAAAGCCAAATGGGAGGCCGACTATGAAAGTAAGTCTTCCCTCTGACAATGATCTTAACCAATCCATTAGGTACTCCGTCTGCGATTTTGCTTAACAAGTTTACTTGTGGATGAACCTGGACAGCTGCTAGAGCCAATGCCCAAATCTAGTTTTAAGCTTTTGCAGAGGAGATAAAGGTTGTCAAGGAGTCACGGGAAATCCTTGCCGAGTCCGTGAAAGAGCTCCTTGACATCATGGATCCTCACTACGTGGGAACCAGCTCCTACACAATCTCCCAAGTGCAGGCGCGCCTAAATGAAGCCCCGAGTGTCCTGAAGAGGTACTTGGACGAGCGTGTTGTCGTTGGCGTGGCCCAAACCCTGGCAATGACCAAGTCGATCTACCCCAGGGTAGATCTTGAGGCCATTGGAGAGGGATTCGCTGAGGAGACGACACCTGAGGAGGCGCTGGGGTTGATAACCTAGGCGAGGCCGTCTGCAGAGGTGATCACCCGAGACCTGGGTATGTAAGAACAATCCGTCATGTAGTTGGTGTATAAAGTTTTGTAAAGACATGTGTAAATATATGTGCAATGCCACCGAGCTCTGAGTTGTTACTTAGTTATCATTAGCTTTACCCGACTGTGTAGTCTACACCAAGTTAGTCTATAGGAACTTCATAACTTAAGTAACAGGCTCATATATTATTGACAAAGCACATACAATAGATGCAGTCCCTGACTCACTACTAGGTTGGAACAAGTGGCGTAGTGAGTCAGAGAAAAAACTATACACATGGGGAAAATATAAAACTCAGGTATAGAAATGACATAGCTGTTCTATATTCCATGAGTTGCTGACGAGGTCGCTATCTTCGGTCTTTAGTCGGTAGGCGCCTGGCCATATAACTTCCGCGATAATGAACGGCCCTTCCCATATTGGGGATAGTTTATGCCTATCTTTGGTGGTTTGTATTTTCCTCAAGACGAGATCCCTGACCAAAAAGGCTTGGCCACGGACATTCCAACTGTGATAACGACATAGGCTTTGAAGATACCTTGTTGATTGGATTATTGCGATGTCCCTCGCTTCTTCCAACTGATCTAGTTCAACCAATTGGATATTGTTTGAGATGTCTTCTAAGTAAGTCCAAACTCGCGGGGAGCCAAACTCTAACTCGGTTGGTAACACGGCCTCGGCACCATAGACCAAGAAGAAAGGGGAATTCCCTGTTGCCCGACTAACCATGGTTCTTAGAGACCAGAGAATGGATGGGAGTTCTTGTACCCACCAGCCCGCATATGGTTGTAATTGGTCAAATATCCTTGTCTTGATGCCTTGTTAATGCGGCTGGTTGCCCGATCTTCCGATAGGTTCGATTTGGCGACATGAACACGTTCACGTTTTGAGGCTTCCGATCAGCGATCGTCAACTCGCAACCGCTACACCCACATGTCTAGTTATTATCAACCACGCTCTCACGTAGTCAACCTCACCACGAAGGTTTTATCCCTGCAAGCAATCGAAGAAACTCACAAGAAAAGGGAAGAACACAATCTGAATTGCAGATGAATGTTTAGCACATGAAGTTGGGGTTCTACAAACCGATCTAGACGGTGAAACTGCAATGGCAGAATAATCTAAGAAAAACCCGCCTCTAAACGATCACGGCTACTGGATATATATGAGTTGGGATGTCCTAGGGTTAACTCTAGGGCGCACACTCCTTGGGCTTAGCCCACGACACAATTACAAGGCCCAAGGCCCAAAATAGACTCGGACTGGAAAAGATATGTATCTTGTTTCGATGATTCTGGATAGCTCAGGAGGAATTTTGATGTAGGACCAAAACCATCTGAAAGTAGACTCCATAAGCTTTCCAACAAGTACTCATGGGCCCCGAGAGTCCTTCTGGATCAGTAGCTAGGTCCGTTTGAAGTTGATGCTGTCAAAAGACCCGAATCCGAATCCAAAACGTGCAGAACTTCATCTCTTGCCTTCTATGGACCAAAAGTGACGTGGTGATGTAGAAGTAGACTTGGATAAAGTCTTGGTTTGGTCTCCAATCAACTTCTTTTATTATCCATGCGTTCCTTGCGCTCGGTCTCTTTCCCTTCACCCAAGCAAGTATCTCTGCAAACGAGAACACACAAAACTCATGGTGCAGTAACAGCTGTTCAAATATATAATACGTAAATTTTACGTAGAAAGCATGCACCTTTGGTTGATGAATACATAAGGTAGCTATGGTCATATTCGAGCTAGTGATGTCCTCATCATCCTCCCCTTGTTGATTGAAAACTGTCCGCGGTTTCACCTTGTCATTAAGCCTGATGAACATATCTTTATCTTTCACAATATATGGTAAGGTAGTGTTGTGCATATGGTTGGATTCTAAAATTTTTAAATACGGAGAACACTTTGTAGTGTCGTGCAGCTCACAACACTCTCCTTCTTGCAAACTAACCTGTAACTCATTTAAACAACTAGAGGAACTAGATAAAGAATTATTTATACTCATGTGGTCCTCTAGACAAGACATGTCATTATGAAAAGGAGGTATATTAAAATTTAAACAAATGTATACTCTATGCACATTATATTCTCCTTTATTATCATAATTGCCAATAACATGAAAAATCACATGAGAAGGACATGGCAAATCAGATCTAGCAAATAATTTCTTCTCTAAATAATTGAGTAGACAAAGATCATCAAATTGAATATAGCCCCAAGTATTTAAAGAAGATAGCAATCTAAGCTCTTCATTCTCACTAGCAATGTGAACAACATGTCTAAAATCAGTACATGGTGGTTCAACAACATTACTAACATGTTCATTCACTAGTTGTGGAATGGATATAAGTGAAGCATTGCACAACTCTTCTTTATTACAAGAAATAGGAACCAAATCATCGTATGACAAAGGTAATTTAACACACGATTCCACTGGTGATTGCTCTAAACTAACATGAGTAGTGGACATATATAGCACATCAGAATTATCCATACCTTGAGTGAATGTAGCACTGTTTCTGTTAGCTTTATTCTCATTTTCACAAACGGTAGGTACACTCTTAATTAAAACATCTTGAAATATGCATGGAACAACAGGTGGATCTTCTTTCTCCGTCTCTCTTCTTTTCCTCATTACCTTAGCTCTTCTCAGATACCTGCAAAATGTCAGTGCCCAATGCAATATGTTCATTTTGCAATAATTCAGGTTTAGGTGAAGGCATCAAAACATTAGTATTATTACATTTATTTCTCAAAATCTCATGGTTTTTAATCTTTTCCCTCTCTAGATCATCTTTTAAAATTTCAGCAGGGGACATACGTAGCAACTTAAATTTCTTGCCATTATGTGTGAAAGTGTACGTGTTGGTTCTACCACGGTGCACAACATCTCTATCATATTCTCAAGGTCTACCCAAAAGTAAAGAACATGCTTGCATTGGAACAACATCGAATATGGCACTATCATGATAATTGTCTACTGAAAACTTCACTTTCACAATTTTACTTACCTTCAACTTACTGCAAGAATTGAACCACTGGATGTAATAAGGCCGAGGATACGGTTGCATCGGCAATCCAAGCTTCTCAACCATATCTGAACTTACCAAGTTGCTATAGCTCTTGCTATCAATAATAATACGGCATGCTCGATTTATAACCAAAAACCTTGATTGGAACAAATTGTGGCATTGATTTTGCTCCTCTTTCTCCATTTGAGAACTTAGCACTTGTTGTACCAAAGTACTCTCATTATCCTGCAAAAGGTTAGTCACAGAAGAAGGGACAACAAGGGGTTGCTTCTCTAAATGACACACTTTATTTTTGTAAGCAAAATTCTAAGATCGAGAAACAAATTTCTCTCGTATAAGCATTTTCATATCATTCCAAGTTTGAGGCAATCTATCATGTGAAGACATTATTAAATTTTGCCACCATATTAAAGCATGAGAAGTCAAGACACTAGCAGCATTCTTAATCTTTAATTTATCACACATATGACGATGAGAAAAAATTTTATCAATCGCAACTTCCCAACTCATGTATGCTTCAGTACCAAATCCATTATACGAAGGGCGAGATGACATAGTCTTACCTTCACTTGTCGAAGATGATGTGGCAGCTATGGTAGGGCTCTCATCCAAATTCTTCGTCTCCTTTTAGTCCTTGGTGTGAACTGTCATAGTTAGTGGAAGACAAGAAGAAACAGTAGCTGGCTGCTGATGTCGTCTTAATTGTGCATATTTACTAAGGAGACCTTTCATGTTCTCAGCTATTGCCTGAAGGTCTTGTTGTATAGAGTCCATGCTATGTCATCACAATCCTACCACTGTTAGTAGAAAACAGAAAACAACACAAAAGCTTTATCCCTATCAACTACTAGGTAGTGGACAGTGGAATCACACACTCTTAAGCAACCAAAAGCGTCTTACCGAACTCTTATGATATTCTTACCGATTGAAGCAGGTGGTACGACCGGAGAGGTGGGACATTGACAACGGTAAGTGTTGCGATTACTCGGATCAAATCTGTACTAATAAGAAGTTTGTGGATCTCGGGAGGCTCAAAAGTATGGTAGCAAGGTTTAGCAAAAATTAATAACAGAATAGCAAAACTGAATAAGTGTTCCAAATACTTGTAGCAGTCGCTGGCTGAGACACGTTCCTAGAACCAGCCTAATAAGCGAGAGTAAGAAACAAAGGACTTAGGACAACTCTCTCTCATCAAGTCTCTCGAAAATCTTAAAAGATCAGCTCAGCAAGACTGCTCACTGAAAACAGCTCTCTATCCTTTTCTTTTTCTTTTTTTTCTCTTCTCTTTTTTTTTTCTTTTTTTCCTCTTCTAGGAGTACACCTAGTACACAAGAAGCAACCACAAAAATTGGTAGCTCGATATAATGCACGAAGTGACCCTGGAAAAACACGCAGAGGCGCTCTGGAAAGCATGCAGGAACTCCAGGGCTTGAAAACTCAGTCTTGCAGGCCAAATTTCATAATTTTAGATCAGCCAAACCTGACAAAGTGGGGGAGGAGTAGATGTAAAATTTTCTGTAGATGTCTGCAGATATAAAGTTTGCCCAATTTCGAGTCCGTATGCAAAAGTTATGGTTGTTTTAAGATAGGTAGCACGAACTAGGGTTTCACGGCTCAACCCTGTTGCTCCGGCTAGAGTATAAGTGCCAATAAGTCAAGCGGGCTGACAAGGAGGATAGTGGTGCAGGGCAATTGACACAAGGCGGCTTGCGACCTATCTAAAAATGCTTGCGAAAGCGGGTTAAAAGCTCAAGGCGGCTTGCAATCCGAAACCGAGTAGAACTCGATCTCTCAAGACAGGCTCTCGCGCAGCGCAACAGCTAGAACTAGAACCACGAGCACGACTCTAAACCAGCGACCACTAACTTGACCTAGGACATAGACTCAACAAAGTGAAACTGAAATAAATTTTGTAAAGGCATAAAGGAGTTTGGACAGGGGATACACCTAACACTACGAAGAACACGGTGGTAATAAATTTTTGGGTTTTCTGGACTCTAGGTAAGGGAAAACAAAACTTAACAAAAGGAAACACAGATGATACCTATCGGGCAACCTGATGCTCTGATACCACTTTATGCGGCTGGGTGCCCGATCTTCCGATAGGTTCGATTTGGCGATGTGAAGACGTTCATGTTTTGAGGCTTCCGATCAGTGATCGTCACCTCGCAACCGTTACACCCACACGTCTAGTTGTTATCAACCATGCTCTCATGTAGTCGACCTCACCACGAAGGTTTTATCCCTGCAAGCAATCGAAGAAACTCACAAGAACAAGGAAGAACACAATCTGAATTGCAGATGAATGTTTAGCACATGAAGTTGGGGTTCTACAAACCGATCTAGACAGCGAAACTACAATGGCAGAATAATCTAAGCAAAACCCACCTCTAAACGATGATGGCTACTGAATATATATGAGTTGGGACGTCCTAGGGTTAACCCTAGGGTGCACACCCCTTGGGCTTAGCCCACGACACAATTACAAGGCCCAAGGCCCAAAATAGACTCGGACTAGAAAAGTACGTATCTTTTTTTGACGATTCTGGACATCTCAGGAGGAGTTTTGATGTGGAACCAAAACCATCTGAAAGTAGACTCGATAAGCTTTCCAACAAGTACTCATGGGCCCCGAGAGTCCTTCTGGATCAACGGCTAGATCCGTTTGAAGTTGATGCTGTCAGGAGGCCCGAATCCGAATCCAAAACGTGTAGAACTTCATCTCTTGCCTTCTATGGACCAAAAGTGACATGGTGATGTAGGAATAGACTTGGGTAAGATTTTGGTTTGGTCCCCAATCACCTTCTTTTATCATTCATGCGTTCCTTGCGCTCGGTCTCTTTCCCTTCACCCAAGCAAGTATCTCTGCAAACGAGAACACACAAAACTCATGGTGCAGTAACGGCTGTTCAAATATATAACACGTAAATCTTACGTAGAAAGCATGCACCTTTGGTTGATGAATACATAAGGTAGCTATGGTCATATCCGAGCTAGTGATGTTCTCATCACTTGTAAGACCATGCCATTGGCACGCTCAACTTGCCCATTGCTCCGCGGGTGTGCCACAGAAGCATAATAGATCTTGATGCCGAAGTCGTCACAGAAATCTTAAAATACGCCGCCCGTGAACTAGGTGCCGTTGTCTGTTATTATGCGGTTTGGAACTCTGAATCGGTATAATATACCCATGATGAAGTCCTTTGCTCATACTGCTGTGATGGTAGCAACAGGTTTTGCCTCAATCCATTTTGTGAATTTATCCACTGCGACGAACATCTGTGTGAACCCTCCTGGCACTTTCTTGAAAGGCCCGACCATGTCAAGCCCCCATACTACAAAGGGCTAAGAGATTTGGATTGTTTGGAGTTCTTGGGCTGAGAGATTTGTTTGTCTTGCGTAGAAGTGACAACCCTTGCATGTGCGAATAATATCTTTTGCATCTGTTACTGCTGTTGGCCAGAAAAATCCATGCTGGTAAACCTTTCCGACTAACGTCCTGGATGCGGCATGGTTGCCACATATGCCCGAGTGGATCGATTGCAGAATCTGCTTGCCCTCCTCGGTGGTGATGCAGCGCATGAGGACACCGGATGCACTTCTTCAGTACAGGTCTTCTCCGACTACTAGGAAACTTTTTCTTCGACGTTTGATTTGTTCAGCTTGAATGCGGTCTTCTGGGAGTTCATCATCCGGGAGGAATTTGAGAACAGGAGTCCGCCAATCGTGAGATATAATCAGTACTTCGTTTGTCGCCGGGGTAAGTTCGCCTCCCGACTGCTCTGGCACTGGTTTCTTCTTGACTGACGGCTCCATGAGTTGCTCGACAAAGATCCTAGTCAGGACCACTTGTCGCTTGGATCCCATATTTGCTAATTCGTCTGCAGCATCGTTGTATTGTCGTAGGACATGAGTTATCTCCAGCCCGTTGAACTTGTTTTCCAGCTTTCGGACCTCCTGACATTATGCCGCCATGGTATCATCGAGACATGTCCAGTCTTTCATGACTTGGTTCACCACGAGTTGAGGGTCTCCACGCACAACCGGTCAGCGGATGCCGAGTGATATAGCAATGTGGAGCTTGTGGATAAGTGCCTCGTACTCGGCGACATTGTGGGAAGCCGGGAAGTGGATTTGGAGAACGTACTTGAGTTTTTCACCGGTGAGGGACGTCAGTACAATGCCGCCCCGGCGCCGCCGATACTTAGAGAACCATTGAAGTACATTGTCCAGTACTCTAGCTTGTCTGTCGGTGTAGTCGTCTGAACTTCTGTCCACTCGGCCACAAAATCGGCTAGAGCTTGTGATTTGATTACTGTCCGTGGCTGAAAGGTGATGTTGAATGTCATCAACTCGAGCGCCCATTTGGCAAACCGGCCGGTGGCCTCGCGGTTATGTAGGACGTCCCCGAGTGGATACGATGTGACCACCATGACTTGATGCGACTGGAAATAGTGCACCAACTTCCGGACAGTGATGAGTAGACCATATAGCAGCTTCTGGACCTGCGGATATCTCATCTTTGAGTCGGCTAGGACCTTGCTGACGAAGTAGACTAGCCGTTGGATCTTTTGTATGTGACCCGACTCGGATTGCTCAACCACCAAAACTGTGCTGACTACCTGACTTGTTGCCGCCAGATATAGCATTAATGGCTCTTGGGGCATGGGTGATGCCAACACGGGTGGTGATGTGAGAAACTTCTTGAAGTCTTCAAAGGCTTGTTGAGCTTCGGGAGTCCAGTGAAAATTGTCCGCTTTCTTCAGTAGTTTGAAAAAGGGCATGCCCCGTTCGCCTAGTCGGGATATGAATCGGTTGAGTGCCACCATGCAGCCTATCAGCTTCTGGACGTCCTTCTGGCTAGTCGAGGGTGCCATGTTCATGATTGCGTTGATTTTCTTTGGATTTGCCTCGATGCTGCGATGTGATACAATGAAGCCGAGTAGCTTTCCGGATGGCACACTAAAAGCGTACTTTTCCGGATTCAACTTCATCTTGAATCTTCGAAGGTTTTGGAAGGTTTCCTCCAAGTCGGCGATGAGGTCTTCTTTAGACTTTGTTTTGATTACCACGTCGTCGACGTATGCCTCCACGTTGCGCCTGATCTGAGTGTGTAGACACCGCTGAATTGCTCGTTGATATGTTGCTCCAGCGTTTTTTAGATCGAACGGCATGGTGATGTAGCAGTATGCTCCGAACGGTGTGATGAAAGAAGTCTTTAGGCAGTCGTCCTCCTTCAGGCTTATTTGATGATATCCTGAATAGCAGTCGAGAAAGCTGAGAAGTTCACATCCCACAGTTGAATCCACCACCTGATCTATTTTGGGTAGACCAAATCGATCTTTGGGGCACGCTTTGTTCAAGTCGGTGTAGTCGACGCAAATGCGCCATTTACCGTTTTTCTTCTAGAACAGGACTGGGTTTGCCAGCCAATCCGGGTGGTAGACCTCTGTTGAACCTGCGGAGGCCATGGGCCCCGGGTACCTCATAACAAGCATATGGGCCACTCGGACAGAGGATGGGCCTAGCCTTGTAATTAGAGATATGATAGAACCCGGCAGATTTTGCCTTGTACGATAAAGAATATGCAGTCCTAAGTCGGGTAGATTATATCTCTAAGAGGAGATCTCTTGGCCGTAATTCAGCTGGGACTCCTACCTTGTACCCCTGTCCCCTAGTATATAAGGGGAGGCAGGGCGCCCCCTAAGGGCAGAGGAAGCTCATAGAAGCGAGCATACATCCTCAAAGGAATACACCACAACTGGACGTAGGGTATTACCTCACATCGAGGGCCTGAACCAGTATAAACTCCCCGTGTTCCTTTGCAATCCACCGAGTTTCGATCTGCTGAGTAGCCTTATAATCATATTGCCGGTGTAAAACATCGACAGTTGGCGCGCCAGGTAGGGGCTTTGGCGAGATCTACATCTACAAGCTCGATGGATCCAGTAACTAGAGTCGACGGCAGCAAATTTTCCCCCGGAGATACAATCTCATTCGGAAGCCTCAACTTCATCGTCGACCAGATCGGCAATCTCACCTTGGCCGACGCAGACTGTCGATGCTTTGCACCGGCAATAAAATTATGGGGCTACTCGGCGAAGGTGAATTCGGTGGACTGCAGAGGAACACAGGAGAATTATACTGGTTCAGGTCCTCAAGGTGAGGTAATACCCTACGTCCAGTTGAGGTGTTATTCCTCTGAGGTGTATGGCGATCGATGATCTGGTTGTTCTTGTTGTGACTTGCCCTAAGGGGCGCCCTGCCTCTCTTTATATACTAGGGGACAGGGGTACATGATAAGGATCCCAGCCGGACACGGCCAAGGGATTTCCTCCTTAGAGATAGAGTCCTATCCGACTAAGACTATGTTTCCTCATTATACAAGGCATAGCCTGCCGGGTGCTATCTTATCTCTAATTACATAGTTCGGCCCATCCTCTATCCGAGTGGCCCATGTACTAGTAATGAGGTACCTGGGGCCCATGGCCTCCACAGTAGCCCCTGAGACCTTCATAGTTGAGTCACAACTGATGCCGAGTGCTCGTCCCCCACGGGGAAGGTTGCCCGAGTGCAATGCGCCCGAGTACTCTTTGTCCGAGTAAGTCTTCTCCCGAGTCCTGCTTCATGTCAGCTGGCAGCGAGGCTATGAAGGGCTTCATGTAAATATATGAATAGGGTGCGCCGAATAGGCACACCTATTAGGTGTAGCCCCCGACTTTGTGCTTAATTGTGAAGACAATTAAACATTAAGTCAAAGATCTTTAACCTGGAAGTCGTTCCCGAGTAGATTACTACTGGTATTTGCGACTCTTCGGTATCATGTCAACCGGAATAAACTTTATAGTCTTGCCGAGTAGGAGACTACTTGTATATAGGACTCTTCGACTTCATGTCAGTCGGAATATGTGTTTATAGTCTTGCCGAGTAGGATGCTGCTCGTGTATGGGACTCTTCAGCGTCATGTCAGCTAGAAAAAAGGGGTTTATAGTCTTTTTCGAGTGGCGTCCCACTCGGAAGTTAGACTCCTCCGCATCATGTCAGCAGGAAAAGACATTTATAATCTCTCCCGAGTAGTGCACTACTCGAAAGTTAGACTCTTCCGCATCATGTCAGCGGGTAAAATGTTGCTCATGGCAACTGATGGCCACGCATGTAGGCCGAGTACCACTCTGTGAAGACAAATCCATAGCGTGGTTAGGTGTACCGAGAAAGATACCTGCATCTCCAATTTTAATGAAGACCAGCTTGTGATCCTTATAAGGATGTATCCTCGAGACTTGGTGAATAAAACAGATATCCAAACATATATGTTTAGCAATAAGACTCTCATGAAGCACACCTGTTTACCTCATCGGCTCCTGTTGGTAGCACCAACACTATAATTTCAGCCTGTGGACAGCCCACATGGAGCATGCTACCGTAGGAACTCATATCTTGTTGGCCCAGTGCGGACTGTGTAGGCCCAAGCCCATCTAGTCGGCATTGGTTATAAAAAGACAGGGAGAGAGAAAAAGATTCCGTCGTCTTTCCCAAATCAGCCAATCTCTTCGTCTTCCTCCTTCGCGCCCAACTTTTCGCCCCCCGCCAGGCTAGGGTTAGCTGCTGCTATTCCCCACCCGAACTCGGGCGATTTCAATCCTCCTCGTTCGCTCCAAGCCCCCGATTTGCTTTTCCCCAAATCTCACCGCCTCCAGTCATGCCGAAGGCGTCGGATCTTGCTGGTACGCCGGGGAGTTCTTGGCCGGTGTCGGATTGTGGCTCGGTGAAGCTGAAGCGGCTGGAAAGTGAACTGAAGTTGCCTAGCCAAGAGGTGATTCGCTGGCGACCGGCTAGGGATGAGTCGGTCCCTAATCCCCGGCCTGGTGAAACGGTAGTTTTCGCCTCTTTTTTCGATCGAGGCTTGTGCCTTCCGTCTTCTGATTTCTTCCGCCGCATTCTCGACTTCTATGGGCTGGAGTTGGTGCATTTTAACCCCAACTCAATTCTTCAGATCTCTATATTTGTTACTCTTTGCGAGTGCTTCTTGGGTGTTGAACCCCATTTCATCCTCTTCCGACATCTGTTCCATATCAAGCCTCAACCCTCCAAGAGCAATATCAATGTGATTGGGGGCGCCGGTCTTCAACTGAGGAGCGACGGGAAGAAGACGTATCTCGATTTGCCCTTGAAATCTTCTCTGAAGGGCTAGCACAAGGAGTGGTTTTATTGCGCCGATCTGGCTCCCTCCTTGTGGCCATTCACCGGCTTGCCGCCCGTTGTTTCGCTGAATTGGTCAGCAGAGCCGTCCTTTGAAGAAATGGGCCAGGCACATCTGCTGTTGACGAAGATAGATGACCTCAAGAGGGCCAGCTTGACAGGTCCTTGGGTGGCTCGCCGTTTTCTGACAAGGCGCATTCAGCCGCTGAAGATAAGGAGTGCATTCAGCTGGGCCTTTAAAGGCAAAAACGATCCTGACCGAGTGAGCAACAAGTCGGCAGACAAGGGGGCGGTGACCGAGACTTTGTTCGGCTACTTCTCCGAAGGGGTGATCGCAACTGAAGATGACAATCGTCGGGTTGCAGCCTATAGCTCCATTCGGCCTAGGACCAAGGTAACTTTTGATCCTCTTCTGTGATGAATGCCCGTGGAATCGTAATTGTTCAGCATTGCGTGACGCATTTAGTTGACTCACTTATAGTGGCATGAAGAATTTGATGAAGACTCCCGCCCGTTGTCGGCCGTCGCGTCGAAGAAGAGGCCGAGGAGTCCCTCTGCTACCCAACCCGACTCCAAGAGAGCGGGGAAGAAACCGATTTTGTATCGGGGCGAGGGGGCCATGACAGCGCGTGCTGTGGCAGGGAGCCTGAAAATAAGGGACGCCGTCGCCGCGGCGCCCAGGCGATCAAGTCCCAGGTTGAGACCTGGGGGTTTGAGCCCAACGTTGTCGAGCACGGCCGCAGCGCCACCGAGGGGCCGGCATGAGCAGATGCCGCCAAGGGCGGGGGCGCCCAAGCCGACCATGCCGGAATTGGAGCCGACTCGGGCTGATGCGCCACCGCCGACTGTGACGCCGACCGGGCCAACTGCCGGAGCTGGCGCTTCGCCGGGGACCGGGTCACCTGTCAAGAAGCTGAAGTTCTCCAAGAGGCGCGCTGCTCCGGGTCTTCTAAAATTCTTATACTATGTGTTGAAGTATCATCTTGATGTCTTGTCTTGTCGTGCAGGAAGCGAGCCGATATCGATCTCAAGGAGATCAATCCGATCGCTCCCCTTGAAGTGCTTGCCCCAGCCGAGCCGGCGGCTGCAAACACACCTGCTGAGCCGGTGGCCAGCCCAGTCATGGAGACCGAGGTGGCCCCGACTGCAGGGTCGCTGCCGCCACCCGACCGAGATGCGACTGCTGAAGCTGAGGTCCCAGCCCCCGAAGCGCCGCTCGTCGCGGAAGCCGCGGACGGAGCCCCTGAGTTGATCCCTGAAGTCACGGGGGACGGTGGCGCTGAGGCCAGGACCCCATCGCCTTTGTGGTCGTCGCCGTCGCCGTCGCCGCCGCCGGAGATCCCGCACCTACCCCGGATCGAGGCTCCTCCACACGTGATGCCCCGAAGATTCACATGGACGGCTCCCGATGGAACAGCGAAGACTTCAAGCTTGACGAAGTCGTCACGAGGAGGGAGCGCAAAAGCTTGCTTCACGCCGCCATCAGCGGGTCCCAGGGGGTCACGGTATGATTCTTGTGGTAGAGCCTTGGCAATCTTCTTGTTTTGATGTTTGACTCCGTCCTTGATCCGTCTTTTATCCTGAGCAGAAGCTTGTCGACCGCAATGAGGCGATGACGGAAATCTTGGTCGAGGTGGCTCCCCATCTCGCGGAACTGGAGCAACTCCGGGGGTTGAAGGCTGAGATGGAGGCGCGTCATGCGGGGAGGGAGGCCTGGCTGAAGAGTGGCACCAATCAGCTCAGGGAGGAGACATGGGCCCTAGCCGGAAAGATCAGAGGTAAGATCCCCGAGTACATCTTCCCGATCGGACCGTTGATGCATTCATCCAGCTGCGTTGTTCTCGACTGCCCAGTTGTGTCATGACTGCACGGTTGAGCTCTTGGCTAATCTGTGGTGCAGACCTCGAAGCGGAGTTAAAGACCCGAACAGAGAGGGAATCGCAGTTGAAGGAGGCCGAAGAAGCCAAGGCCGAGCTCGAGAAGATCAAGGCCGACCTGATAAAGGCCAACACTGAGCTTGATCGGGAGAAGTCCGAGTTGAAGGAGGCCGTCGTCAAGTGTGGGTGCCATGGGCCCCGGGTACCTCATGACAAGCATATGGGCCACTCGGATAGAGGATGGGCCTAGCCTTGTAATTAGAGATATAGCTAGATTCGGCAGACTTCGCCTTGTATAGGAAGGAAAATACAGTCCTAGTCGGGTGCGTTATATCTCTAAGGGGAGATCTCCTAGTCGTAATCCGATGGGGACTCCTACCTTGTAACCCTGTCCCCCAGTATATAAGGGGAGGCAGGGCGCCCCATGAGGGCAGGTTGAGTTCGTTCACCAGAATCACCACCACAAATCCTCAAAGGAATAACACCAAAACTGGACGTAGGGTATTACCTCACATTGAGGGCCTGAACCAGTATAAAATCCCTCTGTGTTCCTTTGCAATCCACCGAGTTTACATCCGCCGACTAGCCCCATATATTTATTGCCGGTGTAAAACATCGACATCAAGCTCGGTAAGGAGAAGGCTGAACTGGAGAAGACCGTGGCCGGGTGGGAGGCCGACTACGAAAGTAAGTTCTCAACCTGACTGTGATCTTAGCCAATCCATTAGTTATTCTGTGTGTAGTCGAATCTGACAAGTTTACTCGCCGGCGGACCTGGGCAGACATGAGAGCCAACGGCCCAGTATCGGTTCTACATAGAGGAGATAAGAGTTATCAGGGAGTCACGGGAGGCCCTCGTTGGGTCCATGAAAGGGCTCCTTGACCTCATAGATCCCCGCCCTGTGGGGACCAGTTGCAGCAGAATCCCCCAGATAGAGGCGTGTCTCGAGGATGCACCGAGTGC
Source organism: Oryza meyeriana var. granulata (assembly GCA_003991445.1). NCBI lineage: Eukaryota > Viridiplantae > Streptophyta > Magnoliopsida > Poales > Poaceae > Oryza > Oryza meyeriana. Next base: position 171,846 of record RYFJ01002605.1, read on the forward strand.
CTTGAAAAAGTACTCAGATGAGCATGTTGTCGCCGGCGTGGCCCATACCCTGGCGATGACCAAGTCCATCTATCCAAGGGCGGATATTGAAGCCATCGGGGAGGGGTTTGCCGAAGAGACGACGCCTGAGGAGGCGCTGGAGCTGATTGCCCGGGCGAAGCCGACTGCCGAAATAATTACCCGAGACCTGGGTCTGTAAGGGCAATGTGTTATGTAGTCAGGATACATAAACTTGTGTAAACAAGAATGTGTAAATATGTGTGCAATGCCGCCAAGCTTATTATTTAGTTGTCATTAGCTTTACCTGACCGTGTAGTATGCACCGAGTTAGTCTGTCAGAACTTAATAAAAACGTTCGAAGTAAGAAGCTGTACTCGGGCAAACGTGACAGTCATAGTAAGGCTTCATAACCGAAGTGAAATAAGCTCGTATGTTATTGACAGAGCACATATACACATGCAGCCCCCGACTCACTACTCGGTTGATAAAAGCGGCGTAGTGAGTCAGAAGAACTGTACACATGAAAATTGTAGAACTCAGGTATAGAAAGGACGTAGCTGTTCTATGTTCCATGAGTTGCTGATGAGAACGCTGTCTTCAGTCTTCAGTCGGTAGGCGCTTGGCCGCGTGACCTCGGCTATAATGAACAACCCTTCCCAGATTGGGGATAACTTATGCCTGTCTTTGGTGGTTTGTATTTTCCTCAGAACGAGATCCCCGACCAAAAAGGCGCAGCCACGGACATTGCGATTGTGGTAGCGACGTAGTCCTTGAAGATACCTTGCCAACTGGATTGTTGCGGTGTCTCTTGCTTCTTCCAGCTGATCTAGTTCGACCAGTTGGGTATTGTTGGAGTCATCTTCTGAGTAAACCCAGGCTCGTGGAGAGCTGAACTGTAACTCGGTAGGTAGCATAGCCTCGGCACCATAGACCAGAAAGAAAGGGGATTGCCCTGTTGCCCGACTAACCGTGGTTCTGAGAGACTAGAGAACGGATGGGAGTTGTTGTATCCACCGGCCCGCATATGGTTGTAGTCGGTCGAATATCCTGGTCTTGACGCCTTGTAAGACCATACCGTTGGCTCGTTCGACCTGCCCGTTGCTCCGCGGGTGTGCCACAGATGCGTAGCAGATCTTGATACTGAAATCGTCGCAGAAGTCTTGGAATACGCCAGCCGCGAACAGAGTACCGTTGTCGGTGATGATGCGGTTAGGGACTCCGAACCGGTATAATATACTCATGATGAAGTCCTTTGCTCGTGCCGCTGTAATCGTTGCGACGGGTTTAGCCTCAATCCACTTGGTGAACTTATCCACTGCGACGAATAAATGTGTGAACCTGCCTGGCGCTTTCTTGAAAGGCCCGACCATGTCGAGCCCCCATACTGCAAATGGCCAGGAAATGGGATAGTTTGGAGTTCTTGGGCTGGAAGATTGGTTTGTCTTGCGTAGAATTGGCAACCCTCACATTTGCGAACGATGTCTTTAGCGTCTGTTACTGCTGTGGGCCAGAAAAATCCCTGCCGGTAAGCCTTTCCGACTAACGTCCTGGATGCGGCGTGGTTGCCACATATGCCTGAGTGGATTGAATGCAAAATCTGCTTGCCCTCCTCGGTGGTGACGCAGTGCATGAGGACACCGGATGCGCTCCTTCGGTACAGGTCTTCTCCGACTAGTAGGAAGCTTTTGCTTCGACGCTTTATCTGCTCGGCTTGACTGCGATCTTCTGGGAGTTGGTCGTCCAGGAGAAATTTGACAACAGGAGTCCTCCAGTCTTGACATATGTGCAGCACCTCATTTGTGGTTGGGGTAGGCTCACCTCCCGACTGCTCCGGTGCCAGTTTCTTCTTGACTGATGGCTCCATAAGTTGCTCGACAAAGATTCCAGTTGGAACTGCTTCTCGCTTGGATCCCATGTTTGCCAGCTCGTCTGCTGCGTCGTCTGTTATTAGGCCGCAGACATGTGTGATTTCCAGCCCGTCGAACTTGTTTTCCAGCTTGCGGACCTCCTGACAGTATGCCCCCATGGTATTGTCGAGACAGGTCCAGTCTTTCATGACTTGGTTTACCACGAGTTGAGAATCCCCGCACACAACCAAGTCGACATATATGCTGAGTGATATAGCGATGCGGAGCCCGTGAACAAGTGCCTTGTACTCGGCGACGTTGTGGGAAGCCGGGAAGTGGATTTGTAGAACGTACTTCAGTTTTTCGCCAGTGGGGGACGTCAATATGACTCCGGCCCCGGCGCCTCCGATCCATAGAGAACCGTCGAAGTACGTTGTTCAGTGCTCTAGCTTTGCTGTTGGTGTAGGCAGTTGGACTTCTGTCCACTCGGCCACGAAGTCGGCTAGAGCTTGAGACTTAATTGCTGTCCGTGGCTGAAAGGTGATGTCGAACGCCATCAGCTCGAGTGCCCATTTAGCGATTCGACCGTGGCTCGCGATTATGAAGGACATCCCCGAGTGGAAGTGCTGTGACCACCTGACTTGGTTGTGCTTGGAAATATGCACCAGCTTCCGGACTGTGATGAGAGCCATATAGCAGCTTCTGGACGCTGCGATATCTCGTCGGAGTCGCAAGACCTCGCTGACCGAAGTAGACTGGCCGTTGTATTTTTTGAATATGACCCTGTTCGGATCGCTCAACCACCAGCACCGTGCTGACTACCTGTGTTGTGCCGCCAGATATGCATTAGCGGTTCCTGGGCAGAGGTGACGCCAACACGGGTGTTGATGTGAGGAATTATTTGAAGTCTTCGAAGGCTCGTTGGGCTTCCGGAGTCCATTGGAAATTGTCGGCCTTTTTGAGTAGCTTGAAGAAGGGCATGCCCCATTTGCCCAGTCGGGGAGATAAACGGTGAGTGCCGCATGCAGCCTTTAGCTTCTGGACGTCTTTGAGGTTAGTCGGGGGTGCCATGTGCCTGATGGCGTTGACTTTCTCCGGGTTGGCCTCGATGCTACGGTGCGAGACGATGAAGTCAAGTAACTTTCCGGATGGCACACCGAAGGCGCATTTTTCCGGGTTCAACTTCATCTTGAATCTTCGAAGGTTTTGGAAGGTTTCTTCCAAGTCAGCGATGAGGTCTTGTTTGGACTTGGTCTTGATCACCACATCGTCGACGTAGGCTTCCACGTTGCGCTCGATCTGAGTGTGCAGACACCGCTTAATAGCCCGTTTGATAGTTGCGCCCGCGTTCTTCAGACCGAACGGCATGTGTGATATAGCAGTACCTCCAAAACGGTGTGATGAAAGACGTCTTCAAGCAGTCTTCCTCCCTCAGGCTGATTTGATGGTATCCCGATAACAGTCGAGAAAAACTGAGTAGGTCGCACCCTGCCGTGGAATCAACCACCTGATCTATCTGGGTGTTAACGCCAAAATTTGGCATGATTCATATCCATGTTCGGTTAAGGAAAAAAGCCATGTCAGCCAATAGAAGCTCATCTGGAAGAGACCAAGCCTGGAAGGAATCGTGAAGACCACGTTATGGCAGTTATTTATCTTATCTATTAGATAGTTTTATCTTTTAGGAAACTTGATCTCTTGTCCGATCAGGTCTGTTAGTTTTCCATTTCTAGTTAGGAAAGTCTGTTCCGTGTCCTATAAGGACTCATGTAACTCGGGGTATAAATACGTACGCCCGGAGCACCTTGTAAATTATCCACACAGATCAATCAAATTCGGCGCATCGCCACCCTTTCGACGGGTTCTTGCTTCTCGAAGCGGGGCTGCATCGGTTAGGTCCGAACTCCTGCCGAGAGGGTAAGACTCGTCATCCCTTACCCAGTTATCTGCAACGGACCTGTCTACGGCTGCATCGGTTGCGGTCCGACCTCTTAGGCCGATCAGGTACCACTTCACGCGTGCGTAGATCTTATCAGCTACTGGAGGCGATGTATCATTAGTTCTGCTGCATCGGTTGGCGTCCGACTACTGAGCTGCCAGCGATAATCGTGCCTGTTAGGTGTTGATGGTTTTTTGCGCAAGTGTCTTATCGGAATGTATAGCGCATAAGTTATCTTATTACATCACAGTTGCATTAGGTCTATCGGTTGTTGAGGTTCCTTTATTATATTAATCTGTGCTGCCGATCAGTTAGGTTTGAACTACTAGATTGATAATAATAATTTATCCTTGACGAGCCGATCGTGTATATGCGACGTTCTAATTTTGTTCGGAGTGCTAGCCGATAGGTTATCTTTTATAAAGCCGACTATATTATCTTTACTATTTTTGGTCATCTATATTATCATCGGTTTTCTAGCCGATGCACCATGTGTTTTCCTTGGCAGTCGCTAGCTTACTATTCTGCCTATCTATTTTATCATCGGCTTCTAGCCGATGCACATGTTATACTACTGAGCTTATCTATTTGCTTATAGCGTTATCGGTTTGCTAGCCGATACACAGTGCCATTGGCCATCGCTACAAGGAGCAATACATCAGTCCGTATCGGCCGATACCCGATGTGCAATTGCTGCGGACCGGACAAGCACAACGCGAGGACCCGAGCGAAACGAGACCCGTGGCACGACGGCACGACAAGACCCCGGCGCGGACCCAGCTGGGGGCCGGACAAAGTTATCATCGGCTTGCAGCCGATGCTCAAGCATTCCTTCGGCAATCGGCTAGCGGATTCTTATTGGGCGATTGAATCCCTGAGCTAATATTCTCCTTGTCAATTGCGAGTCAAATGACTGGCACGCCTGCAACCTCAAGATTTAGACCTGCACTGGAGCTAAAGATCTCCAGCTTCGTATGTTTCGAACGCATCAAACCATCAGCAACAAGCTTCTTGGCACACCCGGATGTGTTGGTGCGAACACGGGAAGACCCAAATGGGCCTATGGCACCTTTGTTGAGTCGGTTGTAGTTCGACACATGCACCATTTTACCGTTTTTCTTCCGGACCAAGAACTAGCTTTGCCAGCCATCCGGTGGAAAGACCTCCTGTGAACCGGCTCGAGAGCTTGAGTAAAATTTCCTCCCGATAGCACTATATGATGTCTTGAGCGAAGCGCCGCGCCATTGCTATGCTGGGCTTGCTCACTTAGCGTGCTCATCACCTTCCCTTGTACGCCGAGTCGGACGGTTCCACGCAAATCCTTATTGGCTTGGAGGAAAGTGACGAGCGGTCTTCCTATTTGGGGTCGACGTCCGACTAGAGTAGTTGGGAGGGGTCGAAGGTCCAGGGATCTCTTCTTCGTTTTGTTGTTTCATTAGTTCGCTTAGATTAATTCCCTATTTTCTGCTGCTTTTTTTTCGCTTTTTCGGAATTTATTTGCTTCTGACTTTCTGTTTTTGTGACGCTGTTTGTCCGAATGCTTATTCGCGCTTTTCCGTACTTTCTCGCTTCTCTTGGTGATTTGATGCCATTGTGCATGCTCTCTCTTTGTCGTAGGTGAAGCTTGCTTACGTCGTTTTTACGGTAGATGAGACCCACTGTGTTGTTTGTGTGTTCTTATCTATTTCGTTTAACACCTTCTCT
>RYFJ01002606.1:0-212545 GCA_003991445.1 Oryza meyeriana var. granulata
CTTTGACGGCAATAATACTGGGGGTAGCTCGGCGACCTGGAATTCGTGGGATTGCAGAGAACGAGGGAATTAACTTGGTTCAGGCCTCAATGTGAGGTAATACCTAACGTGCCCCCAGTGAAGGTGGTTTCCTCTGCAGGTGATTTGTGCTAATGAATCTGGGTGTGGCCCTCATGGGGGCCTGCTCCTTTATATTACGAGGGGACAGGGGTAAATTGGTAAGGATCCAGTAGGATACGACAAGGGTTTCTATTAGAGATAGGAATCTATGCCGCTAAGGGCTATGTTTCTTATTGTAAGGCAACAAGCTGCGGGTGCTATCTTATCTCTAATTACATGTTGGCCTCCTTATCCGAGTGGCCATGTGCTATGTAGTGAGGTACGCGGGGCCCATGGCTACCACAGTAGCCCCTGAGACTTCCATGTTGATTCACAGCTGATGATGCTTCTACGGTGAGGTTACCGAGTGGATGGCTACCGAGTACTTTTGTCCGAGTAAGTCTTCCAGAGTCCTGCTTCATGTAGCTGGCACGAGGCTATGAAGGGTTCATGTAAATATATGAATAGTGTGCGTCGATAGGCGGACCTATTAGGTGTAGCCCCGACTTTGTGCTTTATTGTGAAGACAAGTTAAACATAAAGTCAAGATCTTTAACCTGGAAGTCCTTTCCCGGTGATTAGTATGGTATATGAATCTTGGTTATGTACCGGAATATTAACTTTATGTCTTGTCGAGTAGGGACTACTCGTATATGGCTCTTGACTTTATGTCAGTCGAATTATGAGTTTTATAGTCTTTCCGAGTGCGTCACTAAAAGCTAGACTCTTCGCATCATGTCAGCGGGAAATGGATATTTATATCTCTCGAAGTAGTGCACTTACTTGAAATTAGCTTCAGCGTCATGTGGCTGGAATAATGTTGCTCATGGGCAACTGATGGCCATGCATAGTAGGCGAGTACATGTTTATGAAAAGAATCATTACGTGGTCAGTGTTCCGAGAAGATACGTGCATACCGATTTTAAATGAAGACCAGCTTGTGATACTTGTGGATATATCCTCGAGACTGGTGGTAAACAGATACCAAACATATATGTTTAGCGTGAGGATTTCATGAAGAATATATGTTTACCTCATCAATTCCCTGTGGGTAGCACAGCGCTATAATTTCAATTTTTGAGCCTGCGGGCCGGCCCACATGGACATGCTATAGTAGGAACTCATGTTTTGTCGGCCCATTACCACTGTGCAAGACTGGACCCATCTTATCGGTTCAGGCTATAAAAGGATGGGAGAGAGAAAAAGATTCCATGTCCTTCCAAAGCACAATCTCTTCATCTTCCATCTTCGCGCCTAGTTTTCGCCTCCCGCCGGCTAGGGTTAGCAGCAGCGTTCCCACCGGACCTCGGGGATTTCAATCTCTTCGTTTATTCAAGCAGCCCGATTTGCTTTCCCCCAAATCTCAACACTTCAGTCATGCCGAAGGCGACGAATCCTGCGGGTGTGCAGGGAGTTCTTGGCCGATCTCGGATTGCGGCTCGGTGAAGTGAGACGGTTGGAGAGCGAGCTGAAGTTTGCCAGCCAAGAAGTGATCCGTTGGCGGGTCGGCGAGGGATGAGTCGAGCCCAACCCGGCCTGGTGAACGGTAGTTTTCGCCTCTTTCTTCGATCGGGGCTTGTGTCTTCCGTCGTCTGATTTCTTCCGCCGCATCCTTGATTTCTACGGGCTGGAGTTGGTGATTTAAATCCCAACTCGATCTTCAGATCTCCATATTCGTTACTCTTTGCGAGTGCTTTCTGGGTGTTTGAGCCCCATTTCATCCTCTTTCCGACACTTGTTCAATGTCAGCCCCAGCCTTCCAAGAGTAATATCAGTGTGATTGGGGGGGCTGGTCTTTCAACTAAGGAGTGATGGGAAGAAACATATATGATTTGCCCTTGAATCTTCTCTGAAGGGCTGGCACAAGGAGTGGTTTTACTGTGCCGATCTAGCTCCTTCCTTGCGCCCGTTTACTGGTATGCGCGGCGGTGTTGCCAAGCTGGTCTTCGGAGCCAACCTTTGAGAACTGGGCCAGGCACACATATTGCTGACGAAGATAGATGACTCAAGAGGGCCGGCTTGACAGGGCCTGGGTGGCTCGTCGTTTCCTGACGAGGCGCGTCCAGCCGCTGAAGCTGAGAAGCGCTTTCGGCTGGGCCTTCAGAGGTAAACACGATCCGACCGGGTGAGCAGCGAGACAGCGGACAAGGGGGCAGTAACCGATACCTTGTTTGGCTACTTCTCCCGAAGGGGTCGTTGCCACCGAAGATGATAACGCCCGAGTTGCTGCTATAGCTTCATCCGGCCACGGACAAGGTAACCTCTACTTTCTTCTGTAGTGAACGCCTGTGGAACGATGATGATGTTCAACTTGCGTGATGGTATCTTGTCGACTTGCTTGTAGTGGACAGAGGAATTTGATGAAGATTCTCGTCCATTGTCTGGCGGTCGCGCGAGGAAGAGGCCAAGGAGTCCTCTGATGCCAACCGACTCCAAGAGAGCGGGGAAGAAGCCAATTTTATATCGGGGCGAGGGGGGCCATGACAGCGCGGTGCATGAGCGGTAGCTTGAAGATAAAGGACACGCTGTGCCACAACGCCACGGTCGAGTCCCAGGCTGAGAGCAGCAAGCTTGGGCTCGACGTTGTCGTACTCAGCAACAGGCCGCAAGGGGCCAAACAGGGCAGAGGCGATTGGGGCGAAGGAACCGAACCAACCATACAGAGTCGAGGCCGACTCAGGTCGATATGCCTCTGCCGTCGACCGACACCGGACCGGGGCGAATGCCGATGCTAGCGCTTCGCCGGGGAGCGGGCACGCTAGCAGGAAGCTGAAGTTTTCCAAGAGGTGTGCTACTCCGAGCATTCTGTAGTCGTTGTATGTTTAAAATACAGTCCTGATGTTTTGCTTCGTTGTGCAGGAGCGGGCCGATATCGACTCAAAAAGGTCGACCCATCTGCTCTGCTTGATGAGTCCGTCCAGCCGAGTCAGCAGCAGCGAACACACCTGCTGAGCAGCGGCCAGCCCCGGTTGCTGAAACGAGGTGGCTCTGACTATAGGGCCATTACGGCACTCGACCGAGAGGTGGCTGTTGAAACTGAGGCCCCAGCCCCGAGGCAACCATACGTCGCGGAGCGGGGACGGATCCCCCGAGCCGGTCCCAATGTTGTAGGGGAAGGCGGTGCCGAGGCCAGGACCCGTCGCATCGTGGTTATCGTCATCGCCATCGCGTCGGTTGCCGCCGCAACCGGAGATCCCACATTTGCCTCGGATCGAAGCTCCCCCACGTGTGATGCCTCGGACTTCTCGTGGACCACTCGCGACGGCACTATGAAAGCTTCAGGCTCGATGAAGTCGTCGCAAGGAGAGAGCGCGAGAGCCTGCTTCGTGCGCATCAACAGGTCCCAAGGGGTCACGGTATGATTCTTGTAGTGAAGCTCACAGCAATCTTCTTGTCTTGATGTTTGATTCTGTCGTCGGTTGTTCCTTGTCCTGAGCAGAAGCTCGTCGACCGCAACGAGGCGATGACAGAGGTCCTGGTCGAGATGGCTCCCCCTCACGGAATTTACAACAGCTCGGGCATTGAAGGCCGCAGATGGAGGCGCGTCACACGAGGAGGGAGGCTGGCTGAAGAGCGGCGCTGATCAGCTCAGGGCTGAGACATGGGCCCTAGCGAGAAGATCAGAGGTAAATTCCTCGAGCATATCTCCCGACTGGACGTTGGTGTAATCATCCAGCTACGTCGATCCGACCTGCTTGGTGGTGTCATGACTGCGTGATTGAGCTCTTGGCTAATCTGTGGTGCAGACCTCGAAGCGGAGAGGGAGTCGCAGCTGAAGGAGGCCGAAGAAGCCAAGGCCGAGCTTGAAAGGGTCAAGGCCGACCTGACAAAGGCCAACCGAGCTTGACCGGGAGAAGTCCGAGTTGGAGAAGGCCGTCGTCGAGCTCCGTAAGGAGAAGGCCGAACTGGAGAAGACCGTGGCCGGGTGGGAGGCTGACTACGAAAGTAAGTCCTCAACCGACTGTGATCTCAGCCAATACATTAGTCACCCTGTGTGTAGCTGAACCTGACAAGCTTACTTGCGGCCGATCTGGGCAGGCATGAGAACCAACGTCCAGGCCAGTACCGTTCTACACGGAGGAGATAAGGTCAATCAGGGAGTCACGGGAGGCCTCGTCGGGTCCGTGAAGGGGCTCCTTCACTTGTGGATCCCGCTCAGTGGGGACAGCTGTAGCAGAATTCCTCAAATAATGGGGCGTCTCGAGGACGCGCCGAGTGCCTGAAAAGGTACTCGACGAGCGGGTTGCCGCCGGTGTGGCCAGACCCTAGCATGACCAAGTCCATCTACCCGAGGGCGACATTGAGCCATCGGAGGGATTTCGAGGAGACGACCCGAGGAGCGCTGGAGCTGATCTCACAGGCGAAGCCGACTGCTGAAGCGATTACCCGAGACCTGGGTCTGTAAAGCAATATATTTGTAGTCGGTGTATACATATGCTTTCATATACGATCATTTGTGAATATATGTGTCGTGCCGCCAAACTTATTATTCGGTTGTCATTAGCTTTACCCGACCATGTAACATGCACCGAGCTAGTTCGATAGAACTTGATAAAAATCGTTCGGAGGAAGATGCTATGCTCGGGCGAACGCATCAGTCGTGGCAAGGCTTCATAACCGAGGTGAGATAAGCTTGTATGTTATTGACAGAACACATATATACATGCAGCCCCCGACTCACTACTCGATTGGAACAAGCGGCGTAGTGAGTCAGGAAAAACTGTACACATGGAAAAGTAAGATCAGGTATAGAAAGGACGTAGCTGTTCTATATTCATGAGTTGGTGATGAGGACGCCGTCTTTGGTCTTCAGTCGGTAGGCGCCTGCCGCGTGACCTCGGCTATAATGAACGGCCCTTCCCAGATGGGGGATAGTTTATGCCTGTCCTTGGTGGTTTGTATCTTCTTAGAACGAGATCCGACCAAAAAGCACGCGCGCCACGGCATTGCGATTGTGGTAGCGACGCAGGCCTTGAAGATACCTTGCCGACTGGATTGTGCGGCGTCTCTTGCTTCTTCCAGCTGATCTAATTCGATCAGTCGGGTGCTGTTGGAATCGTCTTCGGAGTAAGCCCGACTCGCGGAGAGCCGAACTGTATCTGGTCGTAGCATGGCCTCAGTACGTAGACCAGGAAGAAAGGGGATTGCCCTGTGCCCGACTAACCGTGGTTCTGAGAGACAGAGAACGGATGGAGTTCTTGTACCACCGACCCGCATATGGTTGTAGTGGTCGTATATCCTGGCCTTGATGCTTGTAGACCATGCCGTTGGCTCGCTCAACCTGCCCGTTGCTCCGCGGGTGTGCCACAGACGCATAGTAGATCTGATGCCGAAGTCGTCGCAGAAATCTTGGAATAGGCCTGCCGCGAACTGAGTGCCGTTGTCGGTTATGATGCGGGTTAGGGACCCAAACCGGTATGTATACTCAAGATGAAGTCTTTGCTCGTGCGCTGTGATTGTTGCGACAGGTTTAGCCTCAATCCACTTGGCGAATTTATCCACTGCGACGAATAAATGTGTGAACCCTCCTGGCGCTTTCTTGAATGGCCCGACCATGTCGAGCCCATACTGCGAATGGCCAAGAGATAGGGATAGTCTGGAGTTCCTGGGCGGGAAGATTTGTCTGTCTTGCGAAGAACTGGCAACCCTCGCACTTGCGAACGATATCTTGGCGTCTGTGACTGCGGTGGGCCAGAAGAATCCCTGCCGTAAGCTTTTCCGACTAACGTCCTGGATGCAGCGTGGTTGCCACATATGCCCGAGTGGGATTGAATGCAGGATCTGCTTGCCTTCCTCGTGGTGACACAGGCATGAGGACACGGATGCGCTCCTTCGGTACAGTCTTCTCCGACTAGCAGGAAGCTTTTGCTCGGCGCTTGATTGCTCGGATGATTGCGATCTTCTGGGAGTTCATCGTCCAGGAGGAATTTGAGAACGGGACCCTCCAGTCTTGACATATGTGCAGCACTTCGTCGGTGGTCGGGTAGGCTCGCCTCCCGACTGCTCTTGTGCCGGTTTCTTCTTGACTGATGGCTCCATAAGTTGCTCGACGAAGATTCCAGTCGGAACCGCTTCTCGCTTGGATCCCATGTTTGCCAGCTCATCGGCCGCGTCGTTGTATTGACGCAGGACATGTGTGATTTCCAGCCCGTCGAACTTGTTTTCCAACTTGCGGACCTCCTGACAGTATGCGCCATTGTCGTCGAGACAGGTCAGTCTTTCATGACTTGGTTGACCACGAGTTGGGAGTCTCCGCGCACAACCAGTCGACGTATGCCCGAGTGATATGGCGATGCGAAGCCCGTGAACAAAGAGCCTCGTACTCGCGACGTTGTGGGAAGCCGGGGAAGTGATTGTAGTACGTACTTCAACTTTTCGCCAGTGGGGGATGTCAGTATGACACCAGCCCCGGCACCGCGATCCGTAAGGAACCGTCGAAGTACATTGTCCAGTACTCTAGCTTTGTTGTTGGTGTTGGGAGTTGAACTTCTGTCCACTCGCCACGAAGTCGGCTAGAGCTGAGATTTGATAGCTGTCCGTGGCTGAAAGGTGATGTCAAACGCCATCAGCTCGAGTGCCATTTAGCGATCCGGCCGGTGGCCTCGCGATTTATGAAGGACATCCCCGAGTGGAAACGCTGTGACCACCGTGACTTGATGTGTTTGAAAGTAGTGCACCAGCTTTCGGACTGTGATGAGTAGGCCGTATAGCAGCTTCTGGACCTGCGGGTATCTTGTTTTGGAGTCGGCAAGGACCTCGCTGACAAATAGATTGGGCCGTTGTATTTTTTGAAGATGACCCTGTTCGGATCGCTCCACTACCAGCACCGTGCTGACTACCTGTGTTGTTGCCGCCAGATAAAGCATTAGTGGGTTTCCTGGGGGCAGGGGTGACGCTAGCACGGGGGTGTGATGTGAGGAATTCTTTGAAGTCTTCGAAGGCTTGCTGGCTTCCGGGGTCCACTGAAAGGTGTCCGCCTTTTTGAGGAGCTTGAAGAAGGGCATGCCCGTTCGCGCCAGTCGGGAGATAAACCGACTGAGTGCCGCCATGCAGCCTGTCAGCTTCTGGATGTCTTTGAGGTTGGTCGGGGGCGCCATGTTCTTGATGGCGTTGACTTTCTCCGGGTTAGCCTCGATGCCGCGGTGCGAGACGATGAAGCCGAGTAACTTCCCAGACGGCACCCCGAAGGTGCACTTGTCCGGGTTCAACTTCATCTTGAATCTTCGAAGGTTTTGGAAGGTTTCTTCCAAGTCGGCAATGAGGTCTTGTCTGGATTTAGACTTGATCACCACATCGTCGACGTAGGCTTCCACGTTGCGCCCGATCTGAGTGTGCAGACACCGCTGAATAGCCCTTTGGTAGGTTGCGCCTGCGTTTTTCAGACCGAACGGCATTGTGATATAGCAATACGCTCCAAACGGCGTGATGAAAGATGTTTTTAAACAGTCTTGTTCCCTCAAGCTAATTTGATGATATCCCGAATAACAGTCGAGAAAACTGAGTAGGTCGCACCCCGCCGTGGAGTCAACCACCTGATCTATCCTGGGAAGACCAAATGGGTCCTTGGGGCACGCTTTGTTGAGGTCGGTGTAGTCGACGCACATGCGCCATTTACCGTTTTCTTTCCGGACCAGGACTGGGTTGGCCAGCCAGTCCGGGTGGTAGACTTCCTTGATGAAGCGGCTGCGAGGAGCTTGGTGATTTCCTCCCGGATAGCATCCTTGCGGTCTTGAGCGAAGCGCCGCAGCCGTTGTTTGACCGGCTTGGCGTCTGCTTTACGTGTAGGGCATGCTCGATCACCTCCCTTGGTACGCCCGGCATGTCGGACGGTTTTCCACGCGAAGATATCTTTGTTGGCTTGGAGGAAGGTGACGAGCGCGTCTTCCTATTTGGGGTCGAGTCCTGTCCCGACTAAGGCAGTCTTGGAGGGGTCGGAAGGGTCCAGGGGATCTTCTTCGTGTCAGAGTCCGCTGAAATTCCCGACTTCGCTGCTTTTTTCGCCGGAACTGGATTTGATCGACTTCAGATGTAGCGGCTTGCCGGATGCTGTCGCGCCCGACTGCCGCTTCTTGTGTTTGAGCCAGCTCGCAGCTCTCCTTGTCGCAGGTGAAGGCTTGCTTAGCGTCGCTGCGGAGGGAGAGGACTCCTGCTGGCCCGGGCATCTTCAGCACCATGTATGTGTAGTGCGGTATCGCCATGAATTTGGCGAGGGCCGGTCGTCCGAGTATCGCGTGATACGCGGTCTCGAAGTCGGCGACCTCGAAGGAGATGTTTTCTGTGCGGAAGTTGTCCCGCGTGCCGAAGGTCACCGGCAAGGTTATCTGCCCGAGTGGGGTTGATGACAAGCCGGGGATTATCCCATGGAAGGGCGCGGTGCTCGGCCGTAGTTCTGAACGAGGAATTCTCATCTCGTCCAAAGTCTTGGCGAACAGGATGTTGAGCGCACTGCCTCCGTCGATGAGGGTTTTCTTCAGCCTAATATTTTTGACGACCGGATCTAGGACGAGTGGGTATCGTCCCGGGTGAGAAACCCGATCTGGGTGATCCGCGCGGTTGAAGGTGATAGCCATTTCCGACCAGCGCAGGTATTGGGGGGTATCCGTTGTGGAGACCGCGTTAATATCCCGTGCTGATAGCTTCTGCTTGCGCTTGGATTCGTACGCGAGTGGCCCCCCGAAGATGTGGTTGAGTTCGGCTTGGGGGTCCTGGAAGTCATCAGCCGGACCCGAGTCTGGCTTGTCCTTGTCCTTGTCGGCGCCAGACGATGAAGCCTGCTCGGAGGCAAACTTCTTGAGCATGTGGCAGTCTTTGGCCACGTGCCGGCCCTTGGGGTGAAAGGGGCAAGGCCCGCTCATGACTTTCTGGTAGTCGTTGTTCCGCTGGGGCCGCGACCGACTGCGCTCCATGTTAGCCACCTCGTTGTCTGACTTCCGCTTGCGGCTGCCAGGCTTGTTCTGAGGCGGCTCGTTGTCGGCTTTTGCCCTGTTGTCTTTTTGTCGGGGCTCCTTCTTTTCGTCGAAGGCCTCTGCGACGGCTTCAGCTGAGTCGGCGTATTTGTTGGCCATGTCGAAGAGAGTCCGGACAGTGGATGGTGGCTTCCGAGTGAATTTCGCGATGAGCGGGGCGTCTTTTACTCCCCTGCGGAAGGCGGCGATGACGACCTCGTCTTTGATGCTTGGGATTTGATTGCGCTTCTCGGAAAACCTTTTGATGAATTCTCGTAGAGACTCGTTCTTTTTCTGATGCAGTTGGTAGAGGTCGTGCTCGGAAGCCGGTCTCTCGTAGGTCCCCTGGAAGTTAGCGATGAACCGCTCCCTGAGTTGTCCCCAGGAACCGATCGACCGCCTTGGGAGGCCTGTCAGCCATGTCCTCGCCGAGTCGGATAACGCGACTGGGAGGTAGTTAGCTATGGCTCTGCTGTCGCCCCCAGCAGCTTGAACTGCTAGGACGTAAACGGTGAGCCAGGACTCTGGGTTGGTCTTGCCGTCGTACTTTTCAATTCCGGTAGGCTTAAAGCCGACTGGCCATCGGACGTCCTGTAACTCCCGAGTAAAGGCTGGAATGCCTTCATTATCGTGAGGACTCGGGCTTCGGTTTTGGCGGTGTAGCCGCTCGTAATGGAGACCGAAGCGCTCGTGTTCATCCTCCAGCCGGCGGCGTTCGTCTTCTTCGCGTTCTTCGCGCCGGGCCCTTAGGGTGTGGCGGAGATCGCGTTGTAACCGCAATCGGAGGTCTTGATTGGGTCGGCGGTCGTATTGGTGACGCCGTCGGTTGTCGTAGTTGGTATTGCCGAGTGTTGTTTGGCGGGATTCTTCATGCTGCCGGGTGGAACCGGCTGCCCGTCGTCGTGCTGATGCAGATGACTCCGCCGCTGGAGAGCCCGTTCGACGGGTCGGTATGTGAGTGTTGCCTGACTGTTCTTGCTGCTGGCAGGCGGCAGCAGTAATCATCGCCTTGATCTTGGCGATGGTTGGTGTGGCCTGATGATCAGGCCCAAACTGGAGTGTGTCCAGCAGAGTTGCGGCGGCCACGACGTTCTGTTGTGGCGTGACGAAGACATCGTGGTCGCCGACTTTGGTTTGGAGGATCTGCTGCTGGGCGGCTCGCCCAGCTTGTCGAAGCCCGTCATTGCGAGCTTGTCGGTTGGCCTCCGCTTGTTGTTGTATTCGGCGCGCCTCCTCATGCTGCTCCTCTTGCAGTCGGCGCACCTCGGAAGGTGGCGTTGAAGCCATGAAGATCTCGCGGGGGAGGAGGAAGCTTGCCAAGGTGGAGTCCGAGTTGCTGCTCGAACCACCATCCGACTTAGTGTCGGACTCCGAGTAGTTTATCGGAGTTAGGACGACTCCGACCTCCCTAGATCCAATCTGAAACGGTTCATGACCGCGTCCAAACTGAATCGCTGGAGGTTGGGTCTGCTGCGCGGGTTGTAGATGCACAGCGTCACCGAATCCGTACGGGAGATTGACGATCTCTCCCCCTCTTGGCCTAACCCGCGCTGGCTCAAGGCCTAGCGCGAGTCGGACGCCGAAGGAGAGAGTTGTCCCGATGTCCGGCGATGTGAGGGACTGTCGTAGTAGATCGTCGAAGGAGATGGCGACGTCCCTGGGGCCGACTGGCGCTACGCCGGCTGGCTCCTCGGCTGGCGAGATTGGATCTGCTTCAGCCAAGGAAAGATTGCCGAGTTGATCGGCGACGAAATCAAGACTCCCGAAGGTGATGGTGTCTCCATTGGAGAACTTGTTGCCCTTGACTTCGTTGATGGGATCCATCGAATCTGTTGATGAAGAATTCGCCGGTCCCCTACCTGGCGCGCCAACTGTCGATGCTTTGCACCGGCAATAATACTACGGGGGTACTCGGCGACCTGGAATTCGGTGGATTGCAGAGGAACACGAGGGAATTATACTGGTTCAGGCCCTCAATGTGAGGTAATACCCTACGTCCAGTTGAGGTGTTATTCCTCTGAGGTGGATTTGTGATCAATGATCTGGGTGTGCCCTCATGGGGCGCCCTGCCTCCCTTTATATACTAGGGGACAGGGGTACATGGTAAGGATCCCAGTCGGATACGACCAAGGGATTTCCTTATTAGAGATATAATCCTATCCGACTAAGGCTATGTTTCCTTATTGTACAAGGCATAGCCTGCCGGGTGCTATCTTATCTCTAATTACATGATCTGGCCCATCCTCTATCCGAGTGGCCCATGTGCTTGTAGTGAGGTACCCGGGGCCCATGGCTTCCACAGAGGGACTTAAAGTGGACTTTTTTCTTCCAAAGCCAACATAGCCAACGTGGTGTAACACGGGTGGGACAGGACATGCGATGCTCTCACGCACGGCCTATGAGAGAATTGCGGTAGATGCCGCGGTGTGTGGCCCGTGCAAAGCCGCGTCGTTGGTTTTCCTGGTAGGATCTGCAGGTGCGTGTCGTGGCCCACACGAGGCAACTCAGGCGCGATTTGCTATAGTGGAACATCGCAGAGGTGAGCTGCTGCTGGGAAAAAGCCCAATTTACGTCCCTCAACTATGCGCCGAGTTTGATTCGCGTCCCTCAATCGCAAAATCGGGTATAGAGTCCCCTAACTATTAAAACCGGTTGCAAATCGAGTCTCTCGGCGGTTTGAAGAGCGATTTCATTCTACTTGGCGCCCACGTGACGTATTGACTTGGTCTTTATCCCATATAACGTTTACGTGGAACTTATATGGCACTGGAAGAAAAATAAAAAATAATAAGACACATATATTAGTGAGACAAAAATAATAAAAAAAATAGTAGTTCCATATGTTAGTCGCCCCTCCCTCTCTCCCTTCACCCTCTCTATTCATCTTCCCTCACCTCTCCTGTCTCTTGGCCATGCGCCTCGACGGTCGTGGCCGTCGCGAGCGCGGAGGTGAGGTGTGCACACTAGTCTGCTCGTGGAGCGGCGCACCGCACACGGACGAGTTGAGGTCACAGACCCACCGCAGCGACCCCGACGAGCCCCGGCATGCCCCGCGACTTGAGCATCGTCTTCACGTCCTCCCACATCGCCGCCCTCCCCTCCTAGCAGGAATCGAACCAGCGCGAATGCAGGGGAAGAGGTGGGAGGAGGAAGAAGGGGGCAGCTTCTTTTTCTCCCTTAGCGGCGAAGGATGGAGGATGAGGGAAGTGCGTGGAAGAATACGAGGAGGTGGTCGGCGATGCGATCCCATCCTCCTCCCCGACGGCTGGCCGGCAGCGCCAGGACGGGGGCCAGCAGCACGAGGAGGCGGAGACGACAAGAGGAGCCCACGCTAGCGCTGCTCGCGCTCCTTGCCGACGCTATTAATGCATTGGCCGGTGACGGGGACGCGGCCGCCGTCGCCGCGCACCTCGATGCAGGGGGGTCGACGCCTGCAACGCCATCACCGCTCGACTCGACCGGCTCCGCCGTGCAAACCAGCCCACGGTGTGCTAAACCGCCTGTAACTGCGGTTACCGCCCAAATCGTTGGGTATTACAAACGGTTTGCTTTAAATAAATTTCATCCGAATTTAATTTTTTTAAAGAATAAAAAAATTTTAAAAAATTTAGTAGGTAGTACTTGTGGTAAAAAAAGTTTATAAAAATAGCGATGTTTACTTTATTTTTTAGAACCCATCGAAGTTATAAAAAATATGAGATTGGTTAGGATATAATTTCTACTTTATTTAAGTGTAAAAACGATAGCAAGGGTTATAAAAAAATTATACAATATTATATTTTTTTCTAGAGATATCCACATTTTTTTCTTAGAGATATCCATAATTTTTCCTGAATTTTCTATAATTTTTTAGAATTTTTACTACATTTTACAATTTTTTCCGTATTTTTTTTAGCTTCAACATACCACAGCTTACTGTGTGGTTATCGTGCGATATCACGGGATAACCATGATTTTACCGTGAGATTTGAAATTTTTAAATTTAAATTTTTAAAAATAAATTTCGTACGGTTTTAGACGGTTACCGTCATACTATTGAAAATGATAATCCCAAAATGGTAAACACTGAACCAGCCTAGAAGATGAATTAACTTGGTTTTAATAGTTGAGAGACTTTTTATATTTGATTTTGTGGTTGAGAGACGTGAATCAATCTCGGGACATAGTTCAGGACGCAAATTAAACCTTTTCCGCTACTGCTGCTAGTCTTTCCAATGTGCACATCTTCTCCCAGCTCGATTTGTCTCGGTGAAATAGAGTAGTACCACACACCTGGCCTAGCTACTGGATCTGAGATCTGACTGGAGCTAACACAAACATGCAGTGAGCCCACATTTTGGGGGCCAAGAAGGCAAGGACCACCATGGATGGAGTAGCTAGCTGACCGAGCAAAAGGGAAACTAACATTAACATAACTGACAAAATTTGAGCGAGATAGCGCCACATGGGTATGGCCCGTTTTCTTCATGCATGCTGTTTCAGAGACTCAGATTCAGACAGCAAAACATGTGTCTGAATCAACACTACAATTTGAAACATAAACATTTTTTTCTCTCAACTTCCGAGTAACACTACTGCGCGGAGTACCTCACATTCCATGGCCTTAAAGTAGTTCAGGTTGGACAGCACAATGCAGCGACAACAAGCAAGGCCTGTACCTGCTGCACGTGGATTAGTTTCAGCAAAGACGGTATCAAGTTGAACAGAAGCAATGCCGGTCTTAGCCTTATTTGAATGTGTTTATGGCTTTTGTTTATTGACTCGTTTTTTATAAATATATTTTTCGAACTACTAAACGATACAAAAAAATTATATAAAAATATTTTTAAAAAATTAAATATATCTATTTTTAAGTTTTTAATAGTTAATACTTAATTAATCATATATTAATGATATTTTTTATTTAACATGCGTCTTATAAAACGGATGTAGAAGCATATCCAAAGGCACCTTAGCTGGAAAGAAATCCTACTAGTATAAACTACAGTGCTGGACCATGTGGGCAACATACATTCATGCGAATACAGCTGTGGTGGAATGTTCGGATGCTAATCCATATGGCGGCAATCCATCTGGTGCTTAATTATCGCTTAATCTACTGCTTATAAACTAAACTTTCGATGTTTCTTAAGACCAGATTGGCATAGGAGTAATCAAACTACTAATGTACAACACTAGGTCACCTGGAAATGGCGTGTCAAACCCCAATATAATCTGGAGGAGAATTGCCTCGCAATTGTCATCTCGTATTTTCTTCTTTTCCTTTGGGGGAAATCTTGTACTCGTTTATAGATCGAGTGGATTTGTTATGTGATCTTTACGCTGTTTCTGGATTATATTTCATCAAAGCGTAGCTAAAGAAGAATCTTGGAATTAAAAAAGGGCAAAGCAAATGCCATTTTCAGCTCAGCAAAATCTCAAAGCAAAATGAGCCAGTGATCCGTGACAGCAACGGTCGGCTTGTTCTTGAGAAAAATCATGAGATGTTCGTGGCAAACTTCGCTGTCTCGTTGATGGCATGATCCAACAAGAGGGACACGCGTCTCTCTGTCGCCGGGCCAGCGAGGCCCCAACTCCGATGCCCTGAAATTATATCTTATCTTGGGTTTAATCCACGCGTTCTCCCTAATTATTCCCCTTAAGTACTTGCTTTCCTTGTCATTAAGGCCAGGAATGGTAGTGCATCTACATCAAATCCCACTCCAAATTGCTTTGCCAAATTAACAAATTAAAGCCCAAAGAGCATATTCATTTTTCCTCTTCCTTTACTATCCCTGTTGAGCTTGACTTATCGCAGTATCCGTATCTTTACTATTAAAAACGAAGTCCTCCTTCTATCTCTTCTACCACTCTGCACACAGCACGAGAAAAAATAAAAAAACTTTATTTATTCTCATTTTCAGTGATACAGTGTTACTGGTTAAAAAAAGAGGAAATCACTACCATAAAAACTTAGAGGCTATTTTTATAAATCGAGTGGTTCTACTAAGGTGACATTCACTTTAACTTTTTCATCCGGCTTATAAGCCGCACATAAATAGAAAATATTATTAACATATAATT
This sequence comes from Oryza meyeriana var. granulata, assembly GCA_003991445.1. Taxonomy (NCBI): domain Eukaryota; kingdom Viridiplantae; phylum Streptophyta; class Magnoliopsida; order Poales; family Poaceae; genus Oryza; species Oryza meyeriana. The sequence continues at coordinate 15,108 of RYFJ01002606.1, forward strand.
AATTAAATATTAACTATTAAAAATTTAGCATAAATATATTTAAATAGGGCTGGTTACCGTGCTAACAGCAGGAGGTAGCTCAGTCATTGCAATGCAAGCAGTTGTTATCATGGCATGTGTTGGGGGTAATACGGTAATTGCACAGACGCAGTGAACAGTGCCACGTGGGCAGTTTGGGAAGAACACAACACACTGACACCGAGCCCAACACATAAGCGGGGCTCTAGATCTCTTTCACAAATCCAAATCCACTTCTTTAATCGTCCTCTCGTCTTCTTTTTTCCTTTCGCGGAAAGCATAATCGCGTTAACCTGAGAGTGCATTAGCGCAATCACAAAAGCAAAAGCGAAGAAGAAGAGGGAGGAGGAACGGAGCGCGGAAAAGGAAAAAAGAATCCATCTTTGCATCGCACATCCCTGTCGTGTTTCTACCCTTCTTCCGCTTGAAGCTTTTCTTTGGTCTTATCTTCGTTGGGGAGGCAGGAGGTGGTGCGATCTTGTTGGGGTTTCAGGTCAGGCGGGGGGAGAGAGAGAGAGAGCGGCTGAGCCATGGCATTGCCTGTTTCCCTCGTTCGCATCGCGGTGCTTCTGCTCGCCCTCCTGCCATTCTGCGCGACGCATCCCAGCCCCGGCTTCCATGCTCCTCGCGAGTTTCAGAAGGCACTCGTCCCAGGTTGTTCCCCTTCTCCTGGTTCTTGTTTCTGTTACATGTTTCGTTGCAGGAAAAATGGTTGCTTTTTTGATTCCGTAGGATTTTGTGGTACCCTATAACTTCTCTGTAATGAAGTCGAGTTCTTGATGTGGAAATAATCCCCAATTTTTTTAGTGCGATGTGGTCCTCAGGTTATTGGTCATCTGTTCCTTGTCTCTTTCTTTGGCTTCTCAAATTTTTCTTAAATAAAAACTTGATGTGTTAATGTCTAAATTTTTTGGTCTGGGTTTTCTGCTTGCTGAGAAATCTGTGCATGTCTCAGTTTAAGTTACTGTCTTGCGCTTCTCTACGTATATTGTGAATTTTAATTATATGGTTTTAGCATCTTGGCTAAGCAATACATGACGAAATTCTGTTTTTCTATCCGCTCTTATGACAGTGCATCAGATTTTTTTTCACAGTTTTTCTTTAGCAAGACGTTTCAAGCATTCCCTTTTTTCAGTTGCTGGGTGTCAACAGTGCTATTCCCAAATTATTTCTTTATCACAAATGGAATTTTTATTAGGTTGCTCCTTTTGATGCGGTAGGTACCGGAGTGCTAGTTTTGTCCACAATTTGGGGCTTGGTTGCCGACAGTTTCTAGCTTTGATTAATCAGTGCCAAATATCTTGGGTAGTTATCTTTTATCTTAAATTGCGAATATAACTCTATTTTCTGTTCGATGATCGTTTTTATTAATGTTAAGTAACTATAACCGGAAAAAGCAGATAAAACATGGATTGGTGGCGAGAGATCAATTGCTGAAGCTCCTGTTGATGTAAATGTCACTACAAATAGTTCCTTTATCTTGGCACGAGAGCGAACATATAGAAAAGACCCCTTGAATGGATTCAGGAAATATACTGGCGGTTGGAATATTAGCGAAGTGCACTATTTGGCTGTAAGAATGTTTACAACCTGAAATTGCACCTCACTCATCTGTTTACGCTTGTTGCCTGCATAATAACACATAATATTTTGTTTGCAGTCAGTTGCATACACAGCTTTTCCACTGTTCATCATTGCCCTGTTCTGGTTTGTGCTGTTTTTTGTGGTTATGCTTGGAGTTCTCTGCAAACATTGCTGTTGTCCACATCGCGGTTACACATACTCTCGGGTAGCATATGCCCTATCTCTGATACTTCTAATATTGTTCACTTGTGCTGCAATGTAAGTACTCTTATATTTCAAAGCTGGGCCACTTTCATGATTCCTTACATTTAACATATTCATAGTTGTGTTTGCTAACCTAGTTCAATTCAATGCTAACACGCTGGATGGTCATGGCTGTATGATGGTCAGGCAAGTTCCATAAAAGCACGACGACTACCTTGGATTTTGTTGTTAGCCAGGCGAATTTTACTGTTGACAACCTTAATAACTTATCTGATAGTTTATCTGCCGCAAAGAAGGTTGACATAGGTCGATCCTTTTTGCCTCTTGATGTGCAAAATCAGATCAATGAAATTCAAGGAAAGTTGAATTCATCAGCTACTGAACTTGCTACTAGAACTACTGATAATTCTGAGAAGATACAGAAATGGCTGAATCAAGTGTAAGTATCTTTTATTCTCTCATCACTACATTTCCTCTTAATGATTCAATTGACAGTGGCTAGTTGTTGTGCACATGATTGCAAAACATTATGTCAGGCGGATTGCTTTGATTGTCATTGCGGCAGGAATGCTTCTTCTGGCATTTGTTGGCTTCTGTAAGTCTTTATAAATTTTTTACATTGTTTAGAGAGTGAATTTATCCATGCACATTTTTTTTTGCTAAAACACAAGTTGTTTTTATGCTGAAATGGTGTCGCTTTTCTTTACCAGTGTTATCTATCTTTGGGCTGGAATTCATTGTCTCTATGTAAGTTAACACCTTTGTATGTGCTAACATTTTTGACTTCTCCTTTCTTTGTGCCCATATTATAACATACTATCATTCATTTCTGTACATCTTATGCAGTTTGGTGGTTATCGGATGGATACTAGTCACTGGGACGTTTATCCTGTGTGGGGTCTTCCTTCTTCTGCATAAGTATGAATTCCACTTGCATCATCTTACATTTGTATGTTCCAAACATATAGCTAGAGTTAGTATGTGCGCAGACCTTTTATTCGTGGTGTTGCTCTAAGTGTTTAATGCTGGCTGCTGAGTTGCTGCCAAATCCAACTAAGCCTTAGCCCTTATTTTTATAATCAAATGGTCAAAAACCAGATTACATTGTTAATTCTAGTAACTGAGCTTAGCACAGTTGTTGAAAGTTATGGATGTACACACCCCCATCACCCAAAGTTTGAGCCATCTTCAACTTGAATTTAGTTGCCTTTCTTGAAAAAAGATAAACCTAGATCTGAAAGACTGGTAGCGGCCACTTCACCACTGCTATATAGATGCCAGTCATCTGCCATTTTTGTTGCATTCCTGAGGTCTGAAATGGTCTTAGTTTGAAAACAGAACTGCACCATTTAGCAATAGTTGCTATATTGACTCCTAGTTTCTATGTCATATTGTGTTCCAATTCACGTCAATTTATGCACAGCACGGTTATTCTTCAATATTGATATTCCGAAACTCTGTCTGATGACACCTCTCGTATGAGAACATATTCTGCCACCATATATTTCTAGCTTTGTGGTAGTAAATTCTTTTCGTTAAAAACTTGCACATGATTAGCGCTCTACTACTTTTAAAATACTTGATGTTTAATTATGTCTTAATATGAAACACTTAGTAATAAAGCTGGAAGAAAGACCAGATCTTTTGGAATAGCTCCCTGTAGTTTGTATGAGCTTTTGATTGACAGTAAATAGCTAGTGCATGTAATGGCAGTCGTGGACTCGTGGTCCAGTCACTGATGCTCCTATTATGTACCCTCTAAGAATGACCTTTATGATTAATTGAACTCAGATCCAATTTTAATACTGTTTTACCTCTTTTGTCTTGTGACAGTGTCGTTGCAGATACTTGTGTTTCGATGGAGGAGTGGGTTGCTCATCCAACAGAACACACTGCTCTGGATGACATTATCCCGTGTGTTGAGCCCGCTACAGCGAACGAATCCCTCTATAGAAGTAGGCAAGTCACTTTCCAACTGGTGAATCTGGTCAACCAAGTAATCACCAACGTGTCCAATAGAAACTTCCCTCCACAAACTCCTTTCTTCTACTTCAACCAGTCAGGGCCACTGATGCCTACACTTTGCAACCCATTCATGGCTGACATGAGCAACCGTACTTGCACCAGAGGAGAGGTTACCTTGGACAATGCAACCCGGGTAAATAATCTGCAACCTGTTTCGTAATCTCAAATTTGGTGAATTGTTGACAGCATTCCATCTGTCCCTATTACCAAATGCAGGTTTGGAAGAATTTCGAATGCCAGACTACCACTGTATCAGGAAGTGAGATATGTACCACCGTGGGCCGTATTACCCCAACGTTTCTTGGTCAGATGGCGGCGGGTGTGAATGTGAGCCAGGGGCTGTATCAGTATGGCCCTTTCCTGATTCAGCTGGAGGACTGCACTTTCGTCCGCGACACCTTCACCAACATCAACCAGAACTACTGTCCTGGTCTGGAGAGGTACAGCAAATGGGTCTACGTTGGCCTGGTGATGGTCTCATCGGCTGTGATGCTCTCCCTCGTGTTCTGGGTGATCTACGCGAGGGAGCGGCGCCACCGTGCGTACAGCAAGCAGTACATCGCCGAGCACAACTACCCAGACAAGCCACCTCCGACTGGCGCAGATGCTTGATGGCCGCTGCTGTGCTGCAGATGGTCGCCATGTTCATACTTGTGCCTGTCATCATCGTGTAGATCATCGTACCTCTGATTGTTCGTCGCCTACACCGATCCTATCCTCTTTTTGGTAGCTTTGATGTGAATTATCATTGTACTCATGGTAGCTCTGTAGCATGATCTTTCATCTTGTTTGCTCTTCTTGGTGAGCTGAACTTGTTAGGGGTGGTGTTTGTGGACTTGAGATTGAGACAGACTTCTGGTTTTGTCATTAGAGTTTCAGTCTGTGTACATGTTGCTGATGTACAGTCATGATCCAGAAGAATTGCTTCATTGTCATTAACTCATTACTCAGCGTGTTTTCACTTGCATGTTATACAGCAGTTTTGCGGATATTTACTTAGGGCTGAAAACGGTCGGTAAAATTTCCGAACCGACCGACGCCGTTTTCCGGATTTTACCGACCGTTTTCCGTTTTTTTCGGTACTGGTCGGAAATGATCCGGAAAACGGTATTTGGGTTTCGGAAACGGTATCGGAAATGATTTCAGTAGTTTACCGACCGTTTTCGAAGTTTACCATATTTATTCGGAAATTTACCGATAACACTGATTCGGAAATTTATTCGGAAATTAACCTAATTTCCTAGCTGAAGTACCCTCACCTTATCCGCTCAATCTCAGGCTTAGCTTCTCACTGCAAGACACACACGGTCACAGCCTCCGCCGCCGCTCTCGTCCGGCCGCCGCTCCCGTCCGCCGCCCCGCCAGCCGCCGCTCCCGTCCTCCCCCGCCGGCCTCCGCTCCCGTCTGCCGCCCCCGCCGGCCTCCGCTCCCGTCCGCCGCCCAGCGGGCCTCCGCCGCTGCCCGGTGCCCCACCCCGCCGGCCTCCGCTCCCGTCTGCCGCCCCGCCGGCCTCCGCTGCCGCCCGGTGCCCACCCCGCTGGCCTCCGCTCCGCCCTCCCGTCCGGCCGCTGCTCCCGTCCGCCGCCCCGCCAGCCGCCGCTCCCGTCCGCCGCCTCTCCCGTCCGGCCGCCGCTCCCGTCCGCCGCCCTCCCGTCCGGCCGCTGCTCCCGTCCGCCGCTGCTCCCGTCCGCCGCTCGCCAGCCGCCGCGCCCGTCCGCCGCCGCTCCCGTCCGGCCGCTGCTCCCGTCCGCCGCCCGCCAGCCGCCGCTCCCGTCCTCCCCCGCGGCCTCCGCTCCCGTCTGCCGCCCCCGCCGGCCTCCGCTCCCGTCCGCCGCCCAGCGGGCCTCCGCCGCTGCCCGGTGCCCCACCCCGCCGGCCTCCGCTCCCGTCTGCTCCTCTCCTGTCCGCCGCCCCACCAGGCGCCAGCCTCTGCTGCTGGCCTCCCGTGCGCTCGGCCTGCCTGCCTGGCGTTCTGCTGGACCTTTTAATTTCTATATCCTTTTCTTTTCTGAAAATGAAACTTTCCATAGCCGTTTGCTTAAGATATTTTTCTCATCTTGTGTGCTGCAAGGTACTCTGGAAACTTACTGACAAGAGATGCCTGTGATCAATTAGATTTTTGATGCAATCATCTGTGATCCACCTCCACCATATGGAGTCCGGGCTGGAGACCGCAAGTCAAGTACCCTGAGCACCCCTGCTTCAAGCTGATCGCCTCCTACGAGCAGATTCTGAGCATGAGGTTATTTATGATGGTATATTGGTTTTGGACATAGTTACATTGTCATCTTGTATGCTATCATGTTGGATAATTATTGAGATTGTTTTTTATGATGGGCGATTATTATGTGATATCGCTATTATTATGTTTAGTGATTATGTGAGTTACGCTAGATATCACATGTGAGGTAAAGTTATTTCCGATCCGAATTCATGGATGTCCGACCGATATCGATGAATTTCCGACCGAGCAACTCCATTTCCGATGTTTCCGAATTTTCCGAAGCCGTTTCCATTTCCGACATTACCGTTTCCGATTCCGATTCCGAGTACAAAATATGGAAATGGAAATGATTTAGGGGTTTTTCCGATCATTTCCGACCGTTTTCAGCCCTATATTTACTGTTACTAATTTAATTTTTTTTAAATTTACAAAACTAATTTTCGATTTGGGAAATTTGCAAAACTAACCTCTTGCCGCCCTGGGCCACGGCGGTATTTAAAAACCGCCGTGGCCCAGGGCGGCGAATGGCATCCCCGTCACCCAGGGCTAACGGCGCCGGCCGCCGTTAGCCCCGGGGAGGCCACGTGGATTCGCCGCCCTGGGGGACGGCGGCGAATGCCCGCAGGGGGCCGAATGCAAAATTGCATTCGCCGCCGGGGGACGGCGAATGCATAGGACCGTCCGCACAGCGATCGGACGGTCCGAATCCACGGCAAATTGTTGTAACGCGCGCTAACTACCTTAAAACAGTCATAACTTTCGCATACGGTCTCGGAATCGGGCAAATAAGTACTCTACAGACATCTACAGAAAAATTTACATCCGCTTCCCCCTACTTCGTCGGGTTTGTCCAAAAAAATTTTGCGAAATTCGGCCGGGAAGATTGAATTTTTGAGCTCCGAAGTTTCAGCACGGTTTTTAAAGCACACTCATAATTTTCTACAGGCCACATCTTACATCGGTTTAATCTGCACCTTCACGAGATTTTGCTATTCTCGTGTTGCTAGTTGAGAAAAAAATATCAAAAAAAAAGAAAAAAATTTTTGCAGGCAGCCCCCTGAATTCGGACGGTCCGATCCTTGTGTGGACCGTCCGTTCACTATGCTAAAAACCGCCGTCCCCTAAGGCGGCGAATCCACGTGGCCTCCCCGGGGCTAACGGCGGTCGGCGCCGTTAACCCCGGGTGACGGGGATGCCATTCGCCGCCCTGGGCCACGGCGGTTTTTAAATACCGCCGTGGCCCAATGCGGCAAGAGGTTAGTTTTGCAAATTTCCCAAATCGAAAATTAGTTTTGTAAATTTAAAAAAAAATAAATTAGTAACAATAAATTTACGCAGTTTTGCTGTGGCAATATCGATCCATCGATACGTAGATGGGCCTGAGGCAGCGGCTCTTCATGCAGGCCGTTACGGTCCAGACTTGTTGACATGGGCCATTTATATGAAAGAGGCAACGAGGCCCATGAGAAGATAGTGCAACAGTGCAGGCCCATCACGTTCATGATTCGGCCCATCTGGGTTTCCGCAACCGGCTCTGCTCGTTTCCTTTCGTCGTCAGATCAGTTGGTTAGAGATTCAGAGCTGACAAGATCCTGCATGAATTTATCGTAGGAGTTGAACTTGAGAGTTTGGTTGATTCGGTTCCCGCAAAAAGTCTGCGAGTTAACTATTTCTGTTGGATATAACGATACTACTATCTACCAACATTATAATATACAAAACCACTTACAAAAGAAAAATCTACCCATATGATCGTTATGTTTCAAACTAAATATTTTAAGAGCTATGGTCAAAATTTCAAGATTGAAGTCAACAGTATCATGGAGGTAATACCTACTACGTGCGTACACTGCATCTGGCCTCACACTTGCCGTACGTGGTTGGTACCTGACATGGCGCCACACGAGCTAAATTAGCTACTTGATGCACTTCTGCTCACTCATCAGCTAGTAGCAATGAAAACACGCAGCTTCCAGGCAAATTCCAGGGTCAGGTCAACTCAACTCGTAAGCTAATTGAGAACGCAGGATTAGCCACTAAACAGCGGGCATATACAGCATGCAGATCAGATCAGAATTGTGCTACTTTTGCAGGTAGCAGCTGACTGAATCCTTTTGGTAATTAGTGCTACTATACATTGGCCGTCAGCTTTGACGCCTTTAGTTTCTTCTGCTTGCCCTTCGTCCGGGGTTGCATGCACATGTCGTCGTCGTCGTGACTGGGCGCTGCCGCGGATGATAAGAGCTGAATCCGAGTCAGATCCATCCATGAACCGACCTTAGACCCAGGCAGCTGCAACCTATCTGCACTCTTCGATCACTTGGCGACCTGACCTTGACCTAGTTTGTTAGTTACCAAATGCATGCATGCACATACATGTCTCAGTAATTAAGAGATTTAATAACCATGTGGTTAAAACTTAACTCTGTGCATGTCCTGCTGTATCTGCAACTGCAAGAGCAGTTAATTAATTGATGATTATTTGGGCAAGTGAAACTACTGCTTTGATAAGAAATTAATGCATTGGTAGAATTCTCTTGCCGGAGGAAGAGTTTTTTTTTTGTGTAGGATGTGTAGATTGAATTTATATTTGTATGTTTGTGGAGTGATATACTACAATATTGTAATCTATGGTACTAAATTCATTTTAAAAAAACTTACAAGAGATGAGCGCACGTGCACTCGAGGTATAAAATTCGAGGCCCTTTACGGTACAATTTACAATAGGGAGGAGATAATACGGGTGAAATCTATCCATTTGTTTGAATGGGTATTTTAGTAAATAACGTGTTAATTATAAAAATTACCTACATTACCACTTAGGGTATCTTAGTCCAGAAAAAATGTTTCTATTCCAATCAGTTCGATCGGACGCAACGTCATCTCCTCTAACACAAATCTCCGTGCGATCGGATGATAAAAATACATAATAATCAGCCAGAAATAACTAACAAATTACATAAATGACTTTTTTATTTTCCCATAATACCTTTATACTAGTTATTCTAGTGATGTATATTACATATACTATGAGTGTAAGTTTTACTAGTATAAAGCAAATCTAACTGTAAAGAAGCTCTAAAATTCCTACTCTTGCTGGGAGCCCGGTAATGCAGGAGCCGTGCACTGCACTGTTCAAAGTTGTCCATAGCTTTCACCTTCCTCTGCATCCTCACTGGCGGCTTAGGGTTTCTTGTTTGGCAAAATCACCTTTCTCTGCATTGAACACATGATCGAGATGCTTGATCTCGATTTTTTTTTTGTATTCCACTGAAAGTTGCAGCGGATCTTAGCCTGCAATAGCAAGTGACCCACTTCGCTCGATTTCAGAAAACTCTCTCTCATGGGCTCCACACAAAAGGTAAATCTTTGATTACAAATTGACAGATAAAAGATAGGCTCTCGTCGAGCTCGATCGAGCTAAATATTCCAAGCTTCCAACTCACCGTCAGAAGAAAGATTCTCGCCGCCATTCTATGAACTTGACACAGTTGAGTTGACAGATACAGTTACATAATCATCACTGCTAAAGCCACCAGCTGCAGGTTGCCAAACGGAAATGGTTTACGGGGAAAATTGGATCGATATAAATCACCTTTTAATTTGGCTGATGACACATTCCATACGGGCTAAATGATGACAGCCACGTAAACTTCAGACTGGGAGTACTGGAGTAGATAGATATATCTACGCAGAAATGTCGGCAGATTATCATGGCAGCTTTCTGAATAATCCATCTGTCCCAAAAGCTCGATTACTGAAAATTCACTTGACCAAGAAATTGATTGGAACCCTTCGCATCTTTGCAGGATTACGCGTAAAGTTTTATATCTGGTATCAATTACGAGTATCATGAAAAGGTAATCTGCTTTGAGAGATATGTTTATCTTTCACTTCTTTGGATTACAGATATTGTTTATGAATGTGTGTGAGATATGTACGCAGCTCAGCATTCAGATACAGTCCAATTAATCTAGTCAGAATTACAGCTTAACTGATCATCGGTTCAGTTCATACGTGAAGATTAATCTTCTGGAATAAGTGGCCCTTGGAGGATGAACGAGCCATCTATCAGTTTCAATGGCCTTTTTTTTTTGTTTGTGTGTGTCTATCTCTAAATTTGAGGCAGTTTGACGGTTTCTTCGTTCTCACCGTAAATATCCTCCTGAAAAAGTCCAGCTGTTATGCCTGAGAAAGCTGCCGCTCAATTTATTTACCATAGTTCGTTATCCGCTAGTAATATAAGTTTAGGATTAAAGACCAATTAGTTTGTCTGATTGTCAGTGATAGTGACGACAATGTAAAAGATAAGAGTAAATAACACACATCAAGTTTACCATTTCTACACACTGATTAACCTTGTTGCCCTGCCTGCCTATTGGTAATTCACCACTTACCAAACTCTTTGGTAGCAATGAAAAGAGAAATGACTTTTACTGATCTGAATGCACGAACTAGTTCACATGAGATAGTTCAATCCAGTGGGAACCAAGGAAATTTTTTCAGAACTTCTTTTTGTGGCTTCCAAAATTTCTTATTTTTATTTGTGATGGTTCATTGGCATAGAGGATTCATGTAACTTTCGCAACAGCTGTGGAAGAGAGGAAAAACAGGCGAGCCAGATGCTGAACGTCCTTGTCCATGGATATCTGCCTGCTTGTTCCAGGATAAAGATCAAGAGGTAACCATCAGGTTAATTTGGCTTCACATGTAAGCGCGTCTTGGCCGGCCTGTCCTATGCCTAAGCAGCAAAGTCTCTGGGAAAGTGATGACCTGGCCACTAGGATCACTACTGTGTGGTGGGCCCACAATCATGACCTTGGTTTTTGATAGTTTTTAGAACAGATTAAGATAAACATTGGTTCTGGATAAGCTTTTGGAAGGAGCTATGACATCTGCAGTTAAGCTGATGGCAGAAGGAAGAGTACTACTAATTGTACTACTACCCTATTCAGTTTGGACAACTGGAGAGGGAAAAAAGTTCAGTTTGGGGTGCCCAGTGCGAGCCTGTAGATGGTGACCTAGCACATGACATATTGATATGTGGTATATTAATCTTTATCTTGTTCAGTTCTACCTTGTTTAAGAACTATCAAGGTTATCTTAACTCCTATTGGTACAAATGTAGGTTAAGAGTAGTTAGTTTACTACTCTGAAGAAGAATATGTGGCACATCTGCAGACCGAGGAGTTTCTACGCTTCAAGAACACTAATTAACCTGTAAGCCGATAATTGCTACGTTAAACTAAGTCAAAGCTAGCAAGTAGAGTAGTCTTCGCTAATCCATTCCTACTTGCCTTAGGTGAAATTTGACAAGCAGCTGTTCAAGTCTTTGTACCAATATTAAACTGTTCAAGTAAGTAAACCACATGCCATATTCATGGAACTGATGGAAGTGTCTTGTGACGTCAAGATTGCGATTCAGTTAACTAGTATATTATTTATATGATCTATCATCTAAACTAGTATATTGTTCAGAGTTAATCAGATCGCTGACTCCTACCAACGTAGCATTCCACCGTTAAGCCGGAACAAGATGTTTAAGAGGGTATTTAAATTGTCTTATTATGTTGGCTTATAAACTACACGTAAAACAAGAAATATTATTAGTACATTATTAATTAAGTATTAACTATTAAAAACTTAAAAAATGAATCTATTTGATTTTTAAGATATACTTTTATATAGAAAGTTTTTGCCAAAAATATACCGTTTTATATTTTGGAAAACGTGCTAACGAAAATCAAGAGAAAAGCTAGAAGACAGAAGCAGAAGAAAACAGTTATTGTGAAATTTGTACGCTGAATATAGTGGAGTTTCTGTCACACCCTAATTTTAGCCAATTATACCTGAGAAAATGCCTAAGGAAAATAAATTTAAAAAGCCAGAGGAATTAATTAAATATGTAAAAATAAAATATAATAAATTATTATGGCCGGGAATATTTTTTCTATGTTCCCCTTGCCAAAATATATTAACTGGATTTTTAGTGGAATTTTCAAAGCACAGGAACTATTTTTAATAAATCAAAAACGATTATCGAAATTAAATTAGCTCTGGAAATTATTTTCCATTTTCTTTTCCTTCGGATTTTTTGTTTTTCTTCCTTTTTCTCTCGTGGGCCACCGGCCTAGCATTGTGCTGCCTCCGCGCGCGCCTGCCTCCCGCGGGTCCCATCTGTCGGCCGCCCCCTTCCTCTCTCTCTGCGCTGCAGGGCCCGCCTGTCGGGCCGCTTTGCTCGTGCGCCCGCGCGCCTTCCCGCTGATAGGCCGGGCCTGCCTATCAGCCCTGTCTTCCTCTTCCGTCCGAATCGGGCAGAGGGGATTTTTTCCTCCGCCATCCGATCAGCGCCGCCTCCTGTCTCCGCGCCCGCTCGCTCCCGGTTCAAACAAGGGCGGACCGAGTCCGCGCCCACTCCCCCACGTCCTCTAGCGTCCTCACCCACTCCCGCGTGGGAATTGCGCGCACGACCCCGACGCCGCCACCCTCAATCCAGCGCCGATTCAGAGCCGTTTGGCCACGATCTCGCCCGGCCGAGTGCATAAAAAACGTTCGCTGCTCTCTCCTCTACATTTCCCCTCGCCCCGACGCCTCCCGAGCATCCTAGCACCTCGCGCCGCGCAAACCATAGTTGCCGTCCTGCTCCGCCGTCTTCGGTCGCCTGCCGCTGTCGCTGTAGCCGCCGCCAGACCACGAGATCGCCATCGCTAGCTTCGCTGCACCCGTGCAAAGCCCGGCCACTGCATCCACGAGCCCCTACGCCGCCGGAAGTCCAATCTCGCCGTCGCGCCCTTCAGTAAGCCGTTCCGCCGGCCTTCGGCCACGCCTTCCCGTCGATCCGTTCGGTCATTGTAGCCCTAATTGCTTCCTACATCTTCGCCAGGATCTCCTCAGCCCCGTTCACGTCTCCGTCGCTGGAAATCCTCGCCGGGACACCGTCTTCGCCGCCATCCCGTACTTGCGCCGCTGCTGATCGCCTCTGTCCGCCGCTGTTCGCCGCCTTTCGGTCACTGTGACCCCTCGGTGAGCTCTCCTTCGTCTTCCTCTCTTCCTCCCGCCACTCACCATTGTCTTCCGGGGGCTAGATGGTCGCCGGCGGCGACCATCGGGCCGCTCACCCCACCGCGGCGCGGCTGCGCCGGCGGGGACGAGCCCCGTTCGTCTTGGGCCGTCCGATTTGCCCGGGGGCAGATCTGGATTGGCCACGTGGCCTTCCTCGTGGGCACGCGCCTCCCTGCCGCGTGTCCGCCTCTCGCCGGGCCGCGGTGGACTTGGTCCACCGTGCGCCATCCTCCTATGCGTCGCTGACCGGTGGGGCCCGCCTGTCGGCATCGGCTTCTTGGTCCAGTGATGCAATAAATCGTTAATTGCGCAATAAATCATTTAGTAATTAGTTTTACATTGGAAATGATAGTAAAACTTCAATAATTCATAACTAATTCATACGAACTCCGATTAAGTCCATTCAAATTTCATTAAATCCAAAAAAATGTCAAGAATCCATTAAAAATATTCTTAGCTCATGTTTGCTTAACCACATGAACTGTTTTTAATTGTTTGTGCATTGCTTGTTATAGAATCCGACGTCGGTGACCCTCCGGTGTATTACGAGGTCGTAGCAGAATACGTCGAGCCGGAGCAAGGCAAGTCACACTGTAATCTTGATCATTTTGTACCCGTTTTTCCCTAAAATGTTTTGTTTACTTAAATAAACTGCATTATTTCAATATTTCATGTGGATGGGTTATAACCTATATAATGATAGGACTGTGCCTTTGTTTTGAAACATGAATCCTTGTCACCTGGGTAATAATATGATTAGATTACTATTCCTAGGATGCTTAGCCATGCTTAGCAACATAGTTCACCTAGGAATTAAATATTATCTTTTTATTTGATTAGACTCAATGTCGAAAAAATGAAACTTTGAATAGGCTAACGTTAAATTACTAAAATTGGACCTAAATGGTGGGTTGTGGGTGTATGGTTCTGCTTGTTGCACTCATAGCATTTAAGGACCGGTTTACGGGAACCACTTGGACAACTACCCGTACTTTCCACAAGGCAGCTTGGGCAACGGCTGGGCTTGTAGCGTTTCTTCTCCCTCTCCTAGGCACCGGAGATGAGGGTGGGCGTGATGGAGTTGGGTCGGCCTGGGGTAGGGTTGATTGGCTTCCGGATTCACCGTGGCGCAAGGGGGGTAGCCTGGCCAATATGGTGTGCCCCGTCAGCAGGTGCAACCTCAGCGTGGTGTGGATAGTTAGGGAGAAGTTGCGTGAACGGTCCTGTCACAGCCTCTCACGGGGCATCGTGGTGATGCACTGGCACACGGGAACGTGTGTAGAGCTGTGTCTTGTGGGTACAGTTGTACACCTCTGATCAGAGTAAATCTATTCGAATAGCCGTGCCCGCGATTATGGGCAGATTGGTCAAGACTCACCATGATTAGTCTCACCTTTAGATAATTAATCTGGTTTGATGAAACTGGTTTGGTTCGGGTGGAAGGTGTGGAGTCCAGTCAACGTGGTGTAACATTGATGGTGGTGGCCGGTTAGCGTGGTGTAACGTTAATCGGTGGAGACTGGTGAGCGTGGTGTAACGCTCATCAGTGACGCCTGGTGAACGTGGTATAGCGTTCATCAGCGCGGCCTGATCAACGTGGTGTAACGTTGATAAGTGGAGACTGGTTAACGTGGTGTAACGTTAATCAGTGGAGTCCGGTTAACATGTTGTAATGTTAACCGGAGGAGTCTGGTGAACGTGGTGTAGCGTTCATCAGTGGAGTCTGGTCAATGTGGTGTAACGTTGATTAGTAAGGGATGGTTGGGCCTGGTTCATGTGGGTAACGTGAATCGGTGGAGAATTAATATTGTTAAATTAATCAATCTTTTACTATTTGCGAACTACTACTGTTTGCAACTGCTTTTACGCAAATCAAACCCTAGCCTACCTTTGCTTCCCATGCATATGCATAATTGTGGGTGTGATTTGTTGAGTACTGTGGGTGGTACTTAGCCGTGCTCCCTTTTCCCCCTCTCAGTGTTGGAGAATGCGTCCGACGAGGATCGCCCTAAGGAATAGGCTGGCTCCGCCGTCAAGGTGCTTGTGGTATGGAAGCTGTTGCTGGGCCCGCTGTCTATAGACTTTGTTTTTACCCTTTTTCCGCTGTATTTTTGTAATATAATTTTACTCTGTTTGTAAGACACTCTGTATGGTAACTTGGATTTGTGTACGATGGCTTTCCCGGACAGGGAATTAATACACATGAATGTTCAGAAGTTCGGTGTTGAATTTCTGGGCGTTACAAGTTGGCATCAGAGCGGAGCTTGACCGTAGGACGAGCCAAATGGAAATCCTAAGAGCCCTCTGAAATTCTCACTTGCATATGCTTCTCACATTTGAAGTTATTTTGGGAAAAATGGGAATTCGTTCTCGGATTGGGATAAAATCTTGGCCGTTTATTTGACGGAAATTTTTGGAGTCAAGTCAAATCTGAAGTGAAGATTTTATTCATGGGTTGGCATGGGTGGCCAAATTTTGGGAAAACATTGGTTAATCTAGGGGAAGGTATGATTTAGGGCATGCATAAAATATCTTTATTTGCTTTGCAATTATTATGTGAATTTTATTCGGTATTATTTGGTTTCACAGTGGTATTTTGTCGATCTCAAGTTTACTTACAAAATTAATTTCTACATAAAATCGTTGTTATTTTTAAATTATTTACTGTTCACTTATTTGGATCTGAGCATACATTGATTCCCCCTCCTTGCTATCTATAGATGGACAACCTCCCCAACCAGCGTGGCACAGACATGGGCAGTTTTGTGGAGGAGCTTCGGATGATGAGTTTCACTTTGGGGTACAGCCATGCCCCAGAGTACACTGCAGTGGAGCCCATGGAGGGTGAGCTCCCACACCGAGTTCGCTTGGAGTTACCAGGCGAGATGTACCTCCTAACTGCTATAGAGGTCGAGGTTGGCGGGCGCACCTTCAACCACGCCTACCAGGAGGCCGCTTTCCGCCTGATTGGAGAGCTATGACGGAAGCACCATGCTACCCTCCGCACCACTGCCTACCGCTACCTCCCCTGCCGGGCGCACTACCAGACCTACAACGCATTTCAGTTGGTAGACAATGAGAATGACACCACCATCGTCCACATGAGGCGGGCGATGTTGGCCATGGACTACATGCACGCTAACTAGGTGCGTGCAACCCACGACCGGGAGGATGCCAACAGGACGACCATCATTGGTCTCCAGAACCAGATCGACCGCCTAAAGAAAGAGGTCGCAGAACTGAAGGGACAGCCGCCACCCGGTGGGGCTAGGATCCGGCTGACCCTGAGGAAGAGGACCCTTCCTCCAGTGCGTGTTCAGTTGGCCTCCAGGAAGGCGCCACACACACCGCCACCGGCACTAGCTCCAGCTCCAGCACCGACAGGTGGATGGATCAGCGCGTCGTCAGGTGACGGCGGCTCTCAAGGAGGCACCAGCATCCACGGGGGCTTCACTTCCACCGATGACAGCAGCTCCTTCAGCGGGTCTCGCACCCGCAGGGAGGCCAGCTCCTCGGCTCACGGTAGTGTGGACTACATGGGCGGATCCAAGAGCCACACCGATGACGAGGTGGGCGACAAGCAGGAGCCGGAGTACAACTCAGATGACCGCAGGAGCCGCTTGGAGCATTAGACGCACCACCCTTAGTTTTGCCATTTTCCTTAGTTTGATTTCCAATTTAGTTGTAATGTTAGGAATGTTTGCTTTGCTTGGGGTTGGTTGGTGGCATACCGTCTGTTGTGGTATGTCCGTCATAATTAGGAGTTGAACTGATTTTTCCTCATGTTTCCGACCAAAAATTTCAGTTAATTTAATTCAGCCACTTAATTATCACTCCTGTTCTGAGCTACCTGTTTTTCCCCTTCCCTTCCACTACTCTCCCCTTCAGATGGTGAACACAAGGAGTGGTGCCCGTGCTGCCAGTGACGCCAGCGCTACCAACCAGCGGGAAGGAGCACCTCAGAACCATGGAGCACCCAATCACGTGCCACCACCGCTATCGGAGAACCCGACGTTGGCACAGGTTCTGGCCAACCAGAACCAGATGATGGCTATGATGATGCAGCAAATGCAGCAGAACAATCTGCAGCAGCAACATCAGCAACCACACAACCTGGTCGCTGCCCCTCAGTCAAAGCTGCCTGAATTCCTGAGGGTCAGGCCGCCAACCTTCTCCAGCACTACCAACCCCATAGATGCCAATGACTGGCTGTTGGCAATTGAGAAGAAGCTCAACCTCCTCCAGTGCAACGATCAGGAGAAGGTCGCTTTCGCTACACACCAGCTCCAAGGTCCCGCATCAGCTTGGTGGGACAACTTCCTGGTGACCCGCACCGCGACCACGGAAGTCACTTGGGCAGAATTCTGCCACAATTTTCGGAAGTCTCAAATTCCGGCAGGAATTGTGGCACAGAAGAAAAGGGAGTTCAGAGACTTGGTCCAAGGAAACAAGACAGTCACGGAATACCTCCACAACTTCAACCGTCTGGCGCGCTACGCGCCCGAGGATGTCCGCACTGATGCGGAAAAACAAGAGATGTTCCTGGACGGACTGGACGACAAGCTAAACAATCAGCTCCTCTCAAGCGATTATCCAGACTTCGAGAAGCTGGTGGATAAAGCGATCCGCCAGGAAAGTCAGCGCAACAAGGTGGACCGCAAGAGAAAGGCTGCCCAGTTCCGGACTCACCAGGGGCAGCATCAGAGGCCACGGATGATGCTGGGCCTGCAGAGTGGACCGTCCACCATGATCGTCCGTCAACAGCGCCCATTCCACCTGGGGCACTTCGGAGGCAGCAGCAACAACAGCGGGCAGCACAACCGTCCGTCCGCTCCACGCCCACCAATGGCGCTAGTGCAGTAGGGTGCGGGGGCAAGACCTACGTCTGCTTCAACTGCAATGAACTGGGTCACTTCACCAACAAATGTCCGAAGCCGAGGCGAATGGGATCTAGGCCTGCAGCTCCCCAGCACCCCAATGCCAATCAGCAGGTGATAAAGGGGTGCGTCAATCATGTCTTCGCGGAAGAGGCGCAGACTGCACCGAAAGTAGTATTGGGTACGTTTTTTGTGAACTCAATATCTGCAACCATACTTTTTGATTTTGGTGTAACACATTCTTTCATATCCAAGAAATTTGTGGGGGCACATGGGATAAAAGTAGAGGAACTTAAAATCCCCATGAGGGTTCATACACCTGGGAACCGCATAATAACCACTCACTATAGCCCTTCAGTGAGCCTAGAAATCCAAGGATCACCTTTTCTAGCCAATCTTATCCTCTTGGAATCCAAAGACCTAGATGTCATCCTAGGAATAAATTGGTTGACCCGACACAAAGGGGTGATCAACTGCGCGGACCGCACCGTAACAGTGACTAGTTCGGAAGGAAAGGTGGCTATCTTCAAGTCACCTGTGCCGCTGCATCAGGAAACAAGCTTGAATCAGGTCGCAGCAGAGCAACCGTCGGAAGGTGGGACGAAGCCAGAAAGGAAAATAGAGGACATTCCAATAGTAAAGAAATACCAGGATGTGTTCCTGGAAGATCTACCAGGGATGCCACCAGAAAGGGAAATTGAGTTCAGGATTGATTTGGCACCTGGAACAGCACCAATATACAAGAGGCCATATAGAATGGCACCGAACGAGATGGCAGAAGTCAAGAAGCAGGTCGACGATCTGCTACAGAAGGGCTACATCCGACCAAGCACATCACCTTGGGGAGCACCAGTCATCTTCGTGGAAAAGAAAGACAAGACAAAGTGGATGTGCATAGACTATCGCGCACTAAATGATGTCACCATCAAGAACAAGTACCCCTTATCGAGGATTGATGATCTTTTCGGCCAATTGGAGGGTGCCACCGTTTTCTCCAAGATAGACCTGCGATTAGGCTGTCATCAGCTGAGAATTCAAGAAGAGGATATACCGAAGACAGACTTCACCACGCGGTATAGGTTGTACGAGTGCACTGTTATTGTTAACGCCAAAATTTGATACAGTTCTTTATCAGATTCGGTTAAGGGAGAAATCACAGTTAGTTACTGGGGATTAATCCAGAGGAAGCCGAGTTTGGGAAAAGATCGTGAAGACCACGGGAAGGTAGTTAATATCTTATCTGTAAATTAGGTAGAGATCATAATTTTTAGGAAACCTGATCTCGTGTCCGGTCAGGGCTTGGTAATTTTCCTTTTATAGCTAGGAAACTCCTGTTTCGTATACGATCAGGACTGTATCAACTTGGGGTATAAATACGTATGCCCGGGGACCTTGTAAATCATCACAAAGATCAATACAACTTCGGCGCATCGCCACCCTTTTTGACGGGTTCTTGCTTCTCGAGCCGGGCTGCATCGGTTAAGTTTGACCTCCTGCGAGAGGGTAAGTCTCGTTACCCCAACTATCGTATCGGCTAGGACTTCCTCGGTTAGGTCCAATATTCTAGCCGGTCTACGGTAGTCGGCTTACCACGATATATCTGTTCTGTCTACGGCTGCATCAGTTAGGTTTGATCTCATAGTCCGAGTAGATATATCACATCACGCGTGCATAAATTTATCGGCTTACTGGGTGTAATTTATCATCAGTTTGTGCTGCATCGGTTAGGTCCGACCTACTAAACTGCTAGCGATAAGTTATTCCTGCTAGGTTGATAGGTTTTATACAAGCGTCTTATCGGGATGTATAGCCGATAAGTTACCATATTTTACATCACAATTGCATTAGATCTATCGGCTCATTGAGGTTTCTTTTATCATTATTAATCTGTGCTGCATCAGTTTAGTTTGACCTACTAGATTGATAATAATAGATTTATCATTGTTAAGCCGATGGGTGTTTATGCAATGTTTTATCGGAGTGCTTAGCCGATAAGTTATCTGTTATTAAATACGGCCGATTGTATTATCTTTATTTTATGTATTTACACTATCATCGGTTTTCCAGCCGATGCATATGTTCTATCAGCAGTCGGCTAGTTTATTATTTCATTATATTATGCCATCATCGGCTTCCAGTCGATGTATAAGTGCTATAGTCCATATCGGCTATCGGCCGATGAAACGAGTCCAAATCGGCTTCCAGCCGATTGGCTCACTGGTCTAATATTCTCTCCTTGTCAATTGCAGGGTCAAATTGACTGACACGCCTACGAACCTCAAATTTAGGACCTGCACTGGAGTTAAGCAAATCTCCTAGGCCTTCACGTGTCTAGTGCATCGAACTATATCATCGGCTCGTTCCCAACGCTGCCGGTGATTTTCGGTGTCAACAGTTATGTCCTTCGGACTGACAAATGCACCTGCCTTCTTCATGAATCTGATGAACAAGGTATTCATGGAGTTTCTGGACAAGTTTGTGGTAGTGTTCATCGATGATATCCTGATCTACTCAAAATCAACAGAAGAGCATGAGCAACACCTTCGTTTGGTTCTCGAGAAGTTGAGAGAGCACCAGTTGTATGCCAAGTTCAGCAATTGTGGCTTCTAGCTGAGAGAAGGGCAGTTCCTCGGACACATCATCACTGCCCAGGGAGTTGCCGTGGACCCAACGAACGTGGAATCCATCACCAATTGGAAACCACATAAGACAGTGACACAAGTGCGGAGTTTTCTTGGACTTATGGGTTACTACCGCCGGTTCATCGAGAACTTCTCGAAGCTTGCCAGACCTATGACACAATTACTGAAGAAAGATGTGAAGTTTGTCTGGACATCCGAGTGCAACCACAACTTTGAGGAACTCAAAAAGAAGTTAGTTTCGGCACTGGTCCTAATCTTACCAAACCCCAAGAAAGACTTCCAAGTGTACTATGATGCATCTCGCCAAGGGCTAGGGTGCGTGTTGATGCAAGAAGGTAGAGTGGTAGCCTATGCATCGCATCAGTTACACCCCCATGAGGACAATTACCCAACACATGACCTAGAATTGGCCGCAGTGGTCCACGCTTTGAAGATTTGGCGGCATTACCTTATTGGTAATCGCAGTGAAATTTACACGGACCACAAGAGCTTGAAGTACATATTCACCTAGCCTGATCTGAATCTCCGCCAAAGAAGGTGACTGGAATTGATTAAGGACCATGATGTGGGGATACATTATCACCCGGGGAAAGCCAATGTCGTGGCAGACGCCTTGAGCAGGAAAAGTTACTGCAATACCGCTCGAGCAGAGGCATTGTGCAAGAAAATGCAGCAGGAATTTGAATGCTTGAATCTGGGCATTGTCGAACATGGATTCGTGGTAGCCCTAGAGGCCCAGCCCACGCTTTTTGATCAAGTTCGTGAGGCACAAGCAAATGATCCAGAAATTAAAGAACTTAAGAAGAACATGAGAGTCGGAAAAGCTCAGGGTTTTACGGAAGATGAAAACGGGACAGTATGGATGGGGGAACATTTGTGCGTTCTAGAGAATAAAGAACTCAAAGACCTAATACTCCGGGAAGCCCATGAGACGCAGTATTCCATTCATCCCGGAAGAGGATCATCTCCGATCGTGGTAGCCAGTTCACTTCCAAGTTTTGGCAGAAGTTACAAGCAGAACTGGGAACCCGACTGAACTTCAGCACAGCATATCATCCACAAACAAATGGTCAGACTGAAAGGGTCAATCAGATATTGGAGGACATGCTGAGGGCTTGTGCACTGGACTTTGGAGGAACATGGGATAAGAGCTTACCCTACGCGGAGTTCTCGTACAACAACAGTTACCAAGCTAGCTTGCTGATGGCACCGTTCGAAGCTCTGTATGGCAGGAAGTGCCGTACACCCCTTTTCTGGGATCAGACGGGTGAACGCCAGGTATTCGGAACCGACGCACTCAAAGAGGCAGAAGAGAAGGTGGCCATAATACGGGAGCACTTAAAGACGGCTCAATCCAGACAGAAGAGTTATGCCGACAACCGTCACCGAGACATAAGCTTCGAGGAAGAGGACTATGTGTATCTTCATGTCACACCACTCCGTGGAGTACACAGGTTTCAAACCAAAGGGAAGTTAGCACCTCGCTTCATGGGGCCCTACCAAGTGCTAGCTCGTAAAGGCGAAGTGACATATCAGTTGAGCCTCCCAGCTTCGATGACTAGTATACACGACGTGTACCACGTGTCACAACTGAAGAAGTGTCTGAGGATACCAGCAGAACAGGCAGATCCGGAACAGATCGAGATCCAGGAAGACCTCACCTATGTGGAGAAGCCAATTCGAATCTTGGAGATCAATGGAAGAAACACCAGAAGCCGGGTGATTAGATTCTGCAAGGTACAGTGGAGTCACCATTCAGAAGAAGAAGCCACCTAGGAGCGAGAAAACGAACTAAAGTCCGCCTATCCCCACCTCTTCGCCAGCGCGTCCGAATCCCGGGGGTGAGATTCCGTTTAAGGGGGTAGGTTTGTCACACCCTGATTTTAGCCACACAAAATTATACCTGAGAAAATACCCAAGAAAAATAAATTTAAAAGGCCAGAGGAATTAATTAAATGTGTAAAAATGAAATATAATAAATTATTGTGGCCGGGAATATTTTTTCTATGTTCCCCTTGCCAAAATATATTAACTAGATTTTTAGTGGAATTTTCAGAGCACAGGAACTATTTTTAATAAATCAAAAATGATTATCGAAATTAAATTCGCTCTGGAAATTATTTTCTATTTTCTTTTCCTAATTGCCTTCCCGTCGATCTGTTCAGTCATTGTAGCCCTAATTGCTTCCCACATCTTCGTCAGGATCTCCTCAGCCCCGTCCACGTCTCCGTCGCTGGAAATCCTCGCCGGGACACCATCTTCGCCGCCATCCCGTACTTGTGCTGCTGCCAATCGCCTCTGTCCGCCATTGTTCGCCGCCTTCCGGTCACTGTGACCCCTCGGTGAGCTCTCCTTCATCTTCCTCTCTTCTTCCCGCCGTTCGCCGTCATCTTCCGGGGGCCGGATGGTTGCCAGCAGCGACCATCGGGCCGCTCGCCCCGCCACGGCGCAGCTGCGCCGGCGGGGGCGAGCCCCGTTCGTCTTGGGCCGTCCGATTTGCCCGGGGGCAGATCTGGACCGGCCACTTGGCCTTCCCCGTGGGCGCGCGCCTCCCCGCCGTGTGTCCGCCTCCTGCCGGGCCGCGGTGGACTCGGTCCACCATGCGCCATCCTCCTATGCGTCGCTGCCCAATGGGGCCCGCCTGTCGGCACCGGCTTCTTGGTCCAGTGACGCAATAAATCGTTAATTGCGCAATAAATCGTTCAGTAATTAGTTTTACATTAGAAATGACAGTAAAACTTTAATAATTCATAACTAATTCAAACGAACTCCGATTAAGTCCATTGAAATTTTATTAAATCCAGAAAAATGTCAAGAATCCATTAAAAATATTCTTAGCTCATGTTTGCTTGCCCACATGAACTGTTCATTGCTTGTTATAGAATCCGACGTCGATGACCCTCCGGTATATTATGAGGTCGTACTGTAATCTTGATCATTTTGTACCCGTTTTTTGCTAAAATGCTTTGTTTACTTAAATAAACTGTATTATTTTAATATTTCATGTGGATGGGTTATAACATATATAATAGTTTTGAAACCCGAATCCTTGTCATCTGGGTAATAATATGATTATATTACTATTCCTAGGATGCTTAGCCATGCTTAGCAACATAGCTTACCTAGGAATTAAATATTATCTTTTTATTTGATTCGACTCAATGTCGGAAAAATGGAACTTTGAATAGGCTAATGTTAAATTACTAAAAGTGGACCTAAATGGTAGGCTGTGGGTGTATGGTTCTGCTTGTCGCACCCATAGCATTTAAGGACCGGTTCGCGGGAACCACTTAGGCAACTACCCATACTTTCTACAAGCCAGCGTGGGCAACGGCTACGCTTGTAGAGTTTCTTCTCCCTCTCCTAGGCACCGGAGATGAGGGTGGGCGTGAGGGAGTTGGGTCGGCCCGGGGTAGGGTTGATCGGCTTCCGGATTCACTGTGGCGCAATGGGGTATCCTGGCCAATATGGTGTTCCCTGTCGGCAGGTGCAACCTCAGCGTGGTGTGGATGGTTAGGAAGAGGTTGCGTGAACGGTCCTGTCACAGCCTCTCACGGGGCATCGTGGTGATGCACTGGCACACAGGAACGTATGTGGGGTTGTGTCTTGTGGGTATAGTTGTACACCTCTGATCAGAGTAAATCTATGCGAATATCCGCGCCCGCGGTTATGGGCACATTGGTCAAGAGTCACCATGTTTAGGCTCACCTTTAGATAATTAATCTGGTTTTATGAAACTGGTTTGGTTCGAGTGGAAGGTGGAGTCCGGTCAACGTGGTGTAACGTTGATCGGTGGTGGCCAGTTAGAGTGGTGTAACGTTAATCGATGGAGACTGGTGAGCGTGGTGTAACGCTCATCAGTGACGCCTGGTGAACGTGGTGTAGCGTTCATTAGCACAGCCTGGTCAACGTGGTGTAACGTTGATCAGTGGAGACTGGTTAACGTGGTGTAACGTTAATCAGTGGAGTCCGATTAACATGGTGTAACGTTAACCGGAGGAGTCTGGTGAACGTGGTGTAGCGTTCATCAGTGGAGTCTGGTCAACGTGGTGTAACGTTGATGAGTAAGGGATGGTTGGGCCTGGTTCACGTGGGTAACGTGAATCGGTGGATAATTAATATTGTTAAATTAATCAACATTTTACTGTTTGCGAACTAATTCTGTTTGCAACTGCTTTTACCCAAATCAAATCCTAGCCTACCTTTGCTTCCCGTGCATATGCATAATTATGGATGTGATTTGTTGAGTACTGTGGGTGGTACTCAATCTTACTCTTTTTTCCCCTCTTAGTGTTGGAGAACGCATCCAACGAGGATCGCCCTGAGGAATAGGCTGGCTCCGCTGTCAAGGTGCTTATGGGATGGAAACTGCTGTTGGGCCCGCTGTCTATAGACTTTGTTTTACTCTCTTTTCCACTGTATTTTTGTAATATAATTTTACTCTGTTTGTAAAACACTCTGTATGGCAATTTGTATTTGTGTACCCTGACTTTTCTGGAAAGGGAATTAATATATATATAATATTCAGAAGTTCGGTGTTGAATTTCTAGACGTTACCGTTTCTTTCCTAGTAACGTGAGTGTGTGATGACAAGGACGAGATGCATTTTCCTTGTATTTTTCAGGAAGAGATTCCACGCACTTGCAAGCTCAAATATAATGACAAAAGATTAGGCACAGGAGCCGCCAACTCCTACACAAAAGGCAGCCATTCTGACTCACGGCCGATGCAGCTGATCATTAAGAGACAAAACAAATGTGCAATAAGATCAGATTCAGATTCAGACTAATTCCAGAAGTTTACACCCTTAAAAACTTTACAAAATATAATAAGGCTTTAAACAAAATACATCGAACGCTACTAAATTTTGGTAAAATCAAAATATATCAAAATTTTATTATTAAATTTTAATAGGATTGAAAGTGACGATAAAACAAACATGCCCTTCTAAACTGGAAATAAACTATTAGGTCTGGCAAGCTGCTTGAACTTTCACTGAAAAGAAGAAGAAAGTCAAGAAACTCTAAAACCAAGCTAAGGCTGAACTACTTGTACTAAATTAAGGACTCGTTTAGTCATTTTTAACCTTACTAAATTTTGATAGGATAATAAATTAAACACACCTCAACTATTGTTACCCTACCAAGATAGTTTCAGAAGTTTCCTCTCTAGTCTACCAAAGTTTGATAAAGACATCAACTAAATATATCCAACGCTACCAAAAATTAATAATATCAACATATACTAAAATTTAATCAAATTTTAATAGGGTTGAAATTGATAATAAAGTAAACAAGCCCTAAACCTGAAACGAATCTACCTTCGAGGCTTTGGGTAATTTTCGAGGAGGATTCAGGTGCATGAGCAAGCAACGCACTACGTGCCACGTGCCACTAGCCTAGTGGTTTACACCTCGCACGCTTGATCTGAGCAGAAAAAACGTCACCTTTCCTCGCACCAGTCACATGCGAAGCCTCGAGAGAGAGAACACGTACACCAGTCCACCCGCGCGCACGCATAAAGCCACCGCGCCCGAGACGCCGGGAAGCCGTCGCCCCCGCCCCCGCCGCCGCCGCCGCCGCCGCGCTCCCGTCTCCCAACGCACCGGTCGACCGGTCGAGAGCACATCAGACATGGCTAGCAGCAGCAACCCATCCAGCTCGAGGTCCCAGGCGCCGAAGCTCGCCTGCCTCTGTTCGCCGACCAACCACCCAGGCTCCTTCCGCTGCATCCGCCACCGGAGCCCGCGCGCCCGGGTTTCCTCTCCGCCGCCGCCGCCGTCGGCCTCGTCGTCAGGCGGCGCGGCGGGGCGAGGGGAGGGGAGGAGCGCCGCTGCCGCCGCCGCCGCCGCGGCCAGGGCGAAGGGGCGGTCCGTCCGCGCGCACCTGCTGCAGATGATCAACAACCCGTCCGGCCGCGACCGCCGCCGCCGCCGAGACTTCCAGCCTCGCCCTTCCAGGCTGCGCCAGTGCGCCTCATGACCTCGCATCTCCCGCCGCCGGCTTGTAGGATCTTCAGATGAAGTGATACGCCACTATTTCGCGCGTACGCATCGAGTGACACTAGCTAGCTAGGATAATACTGTAGTAAAGATCAAGTAAGCTAGGGAGCCAGCCATGTGTGTGACGTGCTCTTTGCTTGAAATCAGTAGATGAATACTCCACTCTGAATCTGTACTCCTTTGTGTTTTTTATCAGAGGAATGAATGGATCAGTTTAATTAATCAAAATCCTTATGCAGTTATGCGGATTCTACCGATGAAGAACGAACATGGTGATTTTTCAGTTGGTTCGTTCATGGTTAATACAATCCTTTTCAAAACTTCTTTTTTTTAAAAAAAAAAAGGAAAAAATGATGGGTTGTTTAGCTCCGTAGAGGTGCATGTTCACAGGTCGCCCATGAAGCTTTGCCTGAAAGCAATGCTATTTATGTGTGCGTGTCAGCGTCTGTGGCTGTGAGTTTACTATTCTTTTCCGTGAAGTTTCGAGATGATTTTGTCCCTAATTAATTAATTATTATCGTTAAACCTCCCTTTACCTCCGCGGCTAAGTTTCCCTGCCTTTTCGTTACTCTACTCGTTTTTCTTTTTCCTCCAGAGGCTCTGACTTTCTCCCCCGTTTCTCTGTTTTTAAAAATGAACCTGGATCTTGATATAATTTAAGAAACTATATTTTTGCAATTAGGCAGCAGCTTATAGGGCTTGGCTATTTTTTTGTTTTTCGTTAGCACACTTTCCGAACTATTAAACGATGTGTTTCATAAAAAATTTCTATATAAATTTTTTAAAAAAAAATCAAACAAATATCTATTTTTAAGTTTATAATAGTTAATATTTAATTAATTTTATATTAATGATTTGTCTCATTTCATATACACATGATCAGCTCAGCCAACAAGCTGAACAGACCGCTGCCTAGGCTGATACTTCTCCAGCTAGAGAAATGAAGAATCATGTTATTCTTCTAAAACCAGAAAGGCGTCTCTTTGCTTCCTCATTAGAAAACGGAAGCATTCATGAATAAAAGAAGGCCAAGATCATGATTCGTGAGACCATGTTCGTTGCTACGCCTGATGCAGGGTTCGAGACGCGTGGTGATCATCCAGTTTCGGAAGCATCATCGAGATGTCATCAGAAACGGACACGAGATATGGCGATCGATCTGCTCCTTTCTGCTTACGTGCAAGCACGCCATGGAAACAGCTCAAACCTCGCTAGCTAGCTATAAGCTTATAGCGCAGATGATGAGGATGAGGATGATACGCATGCGTCTCTCGTTGATCTCTCATCGTCCGCGACGCCTGCTGCATGCGATGTGTGATGTCCCACTAGACGACAACAGTTTGTTCGTCGTCGAGGATCAGGCGCCGAGATCTGATCATCTGAACGCGGTTTGCGGATTCCAAACATTTCACACGTCGTTCTTAGCAGTTGCGTGAAAGGTTCACTTTGATGTTTGATGCTACGAGTGCAGCGGTTGTCTATAAGGAAGTGTCTGAAGGTGAGTGTAAACAAATAAAAAGATCATATAAAACAAGATAAGTTATTAATGTATGATTAATTGGATTTTAATTATTATAAATTTAAAAAGTAGATTTATTTGATTTTTAAGCAACTTTTATATAAATTTTTTTAAAAAAAACGAACCGTTTAGCAGTTTGAAAAACGTGCTCACGGAAAAAGAGGAAGTTTTCTTTTCCTTCCCTTAACTTCGAACACTGCCTAAGGATGCTTTCGGGAAGGCTTCTGCTTGTGGCTTATACGTAAACGAGAAACGTCACTAGCACGTGATTAATTAAGTATTAACTATTAAAAACTTGAAAAATTGATCTATTTAATTTTTTAAACACTTTTATATAGAATATTTTTTAAAAAAATACACCGTTTAGCAGTTTGAGTAACATGCTTATGGAAAACGAGAATATAAGCATAAACTATAAGCATATCCGAACAGGGCCTAAAGATTTTCCTCTCCGGCGGTAGCTAGGTTACTACACCCAATTGAAACCATGGTTATTATATGATAATCATGAAAAATCAGATAAAATTTATCAAATATCTAAATTTATGTTTTAAATTTATTTAATTTTAGTGCCGCTACCGTGGTCATATCCTAATGGTAAGTATTAGCCGTAAATTCGAGCACCCGTGCCAAAGTCCTGTACCTGAACGGTTGAACCTGAGCTACGCTCCCACTTGGCAAAAACCCTGGTTGTTTCTGCTCTTAGCCTGTGAGGGAGTTGCACTTGAGAATCAGAAATGGACGGTTCAGATGAGATGGATCATGCCCGCTAATTGTTGGCTCGTGGTTGTTAAGCCAGCGAGATGCTGGTTTGGTATGTCGTTCGTTCAATCCTTTTCAGCCAGTTAAACACACTTTTAAACTCGCAGAAACGGTAGTTGCATTTGTTATGTGCTTCAGAATATGCTACCGTTATTGCTGTCCTGACAGTAACAACTCTGACCAGTACTCAGCGATCGTCATTAATTTGAACTGTTCACTTCGTTTCCGGAATTGTTCACATATATACATTGCATTTCATGTTCCATGCTAGGGGACTAGAGCAATGTTCCATCGTCTAGAGAGATTAATTAGACCAGTGCTTAAATTGGGTTCGTTGATTACCCTGCTTTCTGGGCTAGCTAGCCTTGCTGATTCTAATCACTGTTTGTTTCTCCAGGTCAGTGACCTGAACCTGAGGCAAATGGACTTTTATGTTGGTCGTTCGCTTATGCTTATAAGTCATATATAAAACGAAAAAATCATTAATATATAATTAATTAAACAGTAGCTATTATAAACTTGAAAAATATATCTATTTGATTTTTAAAATTTTTTTATAAAAAATATACTAATTTAACCGTTCAAAAACATGATAAAAAACGAGAAAATAAACAGAAGCCACAACTACAATCAAACAGTGCCCAAGTCCAATCCATGTTCCCCTCCCAGGTGTACTAGGGGAGAAATGTCACGTTGCCCAAACAGTTTTGTCATGCGTTGTCATGACACTGTTTCACCGTCAAATCCTTTCTGGAACATAACAGTTTCACACGCTAATTCAAACGAAATGCCCGTTTTTCAAACATGGTTTAATCAAGGGCTAGCCGTCAATGCAGCACACATTTAGGAATTTCTTGCCCAGTTGCCCTTGTGAGGCAGGCAGGCAGGCAGAAACAAATCAAACTACGTGCAGATCCATGGACATGTACAACTCCGTTATTCCATCCCAATGATATAGTATGATCTTCCAACAAGATCTAATCCCAGCCCAATATTTAAAACGTTAATCAAAACGCATCGAATCTTTTTGTCTCACTTTATGGAAGGCAATTATATGATAATATATCAATCAGAAAAGCTTAATTAATCAGAGTCGTTCTCATCATGCTGCTGAATTAATCAACCTAGCACATGTATAATGGCGTTGTGAACGGCATCCGGATCCCCGGTTGAAATGGTTGCTGGCGGCATTACACTCGTCACTGTCCGGTTGCCTCCGGCTGTGAGTTTACCTATATTTTTTAAGTCAATACTCCTCCGTCTTAAAATAAAAAATCTGTATTAGATATAATATATACTAAATCTATAAATCAAACAATCGACTTAAAACAGATTGTCTAAATTTATAGTATTAGAATATATCACATCTAATAACATATTTTTTATCGGCTGCTGCCTCCCTTCCTCGATCCATGCCGCATTCGCCGTCGATCATCTCGTCCCGCCTGGACTAATCAAGCCCGTTTCTGTCCGTAAAACTTGGAGAACCAATCGCAGCAATTGCTCCTGTTAGGTAGTACTCGGACCGTGTCACTCAAATCGAGTTAAATCAAATAATTCAGTCGTGGTAATCCAATTGTTTACTCCTCACCTTATAAGCTGTTGCTAAAAATTAAATTTTAAAATTAAATTTTAGAGTTGATTTTAGTGTTTTTTCTCATTGCAGTTTATTTTACGGCATTTGTTTTTAACTCACAGATTATTTTTTAGTTAGTAGCTCTCGTTAATTACTAGCTAGCGCTGTGTTGCTACTACTAACCTGTGATCTGCCCTGGTATCTGGGTAAACTTGTGGCCTTCTTCTAGTGCTCGGTCGTGTCATGAATTTGGCAGAGTCCATTTATGCGTCTGCACGAGATGATCAGGTCCAAGCTAGCTCTAGTAGCTCAGGATGGATGATTACTTGGTCGTGGAGGTTGTAATCAAGTTATTCCGGTGAATCAAGTGTTGACTTGCCATGGCCCCTCCTTGATGCAGACGTCTAACATTTTTTTTCAACTACTAGTTGGATATTCAACGAGTTTGTTAAGTAGCCGTAGTACAGTAGTACAGCTCCACTATCTACTACTTTTTTATCCCAAAATAACTTCACATTTAACCTTAAGAGTGTAAAATATAATAAAACTTAAGGAGTGTAAAAATATAATAAAGAAAAAAAACTAAAGTAACCCTCATTAACTAAAAAGTAGTATTAGTGATGGGTAGGTAAAGGATATTAAAAAAATAAAATTTATTAATTTATATATTAGGAGTAAGTAAGAGGATAGAAGTAAAGTTATTTTATAATAAATATTAAAGACTAGAGATAAAATTCTTTTAGAACGGAAAAAGTACTTAGATACACCATGCCTCGGGCACCACAGCATTAGTCTTTCTGCAATTTTTTTGTAATCTGTTTGATGGAGTTGATTGAATGGTAGACCAAATACAGACGTACTGACCGTCTTCCATTGACTGGAGTAGAAGATTTAAGCGGTTTTTATTCGATGCATCCATGGCATCTTCACGAGAAAAATAAGATATGCGGGCAATTTTCATTACAGCCAGTGAAATGATTTGCAAGCAATGTAAGGGATTACTCCCTGAACTAAACCATAGGAGCAAAGCAATGTTAGGAGTATTGACAAGTAACAATCGTACGTGTGTATCTTATTATTACAGCCAACTGACTGGGCAGTAGAAATCTACTACTATGTGGAACGGCTTTACGATTCGTGTATATTTTATGAAATATTTCATGATTTTTTCTACTCTACAAGTGATAGAACCAAAATCTAGACTATTCATCTTTTTAAGCCAACTGGTAAGAAAGTAGAAATCCATATACTCGTTTCGTTTCAAAATAAATTAATTTTTTATACGAGATTCGCAATATATTCAGCGGAGGGAGGACAAGTGCTTCCCTGCCAAGAAACAGAATCAATTTAAGTATTGCTCGCTGTAACTAACAAAAAGAAAAGAATACAAAGAAAAGCCGGCGGGCTCTGGTTGTGCGCGGCGCCCACCGTTCTATCAACATCTTTGTGTGCAAGCTTCCGTCAGTTCTTGGGTGATTAACCCATGGAAACCTCTGAATTAATCCAAATGACACACCCAGCTAGACAAGAAAAACCTCCATGTGTTGCGACCGCTCGGTCTGACCGACCGAGTGACCGAGCGCGACCTGCACGGGGGCCGCGTGAGGCAGCAGCAGGTGACGGCGAGACGTCACCCGCGCCCAAACCCAGAGCTGATCCAACAAAGCGAAGAACAGGGTTTTTCTTATAGTTTCAATGAAGGTTATCTATACGATGATATCACGGTTAATGAAGGTTATCACTATACACGATGATATCATGGTTATCATGTTAACCTTGTGGCTAGCTTAAAAAACTGTGAGTTTTCTAAAAAAAACTGTAAGCCTTTAAAAGCGAAGGAAGTTACCACACGAGATGGCCACGATAACCGTTAGATATCGACGCGATATTTCGAGCCTGAAGCACACACAACACAAGCACAAGCGGATCATGTATGCGTAATCCGGAGACACATGTCTCCGTTTCTCTTCTCATCGAGTGTAGGATTATCCAAAATCAGCGGCAGAATTCGAGTATGTACAACGAGAGATTGAGTTGAGCAGCACACGGATCCAAAACTCCCATGTCCAGTTCAATCTCAAACCACTACACACTAGACACGGATCCAAAGCAACCAAAAAAGAGAGAAATTTTTATATGTAAAAATTTCCTATGTACTAGTCTCTCTCTGACATGTCGGCGAATTGGTATGTTTATCAGTAGTGGTGGTTGTCGCCGGCGCGGTCGCCGGCCACGGAGACGGCGGAGAGGCGGCTGGGGCGGGGGTGGAACCCGCCGACGCGTCTCCGGTGCTGCGCCTGCTGTGCCGCGGGGGACGGGCGGATGGTGGCCGCGAGCGCCCTGCGCGCCCACTGGCCGCTCTCGACGGCGCCGATCCGCACCAGCGCGCTGCCCATCCGCCTCGCGCCGCCCAGCCTAACGCAGCTGCCGGGACCCGGGGCCGGCGGGCTGGTCGGGAAAGGCGGGGAGGACGGCGCCGCCTTGTGGCCATGGCCGTGGATGCTGCTCCGCTTGTTCTGCTCCTTATGGAGGCTGCACCGGAACGAGCCCGGGTGGTTGGTCGGCGAGCACATGCAGGAGCGCCGGCTCACGGAGGTCGACGACGACGAGACGCTGACGGACGCGCGTGCTCCGCCACCGCCGAGTTTGACGCGCGTGGGGGAGGCGGAGCGGTAGTGCGCGGCCGAGAGGACGGGCCCGCTCGGCCGCCTCGTGGTGGTCGCCGCCGCCGCCATGGGGAGATCGCCGGGAGAGCAGGTGGATTTGGGAGCAGAGGCGCGGAGGCGGTTTGGGTGTCGCCTAAGCGGTGGTGCTTCCTGGTTGGTGGTTTTGGCAAACTGGGTGGGAAATGGTTTTGGCCGTTATTTATAGGGACTGGTTGGGCATCTGAGGGTAGTTTCGTAATTTACCGGGTTGGGGGTGGAGTGGGCCCGGAAAACTGGTCCCCGCAGGTGTCAAGGAATGGTGGTTAGGTCGGGTTAAGAAACCGTAGTTAAAGCCGTGGGCTGTGGGCCCCACATGCAGCACACCGAAATGCTTTCCGAGACGGTCCCACATTTCGGGATCATCCATCCACAAACTTTGTTCTTTCCTCCGGTTTCACTGTTCACCTCTCAGCCTGCATTGCAAGGTAGGATCACGAATGGAGCAGTTTGGCAACATGTTTTTCTTTTGTCGAATTTACAGATTTTTTGAATTCTTTTGGAAAGAAGTGGATATTTGATTTTTGATTTCACACAAAACAGTATACGGTGACATACTCAGGGCCTGTTCGAATACAAGTGTTTGAGGTAAAATCTCTCTTGTTTTTTTAACTATTAAACAATATATTTTTTAAAAAATTTCTATCTAAAAGTTACTTTAAAAACCATATAATCCATTTTTTATTTTAAATAATCTTTTTCTTCTTTTTTTTTTCCTCTCTCGCTTTTAAACTAAGCCTCCGAGTCTATTTTGCAGATCCTTTTGTCCATATAATCACAGGCGATTAGTATCCTGAAATCAAGAGCTACTAGCGTTAAAGGCGGGAAGTGGGCAATTGGCCTGCCTGACGTGACACGCCAACAAACGGTCGATCGATCGAGCCCATAGAATTGATCCAGTTTTTTGTTGTTCTGCGCGGAATCCGGTGTGGTAGCGGTCCGTCGCATTTGCCAGTAGGATAGGACCATACAGACCGACCCCACAAGATGACACTTCCTCCGTTTTAAATTCCTCATCGTTCTAAATTTGTCCTAGTTAAACGTTTCAATCTGTCCATTAATTTCTATATAAACTTATGTAGTTTAAAATCATAAGATTTATATTTTTAGATTCACTATAACAAATACATTTATAATATATAAATCACATGTTATTAAATTACATAAATTTCTAATAATTGATAATCAAAGATATAAACATTTGACTTAACATAAACCAAAACGATAAGTAATTTAAAGTCAAATAAACCAAAACGATAAGTAATTTAAAACAAAGGGAGTACTAACTACTCCATCCGTGTTAAGATACAGTAACTTATATAGTTTAAATTTTGTCTTAAAAATATACTATTAACTTCTAACTTCTAAAGTGCATTTTTTTTATATTCAAGATAACCACATCCACCTATGTCTCGTTTTCTATACCTAAGCCCAAAACATATTAATAGAGATATTATTGTCTTTTTATCACTCTTCTTAATATCAATAACTAACTCTAAAAATTACTATATTTTAAAACGAAAAGAGCAGTATCTTTGTTCATTGCACGTCGAAATCCAATTTGGTGCCCAAGACAAGCTGGTTTTCTTGTCAGTAGAGACGAAGGTTAAGACGTTGCTTTTATCCGCTTTCATGTTGTGTGGAGTCCGTGTGAAGAAAGCGTTGCCGTCCATGGCTGATGGCTCCGTAGTTTGATGGCTGTTCAGATCACTCGAATTAACGTGCCCATCTCTTTCACCTTTGCGTTCATTCTGACATTTTATTTTATTTTTCTCTTTTTCGTAAACTGGTTTCTGATTCTCCTTGGGGAGAATCCGTCAAAGCCCAGTCACGGCGCCGTTAGTCCGACGTGACAGGTTAGTAATAATAGTGTGTACACGTACCGTACGCAGCAGGGAGAGACAAGATCGAGGAGTTAAAAGTTAAAAGGTAGTGTCGCGATCATGGCAGCAAAGTGGTTACACGTAAACTCCACAGTGTGGCTGAGGCGGGGTGTCGCGACCACGACGTGCCACGAGACGGAGACGAGACGGTGCCACATGCATGTACGCGGATGCAGGACGGGGAGAGGCGGCGGCTCGAGACGACGACGAGGCCACCGGCAGCGCAACGGCTATGCCCTCTTCGTCCATTTGTGGGTATAAATCTAGACACAGTAAAGACGTTGGTTTGAGACGACACGATGATGAGGCCAACGGCAGCGCAATGGCTATATTTTCTCAGTAAAAAAAATAATTTCTAACTATAAATCTAAATATTTCATCCAACAAATTAATTTTTAACTATAAATCTAAATATTTTATTAAAAAATAATTTTTTGTTACGAATCTGAACATACTTATAGCCGTAACTGGTTTTTTTACGAAGAGAGTACGCAGCAACTCACCACGTACGGCGTCGCGTTGCGGTGCGTGGCGCCGTGGGGGCAACTGGCCGGCGGGAGGGTGGTGCGGGACAAGCCGGGCAGGGACAGCTAGCGCAGAGAGAACTATTGCTGGGATTTTTGTATTTGCGATGGCATCTTGTCGTCTAGATTTGGGACACGGCTCGTGCGCATCGTTGGCTAGCTGCTGCACGGGCTGCGCCACCATTGATCCATTAATTAATTAATTAATTGATTGATTGATTGTACTGGTGATCAACTACTAATAAACCGCCTTTGCTGGAGATATACGGACTTGCTGTATCTCCAATCATATGACAGTTTGTCCGTATAGTATACAACAACTCGCTGGAGATTCTTCGCTTGATTGAATCAATTATGCTTGGTGTGCCAATCAGCTCGTGTTTTGTTGTTTATCAACTGAATCTCACAAACCATTACAAGTATAAGAAAACACAATCATACAATCGTATTTAGTACTATCTCCGTCTAAAAAAAATTTCACTTTTATACCTATCTAGATTTGTATAGAAAAATAAACTCTTTTTAAAACTGACATAAGTATTAACTTTTGGTTCCTTATGGCCGAACGTGTCTAATTTAAGTCATAAACTTAGCATGTATGCTCGTATTTATGATTAATTATTTTTTTTATTTATGGACGATATATCCATCGATCACGAGACGTCTATGGTCACTTTGTCGATATTAAAATATATCAATCTAGGTGGTGTTCAAATCAGCTTTTACATGTGGTTTATAAGCCGTATGCAAAAATAGGAAATATCATTAATACGTGATTAATTAAGCACTAACTATTACAAACTTGAAAAATGAATCTATTTGATTTTTTAGAGATACTTTTATATAGAAAATTTTTACAAAAAATATACTGTTTAGCAGTTTGGGAAGCGTGCTTATGGACCCAACAGACCACTGGTCTATTAGAATTGCTCATAGGGTAGTATGTGCATGTATTGTGTTCATAGGACGTCCAGTCTAAGTTTGCAGGGCCGTCCCTGGGGGCGTGCAGCCTGAGCGACGGCGCAGGGCCTCCAATTCCCATAGGTCTCCAAGTATACAATATATTACCCATAATAGCTAAGCACAGTAGCGTTGGCCCAATAGCATTGCCCATTAGCAAGCCTATTACTGTATTAGCCCAATAGAAAATGATTTTCTGGCCGGCCGCACGGACGTCGTTTTGTCTCCCGATTGCTGCGATCCCAATTCCCAAACCTGATGCCCTATCGGCCACGTATCGCGAGCGTGATGAACTGACGGCAATGGCGAGGCACCCAGACCCAGGCGAGGCGCTGAGGCCTCGAAGGTAATACTAATCATTCATATTTTTTTCAATTCATTCACAATCACAGCGCGAACTATAGCGAGTAGTGGGTCGATATCTAAATTTTGTTCTTTGATCTTTTCATCTAGACGCAATGTACTACATTATATCATACATCTTATTTTAGTCCTATTTTTTCTAGACTAGTAGGCCTCGTTTTTTAGTTTCGTACAAGGCCTCGGATTTCCCCGTGATGGCCCTGTAAGTTTGTAATATGTTTCAGAAAAAAAAAACTATCTGGCTATACATATCCCATATATATAGGTGGAAATGTATTTTTTTGGGATGTCTTATGCCCCTTTGTTAGGCCCCATTTGTTTAGGCTTAGATTTATAAGCTTAGGCTTTTAAGCTAACTTTTCAGTTTTTATGTCTTATAAGCTGGTGGCTTTTAAGCCTCAGATTCAAGCGTGGGGTGCTAACTCTAATCCAAATAAGTAAAAAAAAAACTACTTAAATCTATCTTTTGGCTTAATAGTGAAAGAATGACTTATGACTTTAAAAATCCTAACAAAAAAAAGGTTGTCTGTTTGTTTGTGTTTGTTCGGGTTTCAGCTTATAAGCTTGACTCGTAAGCCCAAACAAACAGGCTCTTAGGTGACGGTCGAGATGGCTACGTAAAACGAGAAACTTTATTAGTACATGATTAATTAAGTATTAACTATTAGAAACTTGAAAATCGGATCTATTTAATTTTTTAAGATATTTTTATATAGAAATTTTTTGTAAAAAAGTACACCGTTTAGCAGTTCGGTAAACGTGTTTACGGAAAATGAGGGAGTAAGCAAAAGCTAGAAGAGGAACCAAACATTGCATTAGAGGGCGTTCGGAACAGCTTATGCTATTGGTTTCTTCCCTCGAGTTTCCGTTAGTATGTTTCCCAAAACGTAAAACGGTGTGTTGTTTAAAAACTTTCTATATAAAAGTATCTCTAAAAAATCAAATAGATCTATTTTTCAAATTTGTAATCGTTAATACTTAATTAATATATTTCTCATTTTGCGTACGGCTTATAATGCAGCTGTAGAAGCTAGTTCGAACAACCTATTATTCAGTATTCTTTTTAGCATTTTGGCTACTAGCTTATCATATTTACGCTTTTCAAGCCGCTAACCAGTATAATTTTTGGAAAAAATTTCTATAAGAAAGTTTCCTAAAAATTCTAAACAAATCCATTTTTAAAATTTATAATAGTTAATACTTAATTAAATATACGCAAATTATGTATCTTCTCTGAAAATCCAAACGGCTTATTGCCCCAAACATTATAAACGGACGGGGCCTTAAGACTTAGTTCGAATCTGCCTATAGAGCTGATCTTATCGCAACATGCAAAACAGAACAATTTATTAGTGCATGATTAATCAACTATTAACTATTATCAACTTAAAAATGGATTTATTTGATTTTTAAGTAACTTTTACGTATAAAGTTTTTTGTAAAAAACATATCGTCTAGTAATTCAGGAAATGTGCTCACGGTAAATGAGGGAGTAGACCACTCCAAAACTCACTTCCGAACACTACCTTAGTTGTGTTTGGATCGGCTTGGCACTATTCTAATCGGCTTATTAGCTTAGCTACCGTCTCTTTTTTATGACCATGCTTTCTAAATTGTTAAACGGTATGTTTTAAAAAAACTTTGTATATATAAGTTTTAAAAAAATTTAAGTAAGTCAATTTTTTAAATTTATAATAGTTAATACTTAATTAATCATTCGCTAATAACATTCTCTCTCCGTTATAAAATATAAGTATTTCTAGCATTCAAATCTTGTTCTATAATATAACGATTAATAATACTATTCACAATACTACTTGTTCCATTAATAACTTTTCCGTTTAGATTTATTTCTTTTTACCTCCACCTACCTTTTTTACCTTCATTTATTCCATATTTATTATAAGACACTAAAATCTTTTCTCCTATCTCCACACGGCCTAATTAATACTCTTGTCTTTTGTTTATTAGGGCAACACGTATGCCAAAAGAACAGTAGGAGTGTTGAATATCCATTCATATCGGGAACTACAACTCACGGAGATTAACGTGACCGAATCTCTGGATCGAACGAGGTACTATGCTACGACCTCCTTCCTAAAATATTATCATTATTTTTAAAATTTAAATTTATCTCTTAATATTACTATATATTGATTTATCTTCTTATCTTAATTAATCATAACTTTTTCTTATTTAATTTCTTCACCAACTTTGTTACATCAACCAATCATAACTATTTTTTAATTTTAACTCTAATTTTTTTAAAAAACAATATAAATTAAAGTATTTTGAGATGAAGGAAGTAGTCCATTCTTTAGCTACTTGTTACAATGAGAACTAGTTCATATCATTTCTCTTTTTCGGACTTTAGATTTGGATTTTTATTTATATATTTTCTAAACTTTTAAAAGACGTGTTTCATGTAAAATATTATAATATTTTTTAAACAACGTTTTAATTTTGTAGAAGTTAGTTTATTCTATATTTTTAAATAGATACTAAAAAATTAGATAAGCCATCGATCCAGCAATGTCAAATGCGTACATGAGTTAGTGCCACGTATGCCTGGATGAAAGCAGAAACACCGTGGCACGGAACGGGAAGTTTCCGTTGCGAACTAGAGGTGCCAAAATTCCATCGAGCCGACCGGCCGGTTTGGAAATTAAGGTGGCACAAACGTACGTACGCGTCTAAACTGGTCGGCGTTAGGTCGAAATCGCGATGGGCCAGCTAGCCCGCCTAGCCGACTCACGATTGAAAATGACCGACCGGTGCAATGCAATGCTCCGTTGTAGCAGTCATTACTAGGCCACATTGAAGAGACCTTCTATATGTAAAACAAAAAATATTATTAGTATATAATTAATTAAATATTAACTATTAAAAATTTAATTAATAAATTTATTTATTTATTAAGATATTTTTATATAAAAAATCTTTATAAAATATACCGTTTACCGGTTCAAGAAACATGTTTAGAGTAAACACAAGCCACGAGTACATCAGAACGGAGGCATGTACAAAATTTGTACCCATACATGTATCCTTGTCCACACTGAAAACTTCTGCAATAAGACCTCGCAAGACTTGAATTCTTCCTAGCTAGCTGCACCATCAATCTCTCTCACACAGGGTTTATAAGAAAAACTCCGGTCGTTCTCAAGCCAGTTATGTAAAATCTACATTTATGCGTCTATGCGAAATATTATACTGTATTGCAAATGTACATAAATTGACATGATCTGTATATAGATAGTACTAAACAAATGACATTTTTGTTCAAAAAGATAGTTTTCCACACTAAAAAGATCTCTCAAGATTTCAACTACGCCATCAGTCTCTCTCACACAAGCTTCATAAGAAAAAGAAAAAAAAATCCAGTCATTCTGAAACCAGTTCTGTAAAATCTAGTACATTTATTTGTCTACGCAGAATATTATACTGTATTGTGAATGTACCTAAATTGACATGATCTATAGAAAAGTACTAGTACATAAATAAAATTTTTGTTCAAAAAAATATAGTTGTCCACACTAAAAAGATCTCTCAAGATTTGAACTACACCATCAGTCTCTCACACAAGGTATATTTACAAGAAAAAGAAAAAAAGACTCCGGTCATTCTCAAGCAAATTGTGTAAAATCTTTATTTATTTATCTACGCAGAGAATATTATATATATTGTGTTGCGAATATACCTAAATCGACATGATCTATGAAGAGAGTAGTAAATAACATTTTTGTTCGAAAATATTGGAGCGAAGAAGGTGACGGACTTAATATTCGATAGGCGGCTCTCTCTTTCACGTCCACGTACATGGTGAAAGCAACAAATTTAGTTGAAAATCTGGGATTATTTTAATCCCGGCCGACGACGTCCACGTACGGCACGTAATAGCGACATGGTAAGACGCTGGGAAGCATCGCGGCTACTGTCACAGGGATCTCAATATCCGCCCTGACCATGTTTAAATTAAGATTAAGAGAAATTCTAAGATTTGTCATTACCAAAAATCTCATTCTACAAAATACCATTGACAAATTCGAGTTCTAAAAATACTATCAAACAGATGTTTTTCTCCCTCTTTTGTCATTACCGTCAGTTATCCTCCGTTAGCATTCATAATTTTTCTCGTAATACCTAAAATACCCCTAATTCCTCTTGCCCATCCTCGCCAGAGTAGAAAATGGACCGGTCGCCGGATGTCACCGGTTACGCCATCGGGAGGGATCGTCTGGGGTGGCCGGAGGAGGCCGCCCCCTCACCGTGCTCATCGGCATCGGGATGGAAGGGCCTTGAGGCGACGGAGGAGGCTGCCCACTTGCCGTGCTTGTCGTTGTGGCTGCCCGCTCGCCGCCTTCATCGCCGATCCCGCCAAATCGCCGTCCTCAAAGTGCGGGCGTGCGGCTGCTGATACTTGTTGTTGGTCTGCCTCCAAGCAACGTCGCGCCATTGCTTGAGGAGGGGCCAGATCTGGCCGTCCTCATCGCAGTGCCCACCATCCTCGTTTCTGTGGCTGTTACCTTGCTTTCAGTGCAGTTACCGCCGTTCGTTGCCACACTGTGCCTGCCGCCTCGTCGTACCGCTCGCCTGACTCACGAGCTCGGATCCCACCGGCTGCGGTTGTCCATACCGGCAACCATGGATTGCAGCAGCTAGCAGCTCACCCGCCGCGCCTTGATGCAACAACAGCATCACCTCGAGGTCCTGCAGCCGTCGCCGGCACCAAGTGCGCCTGATGCTGTCGCCTGACCGGCAAGCGCCATGTTCCTGCTGCCTGCATCACCTCTCAGTTGGATGGATAGAGCTTTGGTACAGCCGTACAGCATGAACTTCACTGTATCTCGAGGTCTGGTTTGTTGCTGGCCCCTAATCAACGAGTGAGAGTGTAGCTAGGAAGAAGTGTATAGACCTCATTGAGCAAAGAAAGGAGGGGTATCTTAGGTATTATGCAAAATTGTTAATGGCCAAGGGAGGATATAACTGACCGTAGTGGCAAAAGAGGGAGAAAAACACTTGTATGATGGTATTATGTAAAACTTGTGTTCGTTGATGGCATTTTGTAAAATAAGGCCTTTGTCAATAATAAATCTTAGAATTTTTCTTAAATTAATTCGTCCAGGGTGATCAGGAGATCCAGTTGCAGAGACAAGCTGCATGCTAGCGAGTAGCGACGCGCATGAAATTAATTGAGATTTTTATTGCACATTATGTTATGTACACAAAAATTCTGTTAAACATAGTTTGCAAGCACTTGTTATTTTTTGGACTCCCCTAGTTCAAGTATCACGAAAATTTCGTCAAACTTTTTTTTATAAAAAAATTCGAAATTACCACTCATTTTTGGCCCCATAGAAAATGTACAGGGGAAATTTATGGATATAGTATAAAGTGGGTTGTATGTATTAGGGAGCCCAATCAAAGACAAAGCGCACAATGTTGGAATGTAGTTTGGCCCACAAATAAATGGTACTACATCCGTTTTTTTAATACACTGTTAACTTTTATCGTTGAATCATTCATCTTGTTTAAAAATTAAAATAAATATGCAAAAATATAAGTTATACTTAAAGTTTCTTTAAAATAAACCAAGTCACAACAAAATAGATTAGATTGTACTACTTAAATTTTTTAAATAAAACGAATAATCAACGCCATATGAAAAGTCAATGGCGCCATATATGTTAAAGAAAACGGAGGAGTGGTAGCGATCTGACATAACTATTATAGTGGGCCAAATTAGACTAAGGCCCAGTAAGAGTCCAATTGTTGGGCCTTGGGCTCGAGCTACTCGCACGTGCAGCGCGCGTGCGCTTCGGCGAGATAATTTCAGGACACGTGGCAACGGAGTGCTTCGTCCTCCATTGGTCCGAGCCGGTATCCATTCCTCCGTTCCACTCTCCCCGTCCCGTCTCGCACCCCAGAAACCATGGCGGCGGCGCTCTGCTCCGCCTTCCCGGCCATCTCCACGGCGGCGGCCCTCGGCGTGGCCGCGCGCCGAGCGGCTTCCGCGCTCCGCCTGCGCCTGCGCGCCGCCTCGCGGTCCTACTGCGCCGCCGCCGCCGCGCCACGGTCTGCGGCTGCTGTGGGGATACCATCCTGGAGGTCGCGGCGGCGGTTTGCTGCGTCGGCGGCTTCCACGACTACGGAGGAGGATGGAGCAGGTGTTGAGATGATGATCCCGCCCGACAACCGCATCCCTGCGACTATCATCACCGGCTTCCTCGGTTCCGGGAAGGTCAGGCTAAAAATTTCTGGCTGTACTTGAAAGGAACTAGTGATGATGCACAATAGAGATGTTTATCTACTCTCCTACAGTGCTATATGTGCAATTTTTTGCTGAATAAGTACTGTGTATTTGTCTGTTTACTCTGTTACTGTGCATAAGTACAGCCACAAAAGCCCCAGTTCGGAACCCTTGGTTCCTCATTTCTACTGTAAGGTGATTAGCCACTTTACCTTAAGGGTGCTTTGCATTAGACTGTTTCCCATTTGGCTTATAGAGATGTAGTCCACCTGATGGATTTTTACTGCACGGGTTAGCAAAATGGAATCTATATCTACTATGTTTACCTACTTAAATGCTGCATTCTAGTT
Source organism: Oryza meyeriana var. granulata (assembly GCA_003991445.1). NCBI lineage: Eukaryota > Viridiplantae > Streptophyta > Magnoliopsida > Poales > Poaceae > Oryza > Oryza meyeriana. The sequence goes on from RYFJ01002606.1 coordinate 58,634, forward strand.
ATACGTTCCGTTCGATGAGTTATATTACAATGAATCTTTATTCTCTAACATTGAGGGGTCATTTTTATTTGCAGACAACTTTACTAAATCACATCTTGACTGCTCACCATGGAAAGCGGATTGCTGTCATTGAGAATGAGGTACTCTTGTAGGGGTAACTTTTGTCAACCATACAATTTTTCATTCTGGCAATTCCTTGTATGTTTTCTCTGCATGGTGCATGCATATAAGCAGCACATAGTCGTCCATTCCTGGACCCTTGGAATGATTTAATACATCAATAAGTCCTACTTGCTACATTGTTGAGCAATAAATTATTAGCAAATAAGGTCACCTAAAACTGGCAAGATGAAGCTACATCTACAATATCACTGCTTACACCATTTATGCCATTGTCTCCATTGCAGTATGGAGAAGTTGATATCGATGGTTCGTTAGTTGCTGCACAAACTGTTGGAGCTGAGGACATAATGATGCTAAATAATGGGTGCCTTTGCTGCACTGTTCGCGGTGATTTAGTCCGTATGATTGGTGAATTGGTTGAAAAGAAGAAGGGGAAGTTTGACCACATTATAATTGAAACTACAGGTAAGAAACTTGGGTTATTGTTGTAGAAATTATAAACATACAACAAAACCAAGAGAGATGTGTGATATGCAATGTTCATGAGTATAAAAGATCACCTTGAATTTCAGATCTTTTGTTTGCCCATGTTTCAAACTGTTCTATTTGTATGAGCAGTAGTTCATCATCAATAATTGAAATTCTCAGAACTTTAATTTTCTTAGCTATTCATTGATTACTTAATTATGTGAAATTCTCACACTTTGTGTTGTCTAACTTTCCAGGTTTAGCAAACCCAGCACCCATTATACAGACTTTCTATGCAGAAGATACAGTCTTTAATGATGTCAAGTTGGATGGTGTCGTGACTTTAGTAGATGCAAAGCATGCACGGTTACATCTGGATGAAGTAAAGCCCAAGGGCATAGTCAACGAGGCAGTTCAGCAAATTGCATACGCTGACAGAATCATAGTTAACAAGGTAATGATCGTGTAGCAATTACTTGCTGGCTGTATCTACATGTCTTATTTAGTAAGCCTTCTCCTCTTGTTTTTTTCTTATTGGTATTAAGGTATCTCTAATTTCTTCCCATGCAGATTGATCTTGTTAGTGAGCCTGAAGTATCTTCCTTGATCGATCGTATAAAGGTGAGTGCAAATGCATTCATTTGTTCTTGTGCCACTATATGTTGCCTCTAACATCTTTATTTGGTGCATACAGAACATGAATCGCATGGCTCATTTGAAACGAGCTGAATATGGTAAAGTTGATTTGGATTACGTGCTTGGGGTTGGAGGCTTTGATTTGGAGAGGTTCCTTTCTTTCACTCACTCCCTATATGAGCAAAGTGAATACCATCTTTCAGATGATTATGTGCCCTAGAACTGGTCAGTTACTCCCTCAATGGCAGGAAAGGAACATATAAAAATGCACCAAAGATGAACGTTCTTAGGTTTTCAAACATAATGAAATGATAAGTTGGTACTTGGTAGAAGTGAGAATATAGTAGATAGATATCACTATATCGGGCATATGGTTTTTGCTAATAATCTAGCATTGAGATCTCAAACCTGTTTAGTGCCATGGCCAATGGTGGCCTTTGGACAAGGTGATCTTAGCTGTTCAGGCACAAGAAATTTGCATTGGTAATTGCTAAAAAAACTAGTGGTGCCATGTATATGGTGTCTGATGGCATTGAGATATTAAAACTATTTACTGCTATCGTGGTCCAACACTTGATGAGCTGCAATATGACCTCAGGGAACTACAGTTGAATATGATTAGGTTGATCTAAGCTGTGCTGCTAATGAATTGTACATACATTTGAGTCTCTAGCTGTTTTCTACATTTAGCCCTGTTACCCATTTCAGGAAAATGTTGAGCACAATGATTTCATATTGTTTCTGTTCCAGGATCGAGAGTGCAGTCTCTGAAGAGTCACATGACGACCACGCAGAGCATGAACATAAACATGACCACGACCATGACCATGAACACCATCATCACCATCATGATCATGACCACAAACATGGTAAGCATAGATATTGAGAAATGATCATAATCACAGGCATGATCCTTATCCAATTGTCAACTTTAAAACTCCTGAAAAACTGAAAAGTGGTCTTACGGTAACTATTGAAGAAGATATGACAGGGTTACAACTTACAACATACATACAGATTTTTAAGAAGCATAGATCCATGCCTGAACTGTGTAGCCATTCTTATCTGTTTATATGATTCAGTACTACTTGACCCTTGATTATAACTTTTCTATTAGACTATTACTACGTGAATATTCCAAAAAGAAAATGATTATTCATTCTGATACACATCACGCGACATGACATTCTTTCTTATGGTAATATACGCTAATAGAAATACAACTGGCTTGCTGTTCCAAAATTACATAATGTATTACAGTAAAACCTAAAACTTTGCATTAAGGAGCTTGATGGCATGTAGGAGGTTCGTGCACGCCCACACACACACACACATATCCATATGGCCCCTTCTTCCAGTACCTATCCTTTTAATAGTTAACTCATGGAAGCATTTCATCATTAGCAGGAGTTGAGCCATCATCTATCTATTATATTGTAAAGATAGCTCGAAAAGAAGCCACCATGTTCACTATGGATGCTAGAAATTCTCACATTAATTTGAGAAAAAGATAAAGATATTAGCCGTTAGATCGTAGTGTGTCCAATTAGCGGTGTAGATTGATCGATATAGTTGTATACAAAATACAATTATATCTAATAAAATAGAAGCTAGTAGCTGTATATATATCAAATGTAATTCTACCTTTAAAATACGTTGTATGTGAAATACAACTGTATGCATGGAAACATAACGTAAGAGTTGTATGCGAAATTCAATTCCGTTTTCGGTTTTATATAGAAATCATAATTATATTTGTAGAAATAAAAGATAAGAGTTGTATATAAAATACAATTCTACTTTTATCTAGCTCCATGCAAAATTGCTGGGGGAAATCCCCTAGTTGACTTAATATAAAAGGTGCACACTGTTGATTTGCTTGACTGTTCTGCACTGTATTAGTATTTCACTCAATTTCAGCAAAGCGTAATATGATAGGGCTCAGTTTCTGCACTGTTTCCTGTTCTTAAGTCAAAATAGATATGCTCGAGAACTTATCACTAGGAGGCTTTTGAACTCTTTCTACCATTTTGTCAGACGCTATAAATTTGAAATGTGATAGGGCTCCATGATACTAACAGGTAATCTTAATGCTTTTTTTTTCTTTTTGTAGACCATCATGCACATGATCACACCCATGATCCTGGTGTTTCTTCTGTAAGCATTGTTTGCGAAGGGGAGATGGATCTTGAAAAGGTTGGTTCTAAAATTATCTGTCATGCTCTATTTTCTCATTATTGCTAAATGAAATTCTACATCCAAATACTATCACCCTTTTAATTGCCCTGCGCATGATGGGGTTGTGGATATTGAAACAAGTGGATAACAATTTTACATGCACTCACACAGGCTGACATGTGGTTGGGAAACCTACTACTAGAACGCAGTGATGACATATACCGGATGAAAGGGCTACTTTCTGTCAGTGGAATGCCTCAGCGCTTTGTCTTTCAGGTTAGTGTTGAACTTAGCCTGTAGTCCTACCTACTTCACTCTTAATTCGTTCATCCTAGTCTCCTACTGTGCCAACGGCACAACGAAACCAGCTAATACTCTTTTTGGCAAGATGGTATAAGGCAGGGTGCAAACAGTCTTCCAGGGACTGCAAACATCCTTGTGTCTTTATATATGTGGCTTATAAAACCATCTGCCTCAATTCAGTTGTTTGCGTTCATATCTGAAATAATGTTTATTGTCTCTTACTTGTGCAGGGAGTGCATGACATTTTCCAGGGATCTCCCGAGAGAATGTGGGAACCAAATGAGCCACGCATCAACAAGATTGTATTCATAGGCAAGAATCTCAATGGGGAAGAACTGGAGAAGGGCTTCAAGGATTGCCTCCTGAAGTAATGAGCGTGTTACGAGCTTCTAAGTTTTTCATATACGCGTGATGGGGATCTTCAGCTTCATGATTTTGAGAGCTGTGGCTGTAGAACTTATCCTTGAATTCGAACTGCGATTGAACGTACTAACATGATTTCGGGAGATGTACAGAATGGGTAACAACCGTAACATCCCTGTAGCCTTGCCATCATTTACAATTACGAATTGTACCCTGAAGTTGTGCACGGTGTTTGAACGTAAACATATAGAGATGGTGATTCTTATTTGTGTTTCTTAATCCCTATAAATCTTAGTTGCATCGTGGTACCATGGATGGCATGCATCAGTTGATTCTTAACTGTGTTTCTGAAGGCGACAACATTCGCAATAGCAGACTGAAGGGATCAAAAATGCAATATCAAGATGCAAAACAACTAGGAATCCAGTCCACTCCAGGCTCCATTCCAGACAGGGAAGGAACAGAGGACAAGAAGAAGCAGCAGCAGCAGCAGCAATACATAGCCACATGTATAGCTAGTATGAATAGAACGTACACCAATCAATCAACCACATGTACGTGCAGCCTAAAGCAAGTAATATTAAGGGAATCAGAAAGTAGCTAGGGAGAAAGAATCAACCGGTTTTCACGTGGTACATCACGTAGCCATCCTGAACGTAAGAAGAACGAATGGCCTGATCAAAGGCTCCTCCTGTGCCGGACCAACTCATCCACAATAATGTCTGCAGTAATGGCATGAGTCTCGTCGGCACCTGGCACCCGTCTGCAGCTGGTGAACCCCAGGCGGTTCCAGGCCTCAGCCGGCTGCCGTCCCAACCTGGCTGCCCCATGCCAAGACCTGAAGACGGCCACGGCGATCCCCCTCCAAGGGTCTTGAACTACGTCGTCCAGAGCGCCAAAGGTGGATAGCCGAGTGCAGAGGTCTGACCAGGTGATGCCGTGGCGGATGCCTGACAGCAGCAAGGACCTGTCCGGGAAGCTGCTGCTCCGGACGTTGGCAGGGTTCGCCAGAGCACACAGCCCGACAAGGTTGTGGATGATCTTCTGGGCCTCGTCGTCCCTGCTCATGTCGTAGGCCACGGGACTCGGACGTAGCTTGCTGTTGAGCCAGTCCAGGACTCTGACGTAGGCCACGCGACCCGCCCAGTCAATCGGAGTTGAGAAATGCTGCTGGTGCGGCGGCGGCGGCGGTGGCAGCGGCGGGCACCCGATAACTCTGGCCTGCTGTCCAAAAGCGAGCAGCCATGTCTCGGGAGGCTCATGCAGCAGAAGCTCGGCGTCCTCCGGACTCCCGAGCACGACCACCACGAGCCCCATAGCCCTGTGGACGACGACAGCCTCGACCTCGCGGCGCAGGTCCGCCACACTGTGCTGCAGGCGGTAGGCGATCTCAGCGGCGTCGCATCGCCACGGCCGAGTGCAAAGCCCTGACAGCAGCATCACACGGCCCCTGTACTCGGCGGCGGCCTCCTGCGTGATGTACGGCGGCAGCAGGCGCCGCAGCAAGGGCGCCTCTCGGTCAGCCTCGTCCGGGACCATCGGGAACAGCGACGAATCCAGCATCCGGACTCGCAAACGGGGCGCCCTCCTGGCAAGCAGCTCTGTGGTCTTCGCGTCGTCGTACACGAGCACGCCGGCGTCCCCGCCCCTCCACACCACCGTGGCGCACAGGTACCCCCTTGCCAGGAGGTGGTCTCTCGCCGCGCGGCATAGACCACAGGCTCCACCAGCGATGACGGCGCCGTCGACGAAGACGCACCTCAGGTGGAACTCCGCGTCCTCATCATCCAGCAGGTACTGTGGAGGTACAAGCGATCGGAGGAGCTCAGCAGTGGGCCGCATCTTCGCCTCATCGTCCAGCGCATCCAGGATGCATCGGCGTGTGTCGCCATTCCTGCTCGCCTGCACAAATTCACATTAGTAAATAAACTAATCAGAACGACATATATGTTACTGCAAAACATTCATAATTGGTTTAACATCCACAATTTGACAATCAAATCAAATTCAGAAACGAAAATACAAGATGACATTCTCTTGTTCTTCCCTGTAAGATACTAGTTCAGTGGGTTTGAGTATGGTGCACTGATACCGTATCCCCAGCTGAACTGATGTACTAGCAAGACATTTTATCTAAATATAAAATCAGAAAACTCCTTTGTAAAAAAAAACCATACTATATATGATGCTAAGGTCTACCACTCCAACTGAGAACATGATGATTATAGATAGATACCCTACAGTAACAGTATTCTCAACTCTGATATCTGAACAAATGTAACTAGCCTGGCACATCATCTTGGCCAAGTTGTTTATTGACTTAAAAAACTCTTCTTGTGTAATAAAAAGGCAGAAATGCCTTGAATCCCAAGAGAAGCTAGGTTTTCCTGCATAAGTTTCAAACTATGCTAGCATTGTCTGTCCTATCTGAGTTTTGGTGATTTTGCTTTGAAACATTTACTTGCTCTAGCGGACAGGCCGATAGATTGGGTAACTGATCTCGTCCATGTGCTGTGAATTCTTGGCCGTCCCTAAAAGGCTAGAATTAAGAAACATCTGATCGAGAGAGCTCAGTCTCCAGAACACATGAACCAGATTAAGCACCGAGCAGCAGAAAACAAACCCACCGGAGTGCAGGTCACGTAGAAGCCCGGGCGGGGTTTCAGGTTGGTCGCGCTCGTGCTCTCTGCAGCATCCGCGAACACCACCAGCCCAACTCGGTAGCCGGTCTCGCTGTCCCGAACTAAGACTGCGGCTTCCACAGCCAGGACGGAGAAGCTCTCCTGCAGTTCCCGGGGGCTTGTGCTGGGCGCCACCCCGTCCACGACAACTGATCTCTCCAGGAAATCTGGGTCCTCGAGGACTCCAGGAGCAACACAGTAAAGGGCAGAGATAAGCCGTCTCATGTGCGCCTGCATCAAACAAGGGACAGAATCCAATCAATCAGTCCAGGTGAAACCATGCAAGAAAGCACAAGGCTGAATGGAAGGAAGAAGACAACATGTGTAGTGTAGTGTAGCGTAGCGTAGCGGCGGGAAGCCATGAATCCAAGAAACGATCAAGAAAAGCGGAGGTGCGGAGACGGAATTAATCCAGCAGATGGCGCTCGCGGAATTCAGAGAAATCCAGCAGAAACAAATGGCGCCGAAAGCAAATCAGCAAAATCAGACGAGAATCCAGCAGAAAGCAAGAGGATTCTTAAGCAAATGGCACTAAATTCAGAGAAGACACGGCGTTCACGCGAAAGAAACAAGAAAACGAACAAATCTGAGACCATGAATTCAAGAGACGGGAAAAGAAAAATCAAGAACCGGAGGTGCGGAGACAGAATCGAGCAGCAAAGACCGCAAGCGAATGTTAACGAATTCAGAGAAGATCACGCGAAAGAAACAAGAGAGAGCGAAACAAGAAGGGGGGAACGAACAAATCTGAGACCATGAAATCGTCGAACGCATGATGGCAAGCAGCAGAGCCAGCAGGAATGGCAAGAACAGCAAAGAACCCTTACCTCTCTGGTCAGCCATGGCCTGGCGAGGCCGGGGTGGCGAGCCGGGATGACACCGGCAGGAGGAAGAGGACGGGCCATTTCCGCTGATCGGTGCGGGTCAGAGGAGAGGACGATCAGGGGGATTCGAGGGTGGGATGGGATGGAGCTCTGCTCTGCTGGTTTCGTTTCTTGGAGGGAGAAAGCAGCAGGGGGGAGAAGACGCGCGATTTTATTCCCCTCCGCACAAGCGGAAGCGGAGGCGGTGGATGGAATTGGAATTGGGCTTTGTAAGAGTGGCCCATTTGCGTGGCCCGTTATGCTAAGGGGAAGGGAATTTTTTTTATTTTTATATTTATTTAATAAAATATTTACAAAACTACATTTTCATTTCAAAAATTTATAAAAATATACTCCCGCCGCCCTCTGGGAAGGCAATATCTATGAAATCGCCCTCCCAGAGGGCGATATGATGACGTGGCTGCCGGCCATTTTGCAGGCGGCCCCCCGGCCACACAAAAACCGCCTCCTGAGAGGGCGGTTTTTTGGCAGCCAGGGGGCCACCTGCAAAATAGCCGTTTACCGGTTCGGACGGTCTGGACTGTACAAATTGTTGTAACACGCGCTACGTACCTTAAAACAGTCATAACTTTTGCATATGGTCTCGGAATTGGGCAAATAAGTACTTTGCGGACATTTACAAAAAAATTTACATCTGCTTGTCAACTTTGTCGGGTTTGTGCGAAAATTTTTTGCGAAATTCGGCCAGGAAGATTGAGTTTTCGAGGTCCGAAGTTTCAGCACGCTTTTTAAAGCACGCTCACAATTTTCTACAGGCCACATCTTACATCGGTTTGAGTTGCACATTCACGAGGTTTTGTTATTTTCGAGTTTCTAGTTGAAAAAAAAATATCAAAAAAAGAAAAAAAATAAAGTGGCTATTTTGCAGGTGGCCCCCTGGCTGCCCAAAAACCGCCCTCTGAGAGGGCCGCAAGGGGGCCACCTGTAAAATGGCCGGCCCCCCGACCGGATTTTTACAGGCGGCCCCCTTGCCGCCCTCTCAGAGGGCGGTTTTTGTGTGGCCGGGGGGGCCGCCTGCAAAATGGGCTGACGGCCGTGGGTCGCCGGCCAACGGCTCGCCCTCCCAGAGGGCGGCGGAAGTATATTTTTGTAAATTTTTGAAATGAAAATATAGTTTTGTAAATATTTTATTAAGTAAATATAAAAATAAAAAAAATTCAAGGGGAAGGGCCCAGCAAGACCACCTGAGCTGCTGTGCTGTCACTTTAAGGGGGCAAAAAGGAGGGAGAGATGGCGGTGGATCATGTTAAGCACTGCCTAACTTGGCCAGCCGAAGTCGAGCCCCGCCATCGAGGAGCCAATCCAACCACCACGGAGTAGATTGAGTCACCAGAGTACTCCGGCGAGCAGATCCGCCGACACCAGTCTAGATCCATCGAGCTAGATTGAGGTCGTCGCCGGCACGAAGCTTCCGCCGACGGTCATCGCCGATCTTGTGAGCTCGCGCCGACCTGAGCGGAGGAGGAAGCGGTGACGGCGAGCTCGCAGAGGAGGAAGCCATCGTCGACGAGCTCGTGGCCAGACCTGGTGAGGTCTTGGCCTGCTCAATGGCTATGGCAAATCGACCCAGCATCGGTGGTGGCTTTGGCTGCTCCAGCGTCGCGAGGAGAAAGATGGGGCGCCGGAGGGGAGGGGCGGCAGAGGATAGGTAGAGGGACCGGTGGTCGGTGGAGAATAAGAGAGGGAGTGGGTGAGGAGAGATTTTGTATTAGTTTGTGGATTTTTAGGGTGTCTAGTATAAAATTTTAGACTTTCACATAAATTAAAAAAATGAGGATTAAAATAAAAAATATTTGGAGCTAACATGAAAAATTAAAGCCACCTCTAGAACCACTTTGTATTGTGAAAATAGCTCATTTTAAATATGTGTCTTAAGCCTACACAACACTTGGCCTGTATGTTTGGGAACGAGGGGAAAAAAACCATGGGAAAACTTCCCCTGAGGAGAAATTTGGGGTGACATACACTCCCCCTCCATTTCCTTAGGAGAGATTTCCCAACCATGAAAGTTTCCCTGCCACCGTTTGGTGAAAGAGGGGAAAATATCCCAGGGAGTAAAAGAATATTTAAAAAATATAAAAAAGTCAAAGAACATTATAGGAATTCCAGAAAAATAGAAAAAAATGGAAAATCCAGATATATTGGAAAAAACCTGCAGAAAATCCGAAAAAAAAATAAACATATCAAAACCAAAAAACAAGTATGTGAAATTCAGAAAAATACAGAGAAATATGGAAATTAGTTTCTCTAGAAACCAACTTCATGATATGACATTAGTTAAACTTTAGAATCATCCATATATCATACAAACGTTAAACTTTACAATCATGCATCCACACATGTAGAACTGTAGATCATATTCATACAGGGTTATAATGTCTTGTTGATCAAGAATGAGACATGGGTCCATTCAAATATTGCCTATAGTCGATACTACTACTCCATCTCTTCTACAAATCTACATCTCTTCTAATCAATCTGCCAAGATGAAAAAGATAATCTAAAATTTGAATAATAAATATAAAAACAGTGATAATTCAGCAATCAAATTTGAAGGATGGCCACTGATATAAGCTCATAGAACTGAGTTACATAAAATATGTTCACAAATAAAGTTCTGCGCATGTCAATGATCAAGTTCTGAATTAAATCAAATTATGAATAACTAAACACATACTCCCTCCATCCCAAAAACAACCAATTCTGCCTATGAACCTGGACAAGCATGTCCAGGAATTGATGCCTAGGAATTGATTTTTTTTTTTGGAATGGAGGGAGTATACTGATAGCTAGCTTCTGGAATTAACACAGGTTCTTATGAAAAATTAATCTAGCCAAATAACTAAACACATTTGGTATTTGTTTGTCTGTCCTAGTTTTGTCCTGATAATGCGGAAAACTTGATCTACTGATATGATTGTGAAGCCATTGAAACCTTCTGCTTTGGTTTCGGTTCTTCTCTTTTCTGTTATTTTCTTCTTCCTTCTTTTGTGTGTGCGGCAGTAGAAGCAGTAGGGGCACCGGCTTGATCAACTTGAGGTCGCTGATGTTCTCTATTGAGGTAGTGAAATCCTTCCTACATGAGTAATGGATTGCACTACGAACCCCCTCTCTGGTGCGGTAGATCGATTGGGCTCTATTAAGGGTTTTGGGAGTTAGCGAAAGGTTCAGTCACCATTTGCCTAGCGCCTCCTCTCTTTTTATTTCGGTTTGTACTGGTAGGGCTTGGAGGCAATCCAATAGGATTAGTTTGTTATGCCACCGAGCATGGCATATCTTTTCTTTCTTGTACCGGAAGGAAACGGTTGAGTTTAATCTCTTCCCTAACCACATCGGCAGTATATAAAATAGCTCCCCAAGACAATGTGTCACTACAATATTAAACATCATCGAGACATCAAGACCTATAGTTCACTATAGTACTTAAATAAACTCAAGCTTAATTTAGTGGACGTTCATTGAAAATTTATATCCTCATCCAACATCTTAGTCAAAAGCTCTTACTTACATTTGTGCTAACCAGCAACATAATCTTAAATTAAACTTAATTTCATGAGCCTTTGGGATGTGGATCCACAAGCAATAACTTTATGATAATATGCTCAATTTTAAAATTCGATTCTGAGACCTATTTTTCACAACATAATATTAATGTGTTTGGCAAAAACACAAACCATGTTATTACTCGAATAGAACACCGCGGTTTTAATATTATACAATTTTATCATCGTAGTACACATTGAGTGGTTTATGAGTGCTATTACCACTTAGTTTCGGGAAATGTTCTTAAGTCATATAAATTGCTCCATTACATTATAACATGCCATAATTTTTAGCTTTCTATTATCGACTATGCAAATAAGAATTTATCCAGAGCTTCTCCATGGAAAATCCAGCCTTTTCCACCCAACAAAATGACCCAGAAAAACAGAACTTTACGAAGGCCATGTGCAGCCTCATTACCCATAACATGTGCATCCCACGGTAAAGTGAGAAGCTAAATTGGAGAGGAATTAATAGGCATATCGACATTGGGAATAGGCGCATGGCTTTGAAATGATTATCTCCAAGTTACAATCGAAATCAGCTAAATTATGTAATTTAAAAATTCTGATCACACTTCAGTAAGCATTAGTTATACGTGTTAACATCGTATTTTCACCGTGATTCTGATATGTATTTTCATAGAACCAATGCATAATAGACATCTTACTATGTACGCGCTCCGATATGCAACCGGCAAACCAGACATAAGTTCAAACGTGGCAACATTAAATTCGATTTTAGAACGACTCAAACGGATGCAATCCCTATATAGTTCTTACATGTCACGGTATAAAGACCGATAGAGATATTCAATGAGGAGCAGAGTGTAAGACGAGAAATACATTTTAAGAAATCAATTGAAACTAGGGCAAATAGGTCCCTTTGACAAACCAAGGCGAACCTCCATTCCGTGGTGCATGTCCAGAGCACGGAAGCTGTCAGAATCTTGGGGCACTGCAACGTGATCAAGGAAAAAGGAAAATTAACACAAGGATAAGTAACATTTCTAACAATAGGAGGAACACTCAGCGAGTGTAAATAAGAAAAAAGCTGTTGCAAGGGCAGACGTGGAACTGAAATATATAGTCTACAGAGGCTATATTTCTGGTGATTAGTATAAATCATCATTGATGAATGATGATGAGATGTACGTCTTGCCATGGAAAGTTAGGCCAACCAAGCTTGGACCACGAAGCAAAATATGTACTTTGCTGTAAATAAATCATTTCACGAGGTCAGAATAAAATAACTACTTTGTGATAATAAGAATTATTATTCCTCCAAGTATATCCTAACAAAATTTTATCAAGTTGTACCAACCAGAAGTATGAAAAATGAAAAACAGTATCATTTCATGACCCTTGGTTTTCCAAGAACTTGTAAACTCGCAAGGCATCATAGGACTACATAGTTTTGCTCTATTAAAAGAAAAGAAACTAGAATTGATATAAAGGTAAAGAGAACTTGATAGCACTGCATTCCCTGATTCCAATGAAGAGCATAAACATGCAGCAAAAGTCAGTGAGCAAATAGCTGCACATAAATGTGAAAGGCAAGCAAGAAGATTAATGGGAAATCAAAGGACAACAAGCCTTACAGTTAAGATAATCTTCAAACCCGAAATCATCCAAGGAACCAGTCAGCGCCTCGTATCCTAGCATAGATGATGGCAATGCACCAGGAGGCCTTTGGAACCTGGGAACAGATAAATCTTCATGAAAACATCTTTAATGTTAGCCTGCCCAATAAAAAGCATGGGGCATGAGTTGTGCATGTTGTTTTCCCCTTCTTTGCACAGTTGCACTGATGTGCTAGTTGTTACTAGATGGGAGAGACAAACAAGAACCACCTCAAGATATGATTGTGTATTCAACCAGACCAAGGAATCCAGACACAGCAAGTGAACCATGTTAGCATATACAAAGCATGAACACAATCTTAGCAACCCTCATATTTAATTTGTGGAAATGCTCTTGAAGAAACAGGAACTAAGTAAACACCTTAAATACAGTGCTCAAAATACTGCACATAGGCACAAATTGTTGGAGCCATTCCAACCAGGAAAGTGGATTATTTAACAAGAAAAAAATTTCAGAAATAATTTGCAAACTAACAGTTAGCAGAATACCGCTGATGACCACCAACAGAACATCACTGAGACAGTGACACTTGATGCATATGACAATAAGCGCTAAATAGACACACAAAACATGCCTCTGCGGGTAAGCTGAAACATTAGCTGACTAGCCGAATTGAAGCGTATGGAAAACTTCCTACCTAACTGCAAGGGTTATCTAACAGACAAACATAGGGGTAATACATGCCATCATTGAATTCAAAGATACAATATCTCAGTCCCACAGTAAGGCCATTTAAGTTAGACACTTAAGTTAGAGGAATTTCACCCAAAATTCCCATTGACCATAACGATTCCAATATGCCATGTAGGAGGGAAATCATATGTGGGGATAGGACAGGATAGGATAGTGAAATTACTTGGAGAGGATTTGGGAATCGAGGTCCTTGTGGATGTTGAAGGCGGATCCGTACATGGCTTCCGCCCCGAACTTCTTCTTGTCCGCCCAGAACTTAGCCTCCTGCAGGCAGGCACACAAATCAGCCGGATTCGATTCGGGGTGTTAGGGTATTCGAGGGCACGGAGCAAATCGCGCGACGGGTGGGTACCTTGTGGACGCTAGCCTGGAGCGGGTGCAGCGGCGCGAGGTCGCCCTTGACGCTGTCGTTGACGCCGAAGCGGAGCACGTCGTGGTTCTCGCAGATCTCCTTCTTCACGCTGCTGCCGCTCGCCATCGTCGTCCTCGGCCTCACCTCCCCCTCTTTCGTTCTTTCTTTATTTTTATTTTGAGAGGCAGAGGCAAACACTTCCTCTTTCTTTGCGGAGAAGAAAGAAACGGAGACCGGGTCGGCTTTGGGCTTGATATAATATAAACATAGTTCGATTCTGATTTCATATCTATGTCCAGATAGAAGAAAGAGTTTGATTCTTTCTGGAAAGTCGCGTCGGATTCCGTCCTCTCGCTACTCCATCACTCTATATAAAGTAGTCTAGTAATTGCCAAGTTAACAACAATCAGGCTAGCTAGATAGATCCCAACCAAAATCAACAACAAACAAACATGGTCTCTCTTGGAAACCTACGCGCCATGTGCGGCGAATTCGTGGAGAGGGCGACCCTGGCGCGAGATCTCCTTGCACCGATCGCGAGCCAGCTCTCCGGCTACCCGTACAGCCGCTGCGTCATGACGCAGGATCTCAGCTGCATCCTCCCGAAGCTCGACGACCTGCGCGCGGACATGGCGGCCTTCGGCGCCATCGAGGCCATCGCCCTGTGCGTCAATCTCGGCAACGCGGTCGTCGTCTTCAGGGACGAGGCCAGCGTTGCGATCGCCATCCACGGGCAGGGGGAAACGTCGGAGGGGACCTACTACGCGGTTCCTCCTCCCTACCTCGCCCTTCCGATCTGTTTCATAGAATCCAGAATTATCGAGGTAATGTATGTGAAATATGTTGTGTGTTTCGATCTCTCTAAAGGTTCTCAAAAATAAATAATGATTTTTTTAATAAAAAACTCTATTCTAAAATACTTATAAGAGATACTAGTACGTTCTATCTATGTATGGTGAATCATCCTAAGTTTTATAGATGAGATTGTTAAAATATACCACATCAAACAAGTAAATTACGAAATAATATATATTTTATAATGAATCTAATGACGATATCGTACACATTTTTCTTCTTTTCTATAAATGAGGTAATAAAAACCTATGGATGCATGTCACTAATGGCATTGTGTATTGGTATTTTATTTTAGGTAGAGAAAAATAAGTTTGGGTGCTAATCAGGGTTTTACCTTACCATCGGGGGCTAGGTTACCTCACAAAATTTATTAAGAATTTAAATTATTTTTTAAATTTATTTGAATTTATTGGGTTTACCGCACCAGCAGTTTTGGTTAACCCTGGTGCTAATTAATTCTCTAGTAGTAACAATGAATTTTTATCTAAATAAATAAGTAAATTGTTTATGAACATTAATTAATTGTGGTAACTATCGGTCGAATCAAATAGGTCGCTTTGTACCCATCGACTCCGTCAAGCGCAGCAGGAGTCGCAGGGCCAACATATGTTGGTGAAGCACAAGCAACAGCGGGGCTAGGAACAAGGGCAACAATGGTGGAGCCAAACTCAAACATCGGAGCATCAATGCCGTTGTGGATGCGGTCGAGGCACGTGATTGTGAACCTGAACAAGAACCTGAGCTATCATCCTCATGGTGGTAGAAGAGGGCCACCGGACACCATCATCGCCACCACGCTTGTGCTGTCCGCCAAGTCGGAACTCAACGGGCCGAGGCTAGGCAGCGACGGTCACCTGTGGATGGATGGAGTCCATTGCACTCACTATGCAATGGGCATGGAAATCAACCAAGTATCCATCAAAGTTGTTCAACTGGCTCCACCAAATTACTGGATGGCATGCGGTGTCGAGAAGGAAGTAAATAGTGATCGTAACTAGGGATTGTTTGTTAGTTAGACCATCAAAGTTGGAAGAGATTTTTCTTTATTTGTTACGAATAATACTAGTAGAAATTTTACTGGATCAACAACGTTCCAGGACATATATAAATAAACGGATTTACTATTGATTAAACGTTTGATCTTTTGGATTATGTCAAACAACAACGCTGGCCGTTGGATAGAATTTTAAGATGCGGGGTGAGAAAATGAGTTCCAAATTGCACTTTCAATTTATTATAGTTGCTATTATCGATTACGTGCAGTTTTAGTTATAGATCGATGGACAACCTTTGGCATCGCTGCATCAACATGGATATATACGTACCACATTAATCTCACCTCACTGCATTAGTACAATATCATAGATTAGCCAAACACTATCCAATATCTATACTCCTAAATGTTATCCTTGCCAAGTACCAAAGCATTGCGGTAGTAGCCACAACTCATGTAGGCATAACTGACTAACATAAATTATGTTTTTTTACTAACATATACTTTTTTCTTGCTAACATAAATGAAGGAAGAGAACACATGCAACAGAGATGTGCATAGTAATACAATAAACTTCCTCTGTTGCCACCTTCCTCTCCCTGAGATGGCTTGGTCTAACCAACATGTTAAGATATGTGCTTTTGTTTTCTTAAAAGGGATGTCCAACGCTATTATATCAATAACCTAAATAATTTATCACAGTTTTATCACAACTATATCGATCTTGTGGTCCTCTTGGCCATATGCAAGTAAAGGTCAGAACAGCCATTTACCATTGGAATGAATTGACTTTGGAATGTTAAACTGCTTATTATTCCACTGTGATGCTTCTACTCTTGCATATTATGTTTTTCTCTGAAATGTGTAGTCTATTCTTGTGTTATATTTCAAACCTTTTGATAAGTACTAGATACCATTCTCCAGACACGTGAGCGCGCGCGCGTACACACACAATGTCATTTTGCCATCCAAAATGTTGCTGAGAACACTAATGCATTCTCATGTTCCTCTTGTTGATGACTTTGATTACTCCTCTCCAAAACTGAGATCCTCCCCGTTCGGACAAACCACTAAGTGTTCGGTTGGATAAGTATTTTATTTCTAAGCAAATTACAGCATGGGTTTTCACATTTCAGAAGTAAAGCGCCATTCATGATCCTACTGTTCAACCCCCCTAGAACACGGCCCACCATATTCCTTTGCAGTACAAATATTTTCCCATTTAACCACATAGACCTAATTGAGTCCATGTGCTGATGAACCCCCAATTGCACAAGGAACAATCACAAGACCCAATATCACGTGCTCTCAAAACTAGCATGGGACGTATTCATGGTGCCCGGATTTATGATATTCTCCGAATTTGTATTTCGTCTCTGTGGAAGAATTATTGAGGAGATGAGAAGAAATCTGCGCAGAGAAATGATAGAAATATTACTTGCCGTAAAAAACTGAGAGCTAGTTAATGAATGTGCCCAACACATCGTGGAGAACCAGGATTTGGTTGCTCAGTTCGACAATCTTTACCTAGATCATGATGAACTAGATTAGCACATTTTTATTTTTAAGTTTGGACTTGTAGCCTGTACTCTTTTTTCTAAAATATGAGATTTACATGGCAAAATTTTTAACGAGACAGCTATATAATATCAATTTCAATAAATGTCATTTCTCCTCTCCCCATATTTTTAGTATAATTTTTATTTTTCTATATTTTTCCTAATTTCCCTACCATTTATTTTCATTGTTTTCCTTTACAGGACTGCTGTGCGGGGCGCGCACCGTTGGCGTAAAAAAAATCCCACCCGTAGCCCGCCATGCATCGCACGCAGAGCACGGACACGGGCCATAGCCGGGCCCGTGCTATGTAAGGTTATGAACTTGTAATTTTTTACTAACATATATTTTTCTATTAATAATATATTTACTTCAGTATGCCCTTGACAAAAGTGCTAGTGAAAAATTTTCAACCATCCTAAAACCTAGATAATAATCTTCTTATTGTCTATACTACTAGTATTTTAGAAACTACAATGGTATAGAAAACATTTGTGCAGGCATCGGTAACTCATTTACATAGAGTTTACGGATCTGCTTGTGATTTAGGGCATATAGAAATCAACGATTTTATGCCGACAGATTCCACGGCCCTCTGTGAAAATCCATTTTCACTAGCGATTATTTTAAGGAACTGCCCGTGAAGATTAATTTTTAGTTTTTGATTATTGTACATGCAAGAAAACCAGAAAAAGTATTTCACATGTAAAAAAGTGGTCAACAGTAACAACGAACATCGTTGCTATTTATTGAAATTATTTAAACGCATGCATGCATGCATTCCATGAGAGCCGCATCACTCTCTGGACATAAGGAAGCAATGGATCTCCATCAATCAAATAAAATATTCATGCCTATAATTAGCTCTAGTGGTGGCCCATGAAGCTCTCTTGGCCACACACACACATAGCTATTTTACTCTCGTGTATGTAGTATATAACATGGACGTAAGCAAAGTCATCCTCCTTCCACACCAATTACGCTCAATAGAAACGACGATAATGGCCCAGAACAAGACCATTGCGGTGGCCCTGCTCCTTGGCACCCTTGTGGCGGTGGATGCGGCAGCGCCATTCATGGGTGTGGAAGAATTATGAGACGTGTGCAGAGAGGAGTGTAGCAAGAAGGAACATAAAGAACTCATCGACAATAAGCAATATGTAGACTTCTGCCTCATCTTGACCAAAAGTATTAGAGCAAGGTCAATAAGAAAGCTCACTACTGGCTATAATAAATAGCCATGTTATCTATACTTAGGGCTGAAAACGGTCGGAAACGATCGGTAGGAGGTCAAATCATTTTCAGTTTCATATTATTTTCTCGAAAACGAAATCGATACGATATTGTCGGAAGCGAGAATGGCATCGATATTCCGGTAAATTCGGAAACGAATCTATTCGATCGAAAGTACATCGATAACGATCGAAAATCATGAAAGCGATATCTAAAATACAATAAACACACCAATCTGCACAGCGTGACAATAGTTGTATGGATTAACCCAGCTCACATGAAAAATAATACTGTAGTAATTATCCATGGCACAAGAGGCAAGCCACATATATTATAAAGCAATAAAATGACACGGCACAAAGCCACATGCCCACAACCACCAGGAACATCACGGACTTAATACAATAATACTTAGGTCTCACAAGCACACAAATAACATAAGCGTAGTCACAAACTCACAAACTCAAAAGTACCAGTATACTAGTGACTGAAATACTAAACCAAGGTCTTAGTTCGACACTTCGATAGTTGAACTTAACAAAGGATAGGACGTAGAATGGATACTAGAAATATGATTTATGATAGATTGGTAATAGTTCTTCACAGCAGGCTTCCTATAGCTGAACCTCCGGCATGTCATCATCATCTCCAAGCACATAATCACCACCCATTTCTAAAGATACGGTATTTTGCCCTAAAAAAATACGGTAGATTATCAGTTAAATATGGTATTTTTCGAAAACGATCGGAACAGAGATAAATCGTTTTCGTTTTCATTATCGGATGTTTCTACCGTTATCGTTTCCGTTTTATCGGTTACCGTCGCCGTTTCCATTTAGAGGGAAAAACCGAAATTTCTCGAAAACGATTTCCGGTAACCGAGAATTACCGTTTTCATTTTCAGCCCTATCTATACTAAACATTAAAAATAATGTGTATAATAGAGAAATTTTTATTTATTATAATATTACGGCTGTGGCCACGGCCGCGCCACGGGCGGGCTGGCCAACCCACACGCACACTAACCACGCCCTACAACCACACTAATTGATTCCAAACACATCAATACCTTTATAGATGGCCAACCGGGCCTTACGAGCCAGGCCGGCCAGTTAAGGCACGGTTCCTGTAACGGGCCGTGCCATGCCATGCCAACCAAGGTGTCAAGATCTCGGTCCAGGCATGGCACACGAAGCCGACGGGCCATGTCGTGCCGGCACAGACTCGGTTGCGGCATGTGGGCTAGCGCCGGCCCATTAGCACGTTTGGCCCATAAAATTTGAAAATATGAGGTGGAAAAAACGAAAAACGAAAAATAGAAAACTGAAGAAAAAATATTAAGGAAAATTAGGAAAAATAGAAAAAAAAGAAAAAAATAGTGGAGAAAATGAGAAAAAATAGGGAGAAAATAGAAAAATTATGGAAAAAATAATAGGTCGACCGAGCCGTGCTCGTGCTTAGGCGGTGCTGTGCTGGCCCGGTAGCAGTCGTGCCGTGCTAGGCCGACTCACGGGCTGAGGTGCCAGCCTAAGCACGATACGACCCGTTTGGTCGTGCCGACACGGCTTACTGACTTTCGTGCCTGTACCGATCCGTTAAGACACGGTTTATTTAGACATCACTAAATACCTCACATCCGGTGCCCCATGCAATGCATGTCCAGCAAAGGAGGTCGTCACGGCCACCGTGCCAGCATGAGGTGGAGGAGGTTTGGGCAGTGCAAGTCAGGTTCAACCGTGACTGGATGATCAACACTTGTGCTGCGAAAGCGATTCAACGATCTAATATTTGATTGAAAGCAACAGAAATTTAAGCCAGTTGTTGTCTAGACACTCCCATAAATTATATATATATATGTGTGTGTGGGGCACACTGATGTTTTAAAATGATTGAAGCAAAAGGTCACATAAAAGCGATTTGATCCTATCAGTTAGCCAGACTGACGGTGATGTGGGAAATAGGGTTCCCCTTGTGGCATGTACGGGACAACTGGACGTCACGTCATTGGTTCCTCGAGCACGGGAGGCAGTATGGGCCCATCGTGAGGCTCGAGCACTCCCCTTGCGCTCAGAAAGAAGTTGGAATATGACAAGAGCATGAAGCCGTGACAACATTCAAGCGGCCGTTAACCCAAGAAATACTATTCAAGGACCTAAGCAAGCTACTCGGGGGCACGCGCCCCTCATGGATGGTTCTAAGGAGGATGCCCTCGGGCACCTGCGGGCCACGTAGGCATACGGGCCAGTGCTCAGGGACCGAACCTCGCTCCTGAGGTCCTATGGGCCGCATAGGCCTAAGGGGTAGTACTCGGGGGCTGAGCGGCGTCCCCGAGATCTTGAACGCCACGTAGACCCACTAAGTTGTGCTCGGTGAGTGGTGCCGCATAGGCCTACGGGGTAGTGCTCGGAGGCCGAGCAACGTCCCCGAGCTCCCGTGGGCTATGTGGGCCTATAAGGTAGAGCTTGGAAGCCAAACGACTACCACTACATTTAATGCAATAAGACGAGACGTGTAACTACTCCTCGACTTTTATACGTCTCTCCAAGGATGTTTTAAAATGACGAAAGCAAAATGTCACATGAAAGCTCCTTGATCCTATCAGTTAATTAGACGCTAGAAGATAATGATCCCTCGTAATCCCTTCTAGCTAAGGAGGGATACCTACTGCTAAACAATACTATACAATTATTAACATGCTCAATGCTCTCAATCCATTCGTCAGTGTGTAAATTGTATTTATATGGCTTGGCCAGGCCCAGGCATCCAATTCAAGGACGGACGAAATCGCACTGTGTGCTAACAAAAGGAAAGACAAAATGGACTTCAATCTCGCCTTCGCAGCTTTTCTCCTACTGCTGCTCGTTGCTCGAGCGTCACCAAGCGACGGCATGGCCATGGGGACTGATGCTTCCACCAAAGATAGCCCTGGTAAATGATCACTCATCTTCCTCACTTGTGCTGTTTTTTTTCTGTTTGTCATGTGTCAGCAGGTAATTGTATAGAGGACGAGAAAGTTTTCGCTGCCCTCACCAAAAATTCGTTGCCAAATACATTTCGAGTCATTTCCCCGGCCACGTAGTGAATCAAAGCTACATCAACCACCCTGGCCACGTAGTGAATCAAAGCTGCATTAACCACATTGCCGAGCAATGTGGGCTGGAATCTAGCCCCAGCATGCCTCAAAGTGGCCATGGCCAGATGCGCCTAATAATGCGCCCACTTCATATCCTCTCAGCAAAAATAGCTGTAATAAGGGACCTAATAATAATAAACTCTCTTCTGTTGAGTGAATTTCCAATGTAATAAATTCAGATTTTGCTTATGTACGAGTCACTCTAAAATTCATAAGCCAAGCAAGTGAGTATGATAAGTATTTCTACTGCATAACTAAATAAGCACTACTCATGTTGTTTATACAAATAGAATGGCAATAATATAGTTGTGACAAAACTTAATTTGCATGATAATTATATCAAAGCATTCTGCGGCATACATATGTCAAGACAATGTCTACCATCACAGTCAATTAGCATAATCCAGTGAATAGATGAACAAAATTGAACACCTTGCCGTCACTCTTGTCGTCATCCTCGCAAGGCACAGCAACCTTCCTCCTTACCTCCACAGCATGAAGCACATCCATGGCCTCCTCATCATCCCCGAAGGCGCAGCTCGGCCCGATTCCTGGCTGCCAGCAGCGACTCCGGCAGCTTCGGGCATCTGTGGGAACACCACGTGTTAATTAGGCTAAAACAGCAATTTAAATAATAACATCCTGATAACTGATACAAACACAAATAAAAATAGAACTCTCTGTTCCAGGATTCACACAGGGCATAGAGGCATTATCTAGTACTTATCCAACTAGAAAAAACTGATCCTAGAACATTTAAACTACGACAGGGAAAACCCATAACCAAAGGGAAACCGTTCTTCTCTGTACTTAGAAACATCCTTCTCACACGATTAAGAATTTGTAAAATCTATAGAGATGATTTTCCTCCAACCAGAGAGCATAGACCTGAGCAATAAACATTACTAGCTCTGAACATTCAGGCTTATAGAAAATAATTGGCGTCAAACAAAGCATGTGAGGTAATAAAGATGAACAGGAAAACATCTGAATATTACGTACTTCGGCGAAATCCATGTCAAAGCACACGACACATGTCAAACTACCAGCATTTGATCGCAAAAACTTGAGGGCAAAGAGCAAACTCTACACTGCACAACCATCAGGTGCTAGTAAAGTAATGATGGACAGAAGAAACATTCTCACATGGTCCTCTCAGAGAGATGGTGAGGCACGTCAAAGTGAAGCTGTCCCAGAGAATAATTCGCCTCGCCTTTGCCGCGAGCTCCCGGCTGCTGTTCCCGGAGATACAACACCAACCCGGCGTCCGTGGTATGGGCAGAGGTTAGGGTTTGATCCGGAGATTTTTGATCGAATATCGACTTGAAGGATTTGAAAGAATTTGTCGATAGGATTTAAAAGCGAAATTCGAATACAGAAAATTCGAACTGTTATTGTTTAGTTGCTTCTTGTGTAGCATAATTGGTACAGTGATTCTTCATCCCATCCTCCTGCTCATAGCAGTGGTTGGAATCCATCTCCAGATCCGGCTCTAGCCCATCATGGCATTGCTTGAGCGGCAGCGGCGCCATTGTCGCCTCTAATGGTAATCATCTGCAGCCTATGTCCATTTTATTTGATCAGAGCTGCTTGATACTGAAAAGTAAAAAAAAGATTTTATTTTCTTTTGCCTTGAACGAGAACTAAGTGATGTGACATGTGTTGCTCGTCTGTAATTGATCAAATAGGTAAACACTATAGTTGGATCTAATAAGATAGATTCCTTACACAAATTAGCTAGATGTACTTGACATCTTGTTGCTATGCCTTCGCTCTTTTTTGGGGACCATTGGGGCAGAGCTGAAGATAATAATATAGTATCAACTGTTATTATTTAGTTGCTTCTTTATTTCTTGAACACTGCAGATCTGGATGATTTAGAGGTTGACATGGAGTTTGAGTCAATTGCAGTTCCATCATATCTTCAACCAGAGATAAACCTGCTAGCTGCATCCTTGGCTCCTGCAGTAGCTCCAGTAAGCTTATAAGGACATGCTGCGTCCCCAGTACCCTGTGACAAGAATGACAAAACTCTTTTTATCGTCTACACCGTAGTAACTCTGGAAAATGGAAGAAAGGCATGCTTCTAGGAGTCGAATTGGATAGGCGGCAGAAGCCTAAGATCCCTTGTACTGAACCTCTATCAGCATTCAAAGGGGAAGAAGCGATCAGTACATGCAGCATTGCAGAATGACAAATGGATAGATGATATACGGGATAACCTGACCACGGCACTACTTGCCGAATACTTTTAGGTTTGGGAGGTGTTATTGGTAGGCAATACGCAACCGGTGGAAGGCGTGGACGACACAATAACTTGGAAGTGGTTGGCGACGGGAGAGTACACAATGAAATCTGCCTACCAAGCTCAATTTAGGGGCATGATCGAAGACGCTTTAGCAAGGCTAATATGGAAAGCGTGGGCGCCTTCTAAATACAAACTCTTTGTTTGGCTACTCATGCAGAACAAACTGTGGATGGCGGATAGATTGCAAGTTAGAGGATGGCCCAACAATTACCTCTGCCAATTGTGCTATAGAAACTTAGAGACGCCCACGCACCTCATCGTTGAGTGCTCGTTCTTCAAATCCTGCTGGCTCGCAGTCCTATCAAAAATCCAGAAGGAGCACATACTCCTCAGGACAAGCTCCCAAGATACATTGGTTGATTGGTGGAGTCGTGCAACGTGCATCGTAGACGCCTCCACGATAAAAGGCATGAAATCAGTTTTCATCCTTGTGGCCTGGGAGTTGTGGAAAGAGAGAAATAGGCAAGATTTCTAGCAAGAGGAATTGATGCTATACCAATTGGTCAAACTGTATCATGGATGAAATGCACTGCTGGTGCTTAGGAGAAGCTAAACATATTGCCATAATACGACATCAATGAGGTAGCTATCCTGTGTATAGCTTTTTCCTTTTTATTTTCAGTGTAACTTTGCAGCCCTTAGTTGTCTTTTACTCCTGCTATCAATATAAGACGTCAGCTGCCTAGCCGGCCTTTCCAAACAAAAAAAAAAGGACATGCTGCGCCCATATATGTCTTTTCTTTATTTAGTAATTTAATGCCTCAAAGTATGATGAGATTCACCATTGTCACTGTAGTTTAGGTACCGTACAGCTTATAAGGACATGCATTATGCGTTTGATGCGTTAACTAATCTATTGAATCAACTCTGACATTTTTGAAATGATGGCAACAAAAATTAAGGCTATCTATGTTGTCATTGCTGTGAGATTTTGTTTGCCGCAGCTTGTTGTTACAATTTTACGCTTAATTTCTAGATTCTAGTACCATCGCAATGTATACATGGCCAAATAGGCCAAGTTCTCGTGTGTCGGCCCGGCATGGCCTGGCCCAAATGCTGTAATAGGCCAGCATGGCTTGGCCCAGCACAGCCCAAAGCATGGCCTGGCCCGGCACGGCCGGAAATTCTAGTCAATGGTAGACTGTCACATGTCCTCCAATTCTTAGTGCAACGACTATTGTCGAAAGTAACCGTTTGAGCGTAAAAAAAATCTAAAAAATTATGAAATTTTTTTCTATAAAACAAGCAGCCACCCTTAATATCTTATAGCTCATTGAAACCTCCCGTCCTGCCTCGCCGCTTCATCCCCTCCCGGCCCACTCGGCTCGCAGGACAAGTCATGTCTCAGCGTCTCGCATCGGCTCGCTCATCCACAATCCCCTCCCTCCTCTGCCCTTCTCTCTCGTCTGTTGCCGTCGCTGCCGCATTGTCCCCGCCTCCCTCACCGACGGCAGCTGCCGGATCGATGAGGACGAGTACGAGGTGTGTTCCCCTCCCGGTGACAGCGCTGACGGCCGGGTCAGTGACGGCGAACATGAAGGAGCGGCTGTTGTACCTGTTCCCAATACTGGACTGGGGGCCCAAGGGCGGCGTTAGCCACGCCGAGCTGGAGGCCTGGCTGCGCCGGAGGGAGCTCAAGCAGCACAAGGACGACGATGGCTTCGTCACTCTGCACGATTACCTCGCTGTTGACCCCGATCAACACACTGGTACAGAGAACTCTAATTTTCCAGTGTCAGCGTGTGTACACTTCATCATATTACGAGTTTAACTCCTTATATTGATTTGCTAGATTGGAGCAACACGGAGTACGGCAAACCAGGGTGGTGATTGCACAAGTTCACAAGCGTAGATAGAGATCAGAGAATTTTTTTTTTCTGTTCTTTGTGAGCTTAATGAGTACCAAAACTCATTTCTGAACTTTTTTCTTTTCTTTGTGATAGATAATCCGATAATTGTTCAGTACTCCTACAAGTGAAATTCAGAAGATGACAGCCTAATGTTCTAGCCCTTGGTCAATGTGTATATGTTGTTATGTACTGCAGCTTCTTGCATCCAGAAGATAGCAGCCAAGAGAAAGTGCAACTCTGGCTATTGAAGGATAAGATAAGGCAAGCAGTGTCTGAACACTTAAATATCCTTGTAAATTGTAATATTGCTAACTGCAGTCCGCGAATTTTACAGTTGATATGTTTGATTCATCCTTTTCATCCGGCATGCATGGAATACAGTAAAATGGATCGTGATAGATGGTTTCATCAATGTACAATATATTTTTTTATCTGAAATACATATGTGGATGTTTTGAAATCTGCAACGCGATGGATGTGTTAAAAAATGTGATTGTTTCTATGAATTCTTGGAAAAACAATGTTTTTGAGTTGAGGTCTCAGCACCCATATATCTATTGCTTAAAAAAAATGTATGCATACCCATCAGAATCACTTCCCTGAATATGGAAGAACATAGTTTTTTTTAATTATCTTTCAAACCATGGATTACAGAAAACAAGACCTCCATGGATAACAAAAATGTTCATTCTCGTGCAGGTTCGTAGCATGAATTCAACAATTGTAAGATGCAAACCACAGAAGATACAAAAGAGGGAAACGTGGCAAACGAGGATTGTAGCTTGTTGATCGTAGCCTTTCTTTGTAATCCGAGCGCCGTCTAGATCCATGAAGCAAAGATCTGCGCCATCCGATTAATACTGCGGCCACGCGGCAAAGATCTGCGCGAGGGCTGGACCGGATGGGTTTTTCGAGAGTAAAATTTGAAAATATATTATTTTTTGCGTGAATTCGCATGTATATACTGGAACTGAAAATATATATACCTGACTCGTCGTGCGGCAGAGCGACACCCAGCCAAAGGGTGACACGGCGTAAGCTCCCCATCCTGCTGTCGCCTCACCGCATGGCGATGTCACGGCGTGGTGCAATAAAAGAAAGAACAAAATTAATTAATCAGCCAAATATTTTTTTCCATCAGAAGATGCCCTAGGAGGTCGACGACTCGTACTGTTCTGGCTAATAGAGTAACCAGGCCAGACGTGTGCTTATACGGTATAACTATAAGCCTTTTGAGTCCGACTCGTTTGCATCGCATCTTGACGATTTGTAAGCCCTCTCCGAAGATAGCCGGATCTCTCGATCGCCACGGATTGAGAGGCGTTCACCACAAGCGACGCAAAGTGCTACTGCTTGGACTTAGGTGGTGTTAAGCTAATTATCTCTTTTTTTTTAAAACACGTTTCTCAAAACATTAAACGAGATATATTTTTAAAAAAATTCTATATAGAAATTTTTTTTTAAAAAAGTAAATAAATTTATTTTTTAAGTTTTTAATAGTTAATATTTAATTAATCATACACTAATAATCTTTGTTGTTTTGCGCGACAAAATGTGCCTAGAAGCAGAAGATAGTTAACGAACCTTTGATCCAGTGGACGCTAAGGCAAGGCATCTTCCAGTGTTCTGGGCGAAGAGATCTTAGGCGCCGGCAAAGGGCCTAAACAAAGGCTTGCCGCTGGACATAAACTCCATCTACACAGATGTCAAAATGTTAATATCGGATGTAGAGGCTGGGTTGTTTAATCCATTTTCTATAAAAAGAAAAGCTATATATATCCTACTGTACACATATCCTTGTTAGGGCCTTTCAGTTTCTTGGAGAAACCAATATAGAAAGCTTAGAACAAATCAACAACAACAACTACTACTACTAATAATAAATGTGATCCAATGATCATGAGTCGGTCAATCTACCAGGTGCTTTATTCTTCTATTTATTTCTACAACAAGTTAAGAGTTCTCTAATTAATAGCACGGTGCAGAAAGGACTTTTAACGCCACAATTTTCTTGCTACAATAAATACCGACAGACAATACGATGAAATAAAGTGTATAACTAGTTGCTTTTCTATACCACTTTAAAAAAAAGCAATGGTGATGACGGTGTATCTACCACCAACCAGACCACCATCATATCTATCCATAATATGTGGGCTCTCATTTAACTCAAAAGCAGTTCAAGTAGAAAAGAGTATTAGGAGCAGCTTTTTTTCAACTAGAGAGCAGAGAGAGAGGTGGCAGATGCATCAAATTGTGAACTGTAGGATTTTATTTTTAGGATAGATTTAAGAGTTTTTCTTGCTAATTTTAATTTTCCAGTCTCTTTTCATGATTGTTAAGAAGGTAAAAAAAAAATCTACATACAGATGTTTTTAAAAATCAAAGTTTAAAACCACTATATTTCCTCTAATTAATATACAATGATGCAGCCATATTAATCTTCTCCACACGAACATATAATACCATATGATTCTCTTTTTAATTCCGTAATAAAGTAGGGCATTCTGCTAATAAGAATAGAAATTTAAAGAACTAAGCTTTGTACTGTACACGTATGAGCAAAGTAAACATACAACAGTGTGGCACATGCCTTCCAAAATTAAACTTTTGGGTACTGACTAATGGCAATTGACTAGCATGAGGCATTCCCGAGAGTTCAGTCAAATTGCCTTGCAGCAAGATTTCATTAATCTTTAGTGGAAGCGTATCAATGTTGAAACAAATTATAAAGGATAAGAACTTAGAGCTCACCAGCAAAAAAAGCCATTGCTTTCGATGATTCATATTAATAAGTTGCTAGCTATGGAATCATGGGTCCATTATCAAAAAAAAAATTAGAAAAAATATCGAATCATGGGCGCTTTCCCCTCGCAAATGCCTTACATTAAAGGATGCAATCCCAAAAGAAGAGTATTGGCATGCCTAGTATACGTTAAAATTGCTGCAAGCACACGGTAATTCCACCTTACAGTTTTTTTCGGAGAGAATTTAACCATACAGTAATAGCACCGTAAATCGCTAAGTTCTCAACCAGCTAGTCAGCCAGTACTAACAAAGCGTTCTCGTCCTCATCAATCCTAACCCGGTAAATCCATTCAACTATAGCATCTAAATTAATCGAAAGCTCAACACATCCAACAGCTAGGGTGTTTAAATTGGTTTATTGCTTTGATTTATAAGCCGTACGTAAAATAAAAAACATCATTAACATAAGTATTAACTATTAACTATTAGAAACTTGAAAAATAAATCTATTGATTTTTTAGAGATATTTTTATATAGAAAATTTTTAAAAAGCCTTTTTCTTTAGCAGTTCGTGCTAACGAAAATCGAGGAAATAATAAGATCCAAACGGTCTTTTAATGTGCACTACACTACTTACCCTCTCCGCTTGGCGACTCAAATCCACTGCCATGAGAGACCTAACGCCAAGGTGATCAGAACAAAATCGTTAGCCAAATATATGCCTTTTATATCATTAGCCAACTCATGCAAACATGCCGACTAGCTAGAACGTACCGTAGCCATGCCACAGGAAGCGCACTCTTCCTCAGCTCCGGCAAGAGTGCGCACCGTAGCCGCCGCCGGCCAGCGCTGCACGGCCGAGCAAGAGAAGACCGCGCCACGTATAGGCCCACTGGATATTGGGCTTTTATTTTGGTTCAAATGTTGACCGGTAACCTAGCTCAAATTAAATAGCTTAAGACACTGTTTAAAATAGATTATTAAGTAAATTATTGATATAGATTATCTAGTTGACTATAGGGATATAGGAATAAATTAAATATTTTAAGAAGTAAACTTAACAAATAGTTTAAAACATGTGGTTTAAGCAATACAATAGAAAATTTTTTTTAGAAAAAGTATTTTTCGAAGCGTAGGGTAAATAATCCGTTTTAATAATCCGGTGAATAATTTTAAAAAAACAAGACATGTTAAATATATGATCCGAATGTCCATATAATGTATATTTGGATTGGTTTTCTAGTGGGACTTTAAGTCTTTACCTACTAGGGCTCTTGCTATTTTCTCCTTTATATATCTATTGTAATCCGTATGAAAAGGATGCAACAGTTTAGTATTTTCATGCGTTTTGTATTTAAATTTTTAATAGTGAGTATTGCCGGTCGGTAACTGTGGTTGTGGTTGTGGTTTTGTTTTTTTTTAAGGATTTTTCATGTAAAGATTCGTATCTTCGTTCTGTATCTATTCCCATACCCTTCCTCCATCTGTTCTTGTCTCCTCGGGCGGCTGGGACGACGGCGCGGCCGTGCAGACGTGCGGCGAGCCGGCGGCGACCGGGTGCAAGGCAGGAAGGCACGGTCGCAGCTCGCAGGTGCAACGGCGCTAGGTGGGCAGCGACAGCCGGCAGCAGGCAGGCGCGGGCACGCCCCGCGCGGCGGCATCTCTGCAGCAGCAGCAGCTAGCAGGAAGGAGAGGAGGCAACCGGCAAGCGCTGCTTCAGGCTTCAGCAATCTGCGGGCTTTAAGGTTTTTCTTTATTTCATCCATCTCAAATGTGCCACTATTATTCTATCTTTGCCTCTTTTTTTTTTTGGCAGATTCGATATATATCTATCCTCTACTCCTACTTACTAGCATGATGTATTTATGACGTATTGCTCAAACTTCGTTGGTTGAGGTATTTTTCGGTGCTTACTTTTTTATTTATGGATTGTGGTTATTGCCATATTGAAATATTGACCTCCTCCTTTTCCCGTCCTCCGCCACTGCTAGTCGGTGGTGAACAGAAGCAGCTCAAGAATGCGCCATGTCGGTGCAGGTGCAGGCCTAGCTAAACCTTTCTGAAAGATCATTTGCATCTCCGAAATACTCCACTCCCGACACAACCAGCACCCGGCAAATGTTAATTTGAGTCCATCATTGTCACTTGAAAAGAAAGCCTCTAAGGCCCCTATCGCAATAATAATTTGTACATGCAAACAGAGCACTGAGATTGCTCGTATGTATTCTCAAATTGCAGAGCAATGACTCCTTTTCCGACACATTTCATTTGCCAGTTGCGACTGAAAAGGACACCATAGAAGAAAGACATGCATGGCCATTCGTTCACGCCTCTTATGGATTAGTCTAACGAAAAGGTCATGAGTTCCATTACATTGAATGATGATGCATGCAGGAACTAGAGATGTATAGTAGTTACATGATCCAGTCCACCTCTTACCAACTTCTTTTCAAAATAGTTCTTCCATGTACTACCCTGAATAATCAAGGATGGGTTCTGCAAATCCTAGCCTTCTAGCTACTCTTTGACAAAAAGTTTTAAAAAAACGTAGCAGTCATACCAACTATAGATTTGGTCTAACCAACATTGTAAGATATGTGCTTGTGTTTTCTTAAAAGGGATGTCCAATGCTATTATATTCACTATGTTATTATTTAACCTAAATAATCTGTCACAGTTTTATCACAGCTATATTGATCTTGTGGTCCTCTTGGCCATATGCAAGTAAAGGTCAGAAGAGCCATTTACCATTGTAATGACTTGACTTTGGGATTTTAATTAGTGCACTTCTCATATATTTTAATTTAGGCCTTGTTGCTCTCTGGACGGACTCTGGTCGTGGACTTGGAGCATGGTGGTGGACCGTGGGAATTGGCCCATTAGATTGCAGATTTGTGAGAGTTGGCCCAAGAAGATGGATTTGGCTTCTTTTTTGTTTTTTTCATACACATACATATTATATACTACATATATCTAATTTTTTTTGTCAAAAATCTTGGGTGAATCTTGTGGGGGCCCTTCCCTGGCATGCTCATGTACATCTTGTCGATCAATTGGTGAGTTCAATAGAAACCAATACATGTTGCTGGCTTCTGGACACGGCAAAAATAGCACCTGGTCTGCTTCTAAATCAAATGGCCGGCACATGTACAATTTGTACAAATACCACGCACGCATCCGCAAATGATTCTGTTCGTTGCTTGCAGGGCTAATTTAGCCCAACAACCTGCATGGCAAGCAATGGATATATTGGCTTTATCATATATGCTCCTGTCTTGACCCCATCTACACCTGATGAATGGACAAGTATGTACACCTAACAAGTATGTAGTATCTACTACATGGCAGAAGCAAAAAGATTAGAGGTGTTGCCAATGCACAAGCCTCTCCATCCATTTCACCTTCACCTTTGCTTACCATCTACGTAGTACTCTTCCTTGAGAGACAGAGATGTGCCTTGCACAACAATGCATACATATATCTACAAGATGCGCACATACATCGCAAGGTTACAAAATGTTAGAAATCCATCACTGACCATGCAGTTGCGTGCACATCTTGATGTTCTCCGAATCAAATGCTCAACTTGTCGTTGTGTCAGCTAACACACGCCTGATGCTACATATCCGTGGGTTTAGTTAGTTAGTTAATTACTTAATTAGGTGTGAGGTCTATCACCCATGGCAAGCGAGCCAAGTAGCCAACCAACCAAAACCTATTGTATCAGCTTGTTGATATGCATGTTGTGATGGCTTGGTTATGGCCTGTTCTAGAACAGGGCTAAGCTTTAGTAACTCTGGTCTCACTCACGGAGGTGGATTTTTGTCTCTCAAAAGATATTTCCTTATTTTATGTATATCATTTAAAAAGTTATTAAAAAATTTAATAAGATAGATTAATATGTAATATGTCACTTTATAAATATACAAGTTTAAATTCGATATATACAAGTAGAAAAACTAACAAATTTGATTATAAATATTACGCAGTATCTATAGTCAAATTTGTTATTTTTATTTCTAGTTGTATATATCGAATTTAATCTTGTCTATTTATGGAGTAATATCATATATTAATGTATCATATTAGTTTTTTTAATTTTTTAATAACTTTTTAGATAACATGAAAAAGAAAAAAAAGACTTCCCCTCTCGGTCACAAGCAAAGCGAAAGGCAAAGCCATGGCAGCAAAGTCAGCAAACATGCTGCATGGCATTCTGGATTGCTCATAAGCAGGCAGAAAAAAGCAGTAGTGTACTATGTAGCAGATGGCATGTCATTTCAGTGCATCTCGTGAAGACCTAGAAATAGATGAAAACAATAATGTATGGCAGCATGGCTTTCGTACTCCTAGGTTGTACTCCATATATAGGGCTCTGTTATCCTGTGGAATTGATTGAGCTATTACGAAATATTAACTCAATTAAAAATAATTTATAAGTAAATATTTTATATCTGTATTATTCATGGTTTAAAAGTCAATACTGAAAAACAGACAAGAAGCCTTAAAATCAACTCTAAAATTAACTTTAAAATTTAAATTTTAGCTACACGTGATAAGCCAATAAATAGACCATGAATAAAAAGACCATGAAAAGGAGTGTCACTGCCATGAACTAGAATGAATTGTAGTTTTGCATGGCAGCTCCAATGATTTGTTCGGTATGGGTGATGACAAATTAAGTGTGCCAGCTACAGAAATATAAATATTCATAGAGATGCTTTATCATTCCAAAAAGGGACAACATCACAAGATGGACCATGTGTAGTACTCTCTTTGTTCAAAATTATAAGTATTTTTATATTGTTTAGCAAAGACTAAGATTAAAAATAAAAGATTTTAGTGCACCTTAATAAATATGTAATGAATAGAGGTGGAATAGTAGATGTAGGTAAGATGAAAAGAAATTTAAATAAGAAGTGATTGATGAGACAAATAATACAGTAAATAGTACTAAAATTTTTTATATTATTATAAATTTTTATATTTTAGAACGGAGAGAATAATAGTATGATGCAAACTGCTCTCTGTATAGTCAATCTATAGTCTTATGATGCCATCACAAAATTATTTTGACCAGAGATAAACAGAAATTTCATAGGATTTTTTTTTTCATTTTAGATTGTGGAAATTGAAAGAATTTCTTCTAAATAGCATGGTGTCAAACAAACCAGCCACGGCAATAAGATTCAGTAAAACCCGCATGAACTCCATAGCTCACTTCATAAAGCATTTCCATTCATCCACATCACGTAAGCCTTACTCTTTTCTTTAGCCAGAGCATTAGAGCATTGAAATGTGCCTTGCGATCGATATGGATCGCAATCAATGGTCACGGGTACTTTCACTGTCTTCCTATTCTGTCGGCTGCATATCCAATTCTTTCCTCCTGCTGCAGTTTCTTTCTGCAGACGGCTGTGCTTGCTGCCTGTTTTTCTTATCAGGATTTCAGAATTCAGATCGACCAGTACTCCATCCTTTTAATACTACTACTTTTATCACAAAATATTATTATCTTTATAGTTTAAATTATACTATAAAAATAATACTCACTCCATTTTAAAATAAAAAAATCTAGTATCGGATGTGATATATTTTAGTACTAGCATATATCATATCCAAAACTAGATTTTTTATTTTAAGACAGAGAAAATATTATTTTAAATAGAGATAGTCCCTTTTATTATATCCTGTCACAAACGCTGGTCACCTACCAATCAACAGCTCACATCATTTGCCAATCTCTCTCTTTATCATGCTATGGAGAGAGAATAACAACTTTGTTTCAGAAAAGGAACAAGAACAACTAGAGAAAGAACAGACTGACAGAAAGTCATCACAATTGATTATTAAATTGTAATTTTAGCAATCAGGCGCCGCTAGTTATGACGATGATGCAGGTATACCAACGCTGTCTGTTGGCAACGGAGCAGTTATTTGGTACTGATCCAGCATGGATTGGATTAGATTATTTAATGAGTATGTGGTGGTGTAGGCTAAGCACTTGACGTTTCCTCGGAAACAAGCAACCCCCACAAAGCTCACAGTGACTTGTAACTTGCGTGACCGTTTAATCGAGAAAGAAAAAAAAATATTCTTAAGGCGAAAATATTAGGTTTATAAATCAGCCGGATGCATCTCGATGTAGAGATTAGATCGGAATGAATTTCTTTTTCTAGAAAAAGATTTTATAAATGTAGTATGCTTCGTGTTGCGATGACCAATGTACTATAATTAAGTGATTTTACGATCTTTAAGTGATTTTACGATCCTTAGTATAAGTAATAGGTGATATCAAATTTTATACTAAAACTTTTAAGTACCTCTCGGTATTGTCACATCCTGTTCTAGCTTCGTCATAAAAACAACGTCAAGTAGGATGCGCTACGAGAGAAACGGCGGACCATCTCTTACAGAACCGCGATGCCGATACCCTAATCCTAGAAAATATGATGTTGGTACCTGCGATAACATGATAAATCATTGCAATGCTAATAATAAATTTTTACCTTTATGTCACATCCTCGAGTAACCCCTGAGCAGCAACTTTCATCCAAAAGTAGCAGTGGCGGAACTTAGGCTTAGTTTGAAGATGATGGAACTAAAAGAAGAAGAATATCATGTAAAATAAGATAAGCCATTAGAGTATGATTAATTGAGTATTAGCTATTACAAACTTAAAAAATAGATTTATATGATTTTTTAAAGCAACTTCTATATAGAAAATTTTTTGCAAAAAAACGCACCGTTTAGAAGTTCAGGAAGTATGCTCACAGGAAACGAGGGGATTTTTCTACTCAACATACAAATTCGAATGGTACCTTAGTGTAGCTAGAACACCAATCCACGAACAGCGGCTTAGGTCTAGGGATGAAATCTTAGTATTCACCATCTTCAATCTGTACTTAGAAAAGTGGAAGAAAAACAACAACAATAGAAGGGTGAGCATTTTTGTAGTCCGCAAGCTATTGGGAATATAAACATGCAAGCTTCAAAGTAAGGTTGGGTTTATTTTACAAATCATTTATTTTAAATATTTTTCAAATCTTTAAGTGTGTCACGCCCCAAACTGACCTTCCATGAAGGACGAGTCCGGACCGTACAATTAACCTGCAAACCTGTACCAGTCCCAGGAATATAGTGCTGGCACAACAGGCGATGAAACTGTCATGGTACGACTTGTCTTTATTAATAGATATAGTTTTACATTCAAGTTGGAACTGCGGACATATCCCGAGTTCACAACGATATATTAGCAAAAGAGCGGAAGCGGAATCTAGCCCAAAGTCACAAGCGCAACTCGGGAACAAAACCGAAACCCTAAAACTACTCGAAGCCACCTTACTCATGGAAGAACTCCTCATCAATTGGATCCAGTTCGTCTTCCAGCACTGAGGGGTAGAGATATATATAGAGCAAGGGTGAGTACTAGCGTACTCAACAAGCCATGGGAACTTAAGTGGTTAATGCAAGCTTCAGAGAGTAGCTGGTTGTTTTGTAATTCTTCTTATTTAAATCCTTTCGAAATAATCTAAGTGTGTGCTTCTCAATAATCGGGGTGAGGTGCGGTCTCGCCCGGATCGGAATGATTTGTATCAATCTTTGAATCAGCGTAACTCTCGAGAGTTGGCTTCCGGGATCCAGCTCCATAGCTGATCCAACATCAACGGGCTCACAGCCCTGCTGTCTCTGACAGCTTCACAACATTTTTCGAAATTGGATTCCCCATCAGCAAACTGTTAACACCAAAATTTGGTACGGTTCGTTATCATGTTCGTTTAAGATAAAGCCGATATCAGCCGGTGGAAGCTAATCCAGAAGAAGCCGAATTCAGGAAGGAATCATGAAGAACACAACATGGTAGTTAATTATTTTATCTATAACTTAGGTAGCTTTAATAATTTTTAGGAAAACCTGATCTCGTGTCCGGTCAGGGCTTGTTAATTTTCCTTTTATAGTTGGGAAACTCCTGTTTCGTGTCCGATTAGGACTGTAAAAACTCGGGGTATAAATACGTATGCCCGGGTACTTTGTAAACTATCTCTCAGATCAATACAACTTCGGCGCATCACCACCCTGTTCGACGGGTTCTTGCTTCTCGAGCCGGGCTGCATGGATTAGGTCCGAACTACTGCGAGAGGGTAAGTCTCGTTACCCCGACTACCTTATCGGCTAGGACTTCCTCGGTTAGATCCGATATTCTAGTTGATTTACGGTAGTCGGCTATCTATTCTATCTACGGCTGCATCAGTTAAGTTTGATCTCTGTTAACACTAAAATTTGGTACGGTTCGTTATCATGTTCGGTTAAGAAAAGAAGCTATATCAGCTGTGGAAGCTAACCCAGAAGAGCCCGGATTTGGAAAGGAATCGTGAAGACCAAGGCATGGTAGTTAGTATTTTATCTATAAATTAGGCAGGGATAATAATTGTTAGGAAACCTGATCTCGTGTCCGATCAGGGTTTGTTAATTTTCCTTTTATAGTTAGGAAACTCCTGTTTCGTATCCGATCAGGACTGTATCAACTCGGGGTATAAATATGTATGTCCGGGTACCTTATAAACTATCTCACAGATCAATACAACTTCGGCGCATCGCCACCCTTTTCGACGGGTTCTTGCTTCTCGAGCCGGGCTACATTGGTTAGGTCTGAACTCCTGCGAGAGGGTAAGACTCATCACCCCTTACCACGGTGTATCTATTCTGTCTACGGCTGTATCAGTTAAGTTTGATCTATTAGGCCGAGTGGATATATCACATCACGCGTGCGTAGATTTATCAGCTTACTGGGTGTAATTTATCGTCAGTTTGTGCTGCATCGGTTGGGTCTGACCTACTAAACTGCTAGTGATAAGTTATTCCTGCTAGGTTGATCGATTTTATGCAAGCGTCTTATCGGGATATATAGCCGATAAGTTATCATATAGTTCATCACGATTGCATTAGATCTATCGGCTCATCGAGATTCTTTTATCATTATTAATCTGTGCTGCATCAGTTAAGTTTGACTACTAGATTGATAATGATAGATTTATCCTTGTTAAGCCGATGGGTGTTTATGCGATGTTTTATCGGAGTGCCTAGCCGATAAGTTATCTTTTACTAGATAAAGCCGACTACATTGTCTTGATTATTATTTTGATTATCTACACTATCATCGGCTTTCCAGCCGATGCACATGTTCTATTGGTAGTTGGCTAGCTTATTATTTGCTTATATCATCATCGGTTCTCTAGCCGATGTACAAGTGCCATCGGCAATCGGCTGTAAGGATTCTGTATCGACTTGTTGGCCGATTGGATCAAGGGTCTAACTTTTTTTCTCTCTCCTTGTCAATTACTGGGTTAAATTGACTGGCACGCCTGCGAACCTCAACTATTTAGGACCTGCACTGGAGCTAAGCAGATCTCCCAGGCCTTCGCGTGTCTAGTGCATCGAATCATATCATCGGCTCGTTCTCAACGCTGCTGGTGATTTTCGGTGTCAACACGTTTTTGGCATGCCCAGTGGGACACAGACCTTCGACATGGCTGGAAAGGAGGTCAGCACAGACAATATAATCCCAGTCACAATGGAAGACTTGACCAAAGAACAAAGACAACAAGTGGAGCAGAACATTGCTGAATTTTAGAAGCTTTGTCTAGAATCCTTCAGTATGACAGATCAAGGGCCAATTCAGAAGTCACAATTACCAAAACTTTTTCTGGTTGGCGAATCGAGCCATACATCGCCTACAAGTTCACAGAAGCCACTTCAAGAGATGATTAATGAAGCAGTTCACCATGCATTGATCAATCAATCTGGGATATTGGTGAACACATTACAGAGTTTGATCATGAAGGCGGTGGAGCCGATTCAACTAGCTGGGGGGCAACAAGATGGAATTCCTCAAGGATATCATCAGACTGCATACTATGGGAGGCATCGACAAAGTCATCCAGGAGCTGTCCCTGAGTACAATTATCAGAGAGAATATCAGAAGCAGAATTGGCTACCAACTCCACCTCTGCATTATCACGTCGAAGATCCAAGGGAAGAAGATTGGACAGCAAGAGTCACAGAGGTGGTGAGAGAACAATTCGGTCTAAAACCGAAGAAGGAAACATTTATGTATCAGCATCCATATCCAGGTTGGTTTGATAGAGTTCCATTGCCGCGCCGATATAGAGTACCAGACTTCTCCAAATTTTCAGGGCAAGATGATGTGTCTACAGTAGAGCATGTCAGCCGATTTTTGGCTCAGTGTGGGGAGGCATCGGCTGAAGAAGCTTTGAGAGTTAGATTTTTCCCGCTATCATTGTTCGGATCGGCCTTCACATGGTTTTCTTCGTTACCACCAAATTCAGTTTGGGGTTGGGCCGGTTTGGAAAAGCAATTCCACAAATATTTCTTTACTAGGATTCAGGAGATGAGTTTAACAGATTTAACATCGGTAATACAGAAGCCGGATGAATCAGTCGCAGAATATATCTAGCGATTTCGTGGTGTTAGAAGCCGATGTTATAGTTTAAGTCTGGATGATGCACAGCTGGCCGAGTTAGCATTCCAAGGTTTGTTGGCTCCGATCAAGGAAAGATTTTCATCGGAAGACTTTGAGAGCCTAGCACACTTAGTACAGAAGGTATCGGCTCATGAAAGCCGATTTCAAGAGGCCATGGAGGAATTGCTGAAGCCCAAACAGAAGAATTTCGAAGTTCGATAACAAACTCCGAAATTGGGGGGCATGTGTTAACACCCAAATTTGGTACGGTTCGTTATCATGTTCGGCTAAGAAAAGAGGCTATATCAGCTGGTGGAAGCTAACCCAGAAGAGCCCGGATTTGGAAAGGAATCGTGAAGACCAAGGCATGGCAGTTAATATTTTATCTATAAATTAGGCAGGGATAATAATTGTTAGGAAACCTGATCTCGTGTCCGATCGGGGTTTGTTAATTTTCCTTTTATAGTTAGGAAACTCCTATTTCGTATCCGATCAGGACTGTATCAACTCGGGGTATAAATATGTATGCCCGGGTACCTTGTAAACTATCTCACAGATCAATACAACTTCGGCGCATTGCCACCTTTTTCGACGGGTTCTTGCTTCTCGAGCCGGGTTGCATCGGTTAGGTCCGAACTCCTGCGAGAGGGTAAGACTCGTCACCCCTTACCACGGTGTATCTATTTTGTCTACAGCTGCATCAGTTAAGTTTGATCTCTTAGGCCGAGTGGATATATCACATCACGCGTGCGTAGATTTATCAGCTTACTGGGTGTAATTTATCGTCAGTTTGTGCTGCATCAGTTGGGTCCGACCTACTAAACTGCTAGTGATAAGTTATTCCTGCTAGGTTGATCGATTTTATGCAAGCGTCTTATTGGGATGTATAGCCGATAAGTTATCATATAGTTCATCACGATTGCATTAGATCTATCGGCTCATCGAAGTTCTTTTATCATTATTAATCTGTGCTGCATCAGTTAAGTTTGACCTACTAGATTGCTAATGATAGATTTATCCTTGTTAAGCTGATGGGTGTTTATGCGATGTTTTATCGGAGTGCCTAGCCGATAAGTTATCTTTTACTAGATAAAGCCGACTACATAGTCTTGATTATTACTTCGATTATCTACACTATCATCGGCT
Source organism: Oryza meyeriana var. granulata (assembly GCA_003991445.1). NCBI lineage: Eukaryota > Viridiplantae > Streptophyta > Magnoliopsida > Poales > Poaceae > Oryza > Oryza meyeriana. Next base: position 98,805 of record RYFJ01002606.1, read on the forward strand.
TTCCAGCCGATGCACATGTTCTATTGGTAGTCAGCTGGCTTATTATTTGTTTATATCATCATCGGTTCTCTAGCCGATGTACAAGTGCCATCGACAATCGGCCGGAAGGATTCTGTATCGATTTGTTGGCCGATTGGATCAAGGGTCTAACTTTTTTCTCTCTCCTTGTCAATTACTGGGCCAAATTGACTGGCACGCCCGCGAACCTCAACTATTTAGGACCTGCACTGAAGCTAAGCAGATTTCCCAGGCCTTCGCGTGTCTAGTGCATCGAACCATATCATCGGCTCGTTCTCAACGCTGCCGGTGATTTTCGGTGTCAACAATCTCTTAGGCCGAGTAGATATATCACATCACGATTGCATAGGATTTATTGGCTTATCGAGTTTCTTTTATCATCATCAGTTTGTGCTGCATCGGTTAGGGCCGACCTACTAGACTGGTGATAATAAATTTATCCTTGTTGAGTCGATAGGTTTTTATGTGATGTTTTATCGGAGTGTCTAGCCGATAAGTTATCTTTTACCAAATAAAGCCAATTGCATTGTCTTAACTATTATTTTGATTATCTACACTACCATCGGCTTTCCAGCCGATGCACATGTTCTATTGGTAATCGGTTGTTATTTATTTATATCGTTATCGGTTTCTTAGCCGATACACAAATGCTGTCGGTAGTCAGGCAGTCGGCTCGAAGGAGGTTTTCCTTCTTTTTATGTTATCGGCTCTCTAGCCGATACACAAGTACTATCGGCAATCGGCTGGAGGAAGTCCGTATCGGCTGGATGGCCGATTGGTTCATTGATCTAATTTTTTCTATCTCCTTATCAATTGCTGGGACAAATTGACTGGCACGCCCACGAACCTCAACTATTTAGGACATGTACTGGAGTTAAGCAAATCTCCCAGGCCTTTGCGTGTTTAGTGCATCGAATCAGATCATCGGCTCGTTTCTCAACATTGATCGATGATTTTCGGTGTCAACACAAACATCCTTTCACAAGCAGTATTCAAACAAAATTATGCTAAGAAATCACCTCACATCCTCCTATAACCGCGGGCACGACTGTTCAAACAGTTTAAACCTTTGCAGAGGGGTACACTTTACCCACACGACGCGACTTACCCTATCACCCAGCTTGCGAATGAACGGACACGACTGGTGACGAGGTGTTTTCGCGACAAGGCATTTCCGCAGTCCACCCAGGTTACCCTATGCCAACTGGAGGGGTCCACGACCAATCATAGGGTAGGTCCTCGACCATGTTGTACCAGGAACCCAGGAGGCAACCCCGACGCCCTCCTGCATGATCCACAGTCCGTTGGCACGCAAGGCGTCCCTGGGCGACTCTTTACTTAGCCAAGAGTTATCCCATATCACCCATGCGGTTGTACTGTTGTATGTTCGAATGAAATTCCAAAGGAATCGGTCCTTAGTTGCAGTACGGGGGACTCACCCTGTTGGCACGATCCTCGCACAACGGTTTTCGTAAACCATTTTCTTTTCAAGGCACCGACCCAAGTGTCGGGTTTTCCAATGTTTTGCAAACTCAAGTTTTACCCATCGTAGTCATTTTTAAATTTGATAGGTGATCACCGGTACCATGCCCGTCAACACAGGTACTGGGATCTGTCAAGGGAGGTGATAAGGATGTTAAGCGAAAATCATAATCAATCAAGGAAGTCATGCAACAAAAGGGTTGGTGGCCCGTCGGTCGTGTCGCGACCGCGGCCGAGAATTTATCTCTGTGTAGTCTAGTATATGCAATTTAGCAATTAAAGTACTTAGTTCCGCAAATATGGGCCCAAGATGATCAAAGGTGACTTGCCTTTCTCAAGGCCTACAGCTTCGTCTTCGAAATCCGCGTCCTGAGGCTCCTCGGACTCCGACGCTACACGCGTTATGAAACAATTCAACAAAACGGCTAGTATAATAGTCCTATTAGAGATTTCTAAGTGTGCCAACGGGAAGGTCTCATTTTTAGAAAAATTCTGGAACTGGAACGGAGTCAATCGGACGAGCGAGAAAAAAGATATGAATTTTTGATGGTCTTGGCATTTTCTGGAATATTGGAAAAAGGTTTTAGAAAGGATTTTCTCCATTTATTTGCCTCTTGGGCCACTGCCAGGCGGGGCCCAGTGGCCAGCTGATTGCACAGGAGAGGCGCGCACACGATGGGCCGAGCCCACTACTGTGGCAGCCTTAGGGACAAGGGACAGTGGGTATGGGTCGAGTGGCTCTCGGCCCGATTAGGCATGGAGGGGAGTGGTGCACCCTGGCTGGTGGGCCCAAACCAGCGAGTGGGGCCCGCTATCAGAGGCAGGGTCCAATGGGTGTGGTTCTCGGAAACGCGGGCCGAGGGGGTGTGGTGGACTAGTTGCACGGGTTCAGTCCTCTGTGCACCCGGTCGGGACGGGCCCGCGTGCAGCCGCATGGGGTCCGGTAAGCTGCGCACGCGCGAGGTAGGGGGTGTTTTGCTCGGCTCTCCGTTGCGCGTGGCCGAAGGAAGAAAAAGAACAGTGGCGGCTCCGATGGCCCACGATGGCGCGGCTCAGCGGAGCGACCCACGGGGTTTCCCACGACAGCGAACCTACCGGTGCGAAGAGGAGGACGAGGCGAGAAAGGTTATCGGCTCGGATTCGCAGAGAGGAGGCTGGAGGTGGAGTATCGTGATGATACCCGACGGCGGTGATGATTTGGGCGTTTCACCAGGGACGAACCAAGGTCCGATTACTCGCGCGGAGGCGTTCCCTTGAGGCTCTAGAAGCTTTTCCCCATACTGGGGTTGGCAGAGATCGAAGCTACATGGCTGGCGGCGACGAGCAGAACAGCTGCGGCGCGGCGGTCGCGGCAGGGCGTCTACGACCAACAGCCTGAGCTTCAGGGGCGCAGGCGGGCATCACACGGGTTAGGAGGGGGAAATGGAGGGGAAAAAACGGAGACGGTGGATACCGTGGCAGGAGTGCACAGTGACGACCACCGGCGGCATGAACGTGATTGTTCATGCCTCAGCACGGACGGCGGAGAAGAGGGGACCGGCGGTGGTGACGGTCTCTGAGTGGCGCGGGCCCCGCGCGGCGCGGTTCCAAGGAATGCGGTGGTGGTGAGAGTTCTCGGAGAGGGAGCTCCATCGGGGCGAGGCTTTTATAGACGACGGGCGAGGCTGGTCGCGCGGGGGTGGCATGGGGATTTCCCGTGGAGGCGACGAGCTGGCACGGTCCTCACTAGGACGGCGGACCGGCCATGGTGGCGTCACTCGGTCTCCGTCCCGTTGAGCTAGAGAACAAGAGACAGAGGGGGGGTCTGCAGAGCTTTGTTAAAGGCGGCACAAAAGCGTGGGCGGGAGGAGGAAAAGCGAGGGCGATTGGGGCGGCGAGGTAGGCGGGCTCGCAAGCGAGCACCTCAACCGCTTGGCGGCTAGCGGCGACAACGGTGACGCCAGCGAGGATGACGGCATAAAGGGCGGCGGCCAATTTGGAACCGAGTGGTGGCAAGGCGGTCGTCAGAGCAGTGTGGTGATGGCGGCGGTACTGGCGGTCGGCACCCGGGCAGGAAGTGGAGGTATCCGAGGCACGGCCAGCGGGATTTTGAATCGGGGACATCGGGCGGTGGGCGGGAGCAAGGGAGAGGAGAGAGAGATCGACGAGGAAGAGGAACAGGGAAGCGCTCTCGTTCTCACACGAGCACGTGCCCAATGCGTGGAGTGGACACGTGTCGGTGCCAGGGAAGGAGGACGCCGAACAGGCCGGGAAGGAGGAATTCGGTGATGGGCCGGGAAGAGGCCCATCAAGCACAGGGAGATTTTATCTTTTCTGGTTGGGAACAATGGGGAATTTCTTTTATGATTTTGTTGAATTTCTTGGAAGGATTAAATGAGGTATGGAATTGGATTTTTGTGAATTGGAGAAACAGAGGCTTGAATTGATTTGGGCATAGAGAGTAGAACTAGAGGGAGATCGAGATCTCGGCACACGGCACGACAACGATTAAAACCAATTTTTCGCAATTACGGTTTTTATTAAATATGTTTTACGCCTAAACGCTAGGGCGTTACAGTGTGGGTTCTTATAAATCCAGTGGGAACGAGACTCACCATCTCAATCCGATAGCGAGTTGCTTTGCAACAACTCGAGCAAAAAAGCAAAATTTTAGCTTGGTTTGTTATCTTCGCTTTTTTCTATTAGCTTTTGTTCACCTTCTCAGATACCATTATCGATTATCTCAACACTCGAATTGTCTTGCTCATCACTTCATACACCTTAGCTTTTCCTAGCGGTCCATATCCTACAGCAATCCGCTTCCACGTGGGAAGCCTACTCTATGATGTCGTCCGACATCCCAGGTCACACATGCCCATTTCAAATCACCAGGTCATCCGTCAATCACACAAACCGACTCTGGTAACGATTCCTGTTGCTACAAACTGGTTTCACAAAACATAGGCAAAGCAAAACTACGCTAAGAGAATCATCTTACATTCATTCGCCCTTGACCATGGGAACAGCTATTCGAACAGCTTAGCTAGACTCTACAGAGATTGTACACTTTACCCACACGACACGAAGCTTATTCCAATGCCACCTGGCACTAGAAGTTCATGACAAGGACTTTCCAAAGCTAACACATGAATATCTCATGCCACATAGTTGGTCGAGTCCACAACAAGCATCAAGCAAGAACAATCATCATTTACTCAGGATACACCGGGGATTCTCTTACACTTATTGGTGACGCAAACACCACGTATAGAGGCAAGTGCCACAAAGGGCTATCATCATAACATTAGATCACAAAACTTTGTCTCCTCATCCCCGGTGTTCCACAACCACTAATTTACTTTTCCAAGGGCATCCCATAATACCCGTGTGGTCGCACTGTAAGATGCTCGAATGGAATTCTGTAAGAATTTGGTCCTTATATGCGAATATGAAACCAAGCCACATAAGCAAGAATACCGCATCGCAAGCTTTTGCAAATCATCGTTTTCTTTTTAAACCCACCGATACCAAGTGTCGGGTTTTTCGAAACAATTGCCACACCATTTTTCCCAGAGTTGACATATATCCCTGAATGTGGGGGTGTCGGCGAAACGGGACAGGGGGTCCCACATATCCCGGGGACACGTGGGTCTTCGGCCATGTCAGCTCCTCCGGGGGCCACATCTTGCACGATTGCCGGCCGGCCACGACCGTGTCTCCTGCTAACTCTCTGGGCCCAGGGTGCGCCTGTGCGCCTTCCCCGGACCCGGGACCCACACGCACGGTCCCAGGGCGTGTTCCCGAGGAGCGGAGCGACACTCTGGCTACCAGGTGACCAGACAGCCGCCCGCAGCAGCCGAGCGGCAAGACGACAAGACCAGCCACCCTCGGCAGCCGCTCCAGACGGCGACTAGACGCTCCTCCGGCGTAGGCTCAGGAGGCGAGCGTGGGCGACTGGACGTCCCTCCAGCACGGCGCGGCAGGCGGCGGCATGCGACGAGACCAATCGTAGTTAGCTTCCTCATGTATCTGGGCACTGTGGACTCCCCTTACACAATAAAAGGAGAATCCATGCCACTGAGTTAGGGGCCAGTTTTAGGGTAGAGCTTCCTTCTTCTTCTCCGACGAGCAGCCCTGGCTCCGGCCTTAGACAAGGAAGCTTCCTCTCCGGCTTAGACAACTAAGCTCTCTCTCTCTGAGCTCCTCAAGTCCCCGGGCTAGCTTCCGAGCACCCCGGGGGGTTCACTTTGTAACCACATTCATCCTCCACAGATAGCAAACACACAGGAGTAGGGTATTACGCCTCCGTGCGGCCCGAACCTGTCTACTTCCTCCTGTCTTTCTTGTGTGCCGATCCATCCATCGAACCATCCTTCTTCCACCCGACGTCGCAGTCGCCTGAGAATCACTCCCCTGGCCGAACCTCAAAGGGGGGTCACCAGACTTCCCGCCGTCGGAGTTTCATCCTTCGACAGGGGGCCTTGGCCGGTACCCATGCTCGAAGAACACAGATACCGAAGTACCTCTAGGATGGAGCGATAAGGGTTTAGGGTTTTACAGCAACCTATGAAAGTAATGGAACTACTAGGAGGTTCGTCGGTTGCACGCATACTTAGGCCAATCAAATTAAACGTGTACACTAAACATGCAAGTTCATAATCAACACATTTCATATAATTAGGAGCAATATGATTGAAGAGTGGCTTGCCTTAGTCTTGGTCTTCAAACCATTGAAATCCTCGCGTCTGGTGAACTCCCAGAACGTCTGCTACACGATTAACGAGAGAAAACAACACAAAACCCTACAAATAAATAATATTTATTATAAACTAATGGTGCCATTAGATATATCTCAATTGTAGAAGAATTTAGAGAGTTGAACCGGGCCAAACGGACTTACAGTTGAGGAGTTATGAATTTTCAAAGTTTAAACTATTTTCTAGACAAAGGAAAATGATTTATGGAAAATGGAAAGGGAATATTTTCTTGGAATATACCCCTCAAGACACTGACGTGCGGGACCCACTACTTAGTGAAATAAATAGAGGAGTAAGCCATCGGCTCACGGTAGGCCGGGTCCAAGGCGGGAGGGAGGGAGGAGTGGGGTGGACTGGGATCACACGCGCAGGTGTACGGTGGACCTAGGAGCTCAGGCGCACATGTCGAGAACTTGGTTCACCACGGACCAAGCTCATGCGCAGGAGGGCATGGGTGGATGACGGGGCGGCGGCATTGTAGGCTGAGCCGAGGTGGCAGTGATGTGGTGATGAGGTGGCGTCTACTTGGAGAGTCACGTTGGCTGGGGATGGAGAGAGAGACTGGCATGAGGACCACCTGACAATCTCTCTCTCCCTTTTTTTTCTTTTCTTCTTTCTTCCTTTTTTTGATTTTCTTTCTCTTTTCTTGTTCTTCTTTTCTTCTCTTTCTCTTCGTTCCTCTTCTTCTTCTCAGTGGAGAGGCAAGGCCGACGCGCATGGGCGGCGGCGACCTACGGCGGACCGTGGCCAAGGGGCAGAGCTCGATGGGGTGGCCTCCAGTGACTTGGGGCAACCGGCGGCCACAAAGGCGGTGTTGCCCGCAGGCCGGGTGGCCTTGGGCGCTGCGGCGGCTTCTTTTTTGGGATGGACGGGGCGGCGGTGTTCCGACGGCGTGCCAGGGAGGAGGAACGTGGCGGCAAAGCCCCAGAAAGCTGCAGATACCAACGGCGATGCGGGAGAGCTCGGGCGGCGGCAGGAGGAGCAGAGCTCGGCAGTGGCCTAGCTCGGGTCGAAGTGGACGACGGTGCTCCGGTGTTGCTCCTAGGAAGCAGAGGGCGCCGCAGAACTCCGGAAGGGAGTCACCGAGGCGACGGCGACCGGCGGCTGGTGCGGAGCTTGGGAACAGGGTCGCCAAGGAAGTCGGCGACCGCCGGCGAAGACCAAATCGCGCGCAGAGTTCGAGTGGTTTGGTGTAGTGGCGAGGTAGCTCTGGTGGCGAGTGGGTTCGACGAACAGCTGTGGGATGAGGGAGACAAAGGAGAGTGTGGAGCCCCGAGCCTCACAGGCCTGGAGGCCATTCCTGTATCTGTGTTACATATACCAATACTAAGATACATAAGCTGGTATATACAGAACATCGATGATACTTAACAGAGTATATTATTACACCATTAGAAAATTCTTATAAAAGTTACTATCATGGATAGACCCCAGATGGACAATAGTATAGCTCAGAAGATAACAACAAGAAGTGACAACAACAGAGCGGAAGCTAATGGTGGAAGCGACTAACTTATTCTATAGACGCGGTTTGGGAACTAGGCTCGAAACCCTATAAGTCTTCATAATCTGCCTATTCCTAGAGGTACTTCTCGGCAGTCGAATCATTTTCTTCTGCTTCAAACCCTAATATATATGTAGAGAGCAAGAGTGAGTACTTTCGTACTCTACAAGCCACGGGAAAGATGGCATGAGTGGCTAGACAAGGAGACTAGGGTTTCATTTGCTAAAAACAACCTTTTTCTTAAATGTTTGTTTGTAAAACAACAACATGACAAGTTTTAGTTGATAGAAAGAGATTCACGCCTCAATCCATTTCGTAAGTTGCTGTGCAGCAACTTGCCTAAGATAGTGAATGAATTAACACATTTCTTATTTCATTTTCCTCTATTAGCTTCTTGGTGGCTCCAATCAATCATTAACTCTGTCGGAGGACGAAGCCTCGACGGCGGGAAGTCGGGAGACCCCCCTTTTGAGGTTCGGCCAGGGGAGCTGTTTCTCAGGCAGAGTCGGTGTCAGGCGGATCGATAGGCGCTCGGGAACAGGGGGCCCGAGCTGGAGACAGAGAGGTCCGGACCGTCCGCTTGGGATCCGGACCGTCCGAACCGTGAAGATCACGCGGGAAAGAGGCAGGAGGCGTTTTAGACAGGTTCGGGCCGTCGGAGCGTAATACCCTACTCCTGTGTGTATGCTCTGTAGTGGATGAATGTGGCTTGGTGTTTACAAGGTGAGCTCAGCCCGCTGGCCGGCGCTAAGGAAAAGAAACAGTCGTCTGAGAATGAGCTAGAGTCGGAGAGTTCGGGGTCTAGTCCGAGTCCGAGCTCGGGGTTCCTAATGCTCAGGCTTGCTTCCTCGGTTCGGTGGCTTGGATCCTCCTTTATAGATTAGGGGAGTCCACAGTGCCAGAACATAGGGAGAGATCTTTTCCGGTGAGCTCTCCTGTGCACACGTCTGCCTACGATGCCCAGGCCGGAGCTGTTGCTGCTGTGGGCGGCTGGAGCACCTGCATGCCAGCAGCCGCCTGTTGCGCCACGCCTGGAGGAGCCCCTGTCGGGTGCTGCGGGCGGCTGGTCTGGTCGCCTGGTTGCCACACACGCCCGGAGGCGGCGCCTCCGGGCACGGGCGACACTCGCCCGGGGCCGGGAGAGGCGCTCCCGGACGGCCCGCTCCCGGGCGGCACTCGCCCGGGGCCGGAGGCGGCGCTTCCGGGCGGCACTCGCCCGGGGCCGGAGGAGGCGCTCCCGGGCGGCCCGCTCCCGGGCGACACTCGCCCGGGGCCAGAGACGGCGCTCCCGCTCCCGGGCGACGCGCGCCCGGGGCCGGAGGGGGCGCTCCCGGGCGACAGGCGGCGCGTCCGGGCGCGGGGACGAGCACCCGGGGCCGCGGGCGACGCATCCGGGCACGGACGACCGGCGGGAGACACGGCCTCCCTGCCGGCCGCCGGTCGTGCAGGATATGTCCCCCGGAGGAGCCGATGTGGCCGGAGATCCACGCGTCCCCGTAGGCTGTGGGACCCCCAGTCCCATTTCGCCGACAGTGGCCCCTGGCCCTGTTACTCGGCCGGAACTGCTCCGGGCAGAAACGGGGCCACGTCTTTGAAGAATCGAGGGGACGCTGGGTCCGCCTGGTTCATCTTGAGCTGGTAGAGCTTGACGATTTGCCGCTTACTCCGGACTTGTTGGCCGGGGTCCGATGTGGGCCTGGGGCCCGGAGGACCCAGGATGAACGCAGCGGAGATGTGCCACTTGTGGGGTTGCCGCTGGGCTCGGAGCCGCAGCTAGCGACCCGCGCATGACAGCTTGGAGCCACGGTGCGAGGAGCGGGCTCACGCCCCGCCGCCGAGGCTAGCGAGGACGTCTCGGGTTCTTTGGAACTGGAGAGGTCGCTGTGGTTCGGACGGTCCGATCGCGGCGTCCAACTGGAGGGCGCCGCCAAGCTTGCCGCCGACGAGGCCTGCCGCGCTCGGTGCGAGATGGAGGCGCGGGGGAAGGAAACATCTTTCCGGAAAGATCGCGTCTGGACCCGAGAGGCCGGGCTCGCGGTCCGGAAGCGTGAGATCCTTGCAAGCGAGCCGGTGGTGAAGGCCGCCGAGTCCTGGTCGGTGGAGATGGAAAGCCACGGCGGCGGGGTCCTCGCGCGGCGACGGCTGTGGTCCTCCGTGCATGCTTGCATTTTGACTTCACCTGTGTTCGGGCCTTCGCGCCCTGGATGCTCAATACTTGTTTTTGTTCGTCTTGACATCCCGGGCCGGGGAACGCCGGGCGCCGGGTGTCGCCTGAGTCCGAGCCCGGCGGCTGTAACCGGTCGTCGCGTGTAAGCCCTCCTTGGGGCCCAGCGTAACCGCTCGCCCTGGGAACTCAGCCCCTTACGACGGTTAAGCCCCGATCGGGGCAGTCCGGACTGTCCGATTCCCAAGCGGACGGTCCGAGCTCCACTCCTCCTCGCGGGAAGCGGTCGTTACTTGGCTTCCCACGACTCCCGCGCCGCCCGCCCCGGGAGATTGGCTCCCGAGTGTCGCGGGCTTTAGCAGTTGCCCGTCCGGGGAGGAGCCTGGATTGTCAGTCAAGATGGCATGGTTCCGCGAGGGCTCGGCATGGTTCCGCGAGATCACGAGCCCGGGTCCGGGGGAGCTGCTAGCCCCAGTGCCGAGAATCACCGCCGGGCCGGGAACACCTTCCCCGCACATTCACCTCGGGTCCGGGGTCCCAAGGACGCCCCCGGGGTGTGACCCTTGGTCCCCCTCTTGAGCCCGCCGGGTCTAATCTGCGCACAGCGAATTGTGAGAGTATCTGGCTCGCTCCCTTGCCCACTCCATGCTACGAATCGTGGCGTCGATCGTCTCCCGAACGGGCCCTCAGAGCCGCGACCGTGCGGAGGAAAAGATCACGCATAACCATTTCACCCCCCTACCTCCGGAAAGAACCGACCCCGAAGCTAGCCAGGTAAGGTGCCGGAGTCGCCGGGACCCGGGGCGCCTCCCGGAGGGCGCCCTTAGGTCCCCGCCAGCTCGACAACGCCTTGAACCTAGCACGTCGGGATGCGGTTACTCGTCAGTAGGGAACTGATGGTAATGTGCGAACCCCAACCGTCGCACGGGCGCGGCCCGATTATGCCCCCGAAGGAACGAGACAGCCATGAGCGCAACACATGGAAACAGACAAAAGGACGACACCGGGAAAGGTATTAAAAAGCTATATACGAAGGGAAAGATATTAAAAAGCTATATACGAAGGCGAATACGTATGGGGCCCCCGGCCAGCGCCGATATTGGAAGAAAACCGGCGCTGGCCCAAGCCTGCCGTAACTTACAGGATATGCTTATGGATAAAACTTGCGAAGATGTTCGATATTCCAGGGATTGGGAAGCGGGGTCCCATCCTCCTGGCCCAGTCTTACCGAGCCCGGTCGGGAGACACCGATCACCAGGAAGGGGCCTTCCCACATGGGGGAGAGCTTATTCTTTCCGGCACGTGTAAGGGCACGGCGGAGGACTAGGTCCCCGACCTGGAGTGATCGGGCCCGAACCTTGCGCTGGTGATAGCGTCTAAGGCTTTGCTGGTAACGGGCGACTCGGAGCGAGGCGCGTCGTCTTCGCTCCTCGAGGAAGTCGAGGTTGTCGAGCTGCATGTTGTCGTGGTCGATGTTGTCGCTGTAGCGCTGTACCCGGGGGGAGCCGAAGGTGAGTTCTGACGGCAGAACGGCCTCGGCCCCGTATACCAGGAAGAACGGGGTCTCCCCGGTCGCCCGGCTCGGTGTGGTCCGATTGGCCCACAAGACCGCTGGGAGCTCGTCGATCCACTTGACGCCGTGTTTCTTGAGGTCGTTGTAGGACCTTGTCTTGAGGCCCCGTAGGATCTCAGCGTTTGCCCTCTCGGCCTGCCCATTGCTGGCAGGGTGGGCAGGGGAGGCGAAGCAGAGCTTGATGCCGATGTCGGAGCAGTATTCGCCGAAGAGCTCGCTCGTGAACTGCGTGCCGTTGTCGGTGATAATGCGGTTGGGGATCCCGAAGCGGCTGGTGATTCCCCGGATGAACTTGAGCGCTGAGTGCTTGTCGATGTCGATTACGGGGAACGCCTCCGGCCACTTCGTGAACTTGTCGATGGCAACATAGAGATGCCGATAACCCCCGACTGCCTGGGGAAAGGGGCCGAGGATATCGAGTCCCCAGACCGCGAAGGGCCAGGACAGGGGGATCATCTGGAGTGCTTGCGCCGGCCGGTGGCTCTGTTTGGCATGAAACTGGCACGCGCGGCAGCGCTGGACGAGGTCGAATGCGTCCTGCAAGGCCGTGGGCCAATAAAATCCCTGCCGGAAAGCCTTACCGACCAGCGATCGAAATGCGGCGTGACTGCCACACTCCCCTTCGTGGATGTCGGCGAGGATCTCGACTCCGGAGCCGCGTGGAACGCACTTGAGAAGGACGCTGTTGGCGCCACGCCGGTAGAGGTCCCCTTCTACCAGGACATAGCGCTTAGATAAGCGAGCGATCCTTTCTGCTTCCACATCGTCTTCGGGGAGATGTGCTCGGAGAAGATATGCCCGGATTTCGTCCATCCAGGAAGGCGCGCTGGGTCCGGCCGCGAGGACCAAATCCTGGGGCCGGGAGCGCGTGTCAGGCTCGGACCCGGGCTCAGGGGCTGAGCCCGAGGTCCCGGGTGAGCGCGCCGAGGGGGTCTCGAGGGCTTCCTGGAAAACCCCCGAGGGGACTGACGCCCGCGAGGAAGCCAGCCTTGAGAGCTCGTCGGCGGCTCGGTTGCAACTGCGAGGGACGTGGCGAAGCGTGAGGTCGTCGAAACGGCGCTCAAGCCTCCGCACTTCGCCCACATATGCGGCAACTGGGGGTCCAGGGTCTGGTACTCCCCAGACACCTGGTTGATGACGAGCTCGGAGTCGCCTTGCGCGCACAACCGTCGCACCCCGAGGGCGATCGCGGCCCGGAGGCCGGCGAGAAGGCCTCGTACTCGGCCATGTTGTTGGTGGCTCCGAAGTTGAGGTGGACGACGAAGCGGAACTCATCCCCGGCGGGCGATACGAGGACGACCCCGGCCCCGGCGCAGGGGCGACAAGCCCGCCGGCGCAGGAGCCGTCGAAGTTCATTATCCAGTGGAGGCGCAGGTCGGGCGGCAGCTCGGGGGCCGGGAATCCGGCGTCCAGCACAGGATCCGGCTCGGGCCCCGGCGTCCACTCCGCCAGAAAATCCGCCAGGACTTGGCTTTTGATGGCGTGGCGCGCTTGGAAGTGGAGGTCGAACTCGGCGAGCTCGACCGCCCACTTAGCGACGCGGCCCGTTCCCTCCCGGTTATGCAATATCTGCCCGAGGGGGAAGGATGTGACTACGGACACCTTGTGCGCCTGGAAGTAGTGGCGAAGTTTCCTGGATGCGATGAGAACTGCGTAGAGCATCTTTTGCGCCTGGGGATAGCGCGATTTGGCGTCACGGAGTACCTCGCTGACGAAGTACACCGGCTTCTGGTGCGTATTTCCCGACGCCGGCCCGGCATGGGCCGGGGATCCGGGCTCTGCTCCCCCCGGGGGGGGCGAGCTCTCGCCTATGGGAACGGGCACGGAGCTGGGACCTTGGGGCCCCGGGTGCAATGTTGGGACGGTCCCGGGCGCCGCGTCCCCGGGCTCGCCCTCGCCTTGGCGAGGCTGCCCAGGTTCGGGCTCCGCGGTGGCGGGCCCGGGAGGTAAATCCCGGGTCGCGCCTGCTTGGCAAGGGGCGCTCGACGACGAGCGCCGCGCTTACCACCTGCGGGGTTGCCGTGATGTAGAGCAACAAGGGCTCGTCTGGTGCCGGTGCTACGAGGACAGGGGGCGTAGTCAGGTACCTCTTGAGCTCATCAAGGGCTTGATCCGCCTCATCCGTCCAGGTGAACTGCCCGGATTTCTTAAGAAGCTTGAATAGGGGGAGGGCACGCTCCCCAAGCCTGGAGATGAAACGACCGAGTGCGGCCACGCACCCGGTCAGCTTCTGGGCCTCCCGTAGCCTCGTCGGGGGGCGCATGCGATCGATTGCTGCTATCTTCTCCGGGTTCGCCTCAATGCCGCGGCTGGACACGAGGAACCCGAGGAGCTTGCCGGCCGGGACCCCGAAGACGCACTTGTCCGGGTTCAGCTTCATCCTTGTGCATCGAAGGTTACTAAACGTCTCGGCCAGATCATGGAGTAGAGTGGCGCGGTCGCGCGACTTCAGCACCAAATCGTCGACGTAGGCCTCCATGTTACGACCTAGCTGCGATTCAAATGTTACACGGACAGCCCGCTGGAAGGTGGAACAAGCATTTTTTAACCCGAAAGGCATGCACATATAACAAAAGGCCCCCTAGGGGGTAATAAAAGAAGTTTTTTCCTCATCCTCCTCTGCCATGCGGATCTGATGGTATCCTGCATAAGCGTCAAGGAAGCACAAGAGGTCGCACCCCGCGGTGGAGTCGACTATCTAGTCTATGCGAGGCAGAGGGAATGGATCTTTGGGGCAAGCCTTGTTGAGGTCGGTGTAGTCTATGCACATTCGCAGCTTCCCGTTGGATTTGGGGACGACGACTGGGTTGGCCAGCCATTCCGGGTGGACGACCTCACGGATGAAGCCGGCCGCGAGAAGTTTGTCGATCTCCTCACGGACGAAGGCCTGGCGCTCTGGGGCCTGTCGTCGTACCTTCTGCCGCACCGGGCGCGAGCCTGCGGATGGCCAAGCGGTGCTCAATCACCCCCCTGGGGACCCGGGCATGTCCGACGGTTGCCAGGCGAAGACGTCGGTGTTTGCCCGGAGGAAGGCGATGAGCGTGCTTTCCTATTTGTCGTCCAGCGAACCGCCAACCTTGACGGTCCGGGACGGGTCGTCACCAAGGACTACCTCCTTGACTAGCTCTGCATCGGTGGCGACGATGCGCGGCTTGGGGGCGCGGCGTAGCGAAGGCCCCGCGCCCCCCGCCACGTCAGGAGCTGCGGGGGCGATGTCGGCCGCACGCTGCTCGGCGCACGAGAGGGCGGCTTTCACGTCCCCAAGGACTGTGATCGGGCCCGAGGGGCCTGGGAGCTTCATGGTTAGGTACGCGTAGTGCGTAACAGCCATAAACTTCACCAACGCGGGGCGTCCAAGGACCGCGTTGTACGGGAGGTTGCACTCGGCAACGTCGAAAATGACGTGTTCGGTGCGGAAGTTGCCACGGTCACCGAAGGTGACGGGCAAAGAGACCTGCCCGAGGGGCCAAGCGAGGCCCTTCGTAATCCCGATGATGGGCGACGAGGGCGAGAGATTCATCCCTGGGGCCTTGATCTTCTCAAAGACCTCGGGGAAAGGATGTTGAGGCGGCGCCCCGTCGACGAGGACGCGGCCCACCTTCACGTTGCATATGGTGGGGGAGACCGCGAGGGCGAGCTGTCCCTCCCAGGTACTCGGGCTGGATGGTCCGCGGGGCCGAAGGTGATCGTACTGTCCGACCACTTCAGCCTCCGGGACGCCGCTGGCCCCGGGGTTGCGGCTAACAGCTCGCGCTTCATGGCCTTGAAGCCACGGCGCGAGGAGTGAGCGTGTGCCCCGCCGTCGAGGGTGGCGATGACATTCTCGGGTTCTTGGAACGCGAGAGGCTGCTCTGGATTGGGAGCGGGCTTGTCCTGCTGCCGCTCCAATTGGAACTTCTTAGTGCGCTCGGCCAGGTTCTGGACGGCGCGGCACTCGGTGAGGTCGTGGCGGTCCATCTCGTGCACGGAGCACCACTTCCGGCCCGCAGCCGGTGGCGCACGCTCAGCCTTCTGCCGCTTGCCGCCGTAGTCGTCTTGGCGGGCGGCGCGGCCCCGGGGGCCGCGGACGCCGCCAAGGCGAAGTTCTCGGCGACCTCCTTGCCCTTCTGGCGCTTCCGCCTGTCCCGCCGCGCCGCGGAACGTGAGGCCTCGGCCTCTTCCGCCGGGCCCTCGGCGAGGATCTCAGGACGCGGCTTGTTCCACGCCCGGGCTTCCTCCTTGCGGGCGCAGTGGTCGGCAAGACTGAACAGTTCCGCCGTGGTTTGGATGTCGCGGGTGCCCATCTTTTCGAGCATGCGCTGGTCGCGCACGCCCGAACGAAACGCGTGGATAACCGCGTGGGGGGCGATGTGAGGGATTGTGTTGCGTACCTGGCTGAAACGCTGTAGGAAGTGCCTCAGCGCCTCACCCCTATTCTGACGTAGGGCGTGGAGGTCCGCTTCTGTCCCAGGGCGCGGGAAGGTGCCCTGGAAATTTGCCACAAACTGGTGGCAAAGGTTCTCCCACGAGCGGATGGATCCCTCGGGGAGGCTCATCATCCAGGAGCGAGCCTGGGCCTTGAGGGCGACGGGGAAATAGTTTACCATCACCGTCTCGTCCCCGCCCGCGCACGGATGGCGGTGGCGTATATCTGCAAGAACTCGTGGGATCCACGGAGCCATCGTACTTCTCCGGCAAGTTGGGCCGGAACATAGCCGGCCAGCGAACCTGCCACAGGCCTGGGGAGAGCGCCAGGCAACCCGAGCAGCCGTACTGGGTGGGCTCTGGCGACGAGTAGCGGTTTCCCACTAGTGGTTCGGAGCTGGAGGCCGGGGCCTCGGAATGCCTGGCGGCGTCCTTGCGCCGCTCACGCTGGCGCTCCATTGTGACCCGGGCGTCCTCGTGGGCCCGGGTCCGGTCGAGCCGGTTACGGAGGTCGCCCGTGCCCCGGGATTTGTTCTGGCCCGGGGCGGTCGGCCGGCTCGCGCTAGAGGTCGCGCGGTCGGAGGTCCCAGCGCTTGTATGGCCGCCGGCGGTGACCCGGCGGTGGGCGGTGCCTACCAAGTCGGTGATCTCGTTAATCCATCGCCGCCCCCGGCCTCCATCCCCGGCAAATGCCGGGGGGTGGCGCAGGAGGGCTTCCGCCGCCAAGAGGGCTTCCTGCGGTGTCGCCGAATGGAAGTGGAGGCCGCGACGTGCCGTGGGACGGCGCCTTTGTTCGCGCCGTATGGATGAGGCGGCGGCGGACCCGGCGGGGCACTTGCCGGCCCCCTCCGCGAGGGAAGGGGCCGAGGCCGCACTACCAGGCCGCCGCGGGGCGCGCTTTGCCCGCCGGGTACGCGCCGTGCGCCCCCAGGAAGGCGAAGAGGGAGAAGGTGGCGGGCTTGCCTCTGGGCTAACGTTGCCCAGCAGGGTGTAGTCGCCGGACTCCTCGTCAGAATCCCGCGGACGATGGCCTCCAGCCATGAAGGGCGTCGGTGTCGGGAACGTCGGCGTCCCACCTGAGGAAGAAAACTCCCCCTACCTGGCGCGCCAGCTGTCGGAGGACGAAGCCTCGACGGCGGGAAGTCGGGAGACCCCCCTTTTGAGGTTCGGCCAGGGGAGCTGTTTCTCAGGCGGAGTCGGTGTCAGGCGGATCGATAGGCGCTCGGGAACAGGGGGCCCGAGCTGGAGACAGAGAGGTCCGGACCGTCCGCTTGGGGTCCGGACCGTCCGAACCGTGAAGATCACGCGGGAAAGAGGCAGGAGGCGTTTTAGACAGGTTCGGGCCGTCGGAGCGTAATACCCTACTCCTGTGTGTATGCTCTGTAGTGGATGAATGTGGCTTGGTGTTTACAAGGTGAGCTCAGCCCGCTGGCCGGCGCTAAGGAAGAGAAACAGTCGTCTGAGAATGAGCTAGAGTCAGAGAGTTCGGGGTCTAGTCCGAGTCCGAGCTCGGGGTTCCTAATGCTCAGGCTTGCTTCCTCGGTTCGGTGGCTTGGATCCTCCTTTATAGATTAGGGGAGTCCACAGTGCCAGAACATAGGGAGAGATCTTTTCCGGTGAGCTCTCCTGTGCACACGTCTGCCTACGATGCCCAGGCCGGAGCTGTTGCTGCTGTGGGCGGCTGGAGCACCTGCATGCCAGCAGCCGCCTGTTGCGCCACGCCTGGAGGAGCCCCTGTCGGGTGCTGCGGGCGGCTGGTCTGGTCGCCTGGTTGCCACACACGCCCGGAGGCGGCGCCTCCGGGCACGGGCAACACTCGCCCGGGGCCGGGGGAGGCGCTCCCGGACGGCCCGCTCCCGGGCGGCACTCGCCCGGGGCCGGAGGCGGCGCTCCCGGGCGGCCCGCTCCCGGGCGACACTCGCCCGGGGCCGGAGGCGGCGCTCCCGCTCCCGGGCGACACTCGCCCGGGGCCGGAGGCGGCGCTCCCGCTCCCGGGCGACGCGCGCCCGGGGCCGGAGGGGGCGCTCCCGGGCGACAGGCGGCGCGTCCGGGCGCGGGGACGAGCACCCGGGGCCGTGGGCGACGCATCCGGGCACGGACGACCGGCGGGAGACACGGCCTCCCTGCCGGCCGCGGTCGTGCAGGATATGTCCCCCGGAGGAGCCGATGTGGCCGGAGATCCACGCGTCCCCGCAGGCTGTGGGACCCCCAGTTCCATTTCGCCGACAAACTCTAATCCTCAGCTTCTGCTGGTTATTAGTTTATTTTCACTTTCCGGTTACAGCCGGTTAATCTGCTCTTTCCAACTTTCTAGCCTCAACCAAAAAGTTTTTCTCAAGTTATTAACCATGCACTTTACCTATCTCTATGGTGCCTCAACACCTCGAGTGACACAACCCTGTTTCTGGCCACATAGGTTTTTCGTCTGCCACATAGGCTAACTCTGGTCATGATTTCCATCCCACAAACCAATTTCACAAAGCATTGGTAAATAAAACTACGCTATGAGAATAGCCTTACATTCACCCTTGACCGTGGGCACAGCTATTAGCTAAACTCTGCAGAGGTTACCCGCTTTACCCACACGACACGAACTTACTCCTAATACCGGTCGGTAGAAGAGGTTCATAACAAGACCTTTCCAAAGCCTGTCTAGGGTTGTCTAATGCTCGTAGAAGGGTCCACACAGGGCCAATGCTTAAGGCAAACTACCACCGTCGTCAACACTGGCTCACACGAGCCACAACTCGAATGAATCCACTCCTATTGGCAACATACTTCCCTAAGCCTACTAATTACTTTACCAGAGGTATCTCACAATACTCATATGGTCGCACTGTAGGATGTTGGATGTAATTCCCAAAGGCATCGGTCCTTAACAACAACACATAGCCAAGCCACACAGGTTTTGTCTCTGCACCATCAGGATTTCGCAAACACATATCATTTGTAACCACACCGACACAAAGTATCATGTTTTCAAACATTTGGATATAAGCCATGTTTTTCCCGCACGACATACCATCGCATCAGGGCTAAGCCAATCTATCTCGGCGATCGTACCCATAGGGTATGACACTAGTGTATTATTGGTGGGGCTACCAAGGGTGACATATTTCAATATCCTACAGAAAATAAGTGCGACTACTGGGTAGGTCCGTCGATTGCGCTCGCAATCCAAGGCCAAACAATTTAACATGTACACTAAGCATGCAGTGGCTGCTAGGGGCGGCATAGGGGAAAAGTTGGGAACAAGGTAGAGGACAGCAGGGGTGGCAGAGAAGGACGTGAGGAGGGGTTGAGTCCCTATTAGTCCGAACCGAAGATTGGCACCGGTGAGTGCTTTGGACCAGCCGTCCTTTGGTCGCCTCGACGTGTGACAGTGGTTGGCAATGGCGACGAGTCAAGCAAGCGCAGAGTAGATTAGGGGCGAGGTCGAGGTGACGGGAGCGACAGGCCACAAGCACGCGTATGCTGGCTCCAATGCGATGAGGTGAACCAGCGAGGACGACAGCTGGCGAGTACGGAGCTAATGCGAGCTACAGAGGGTGCGGCATCAACGGTGGTATGGGGCCGGTCGATCTAGCGGTCGTGGCGTGGTGCAATGGGGGTGGAATTTGATCGAGCGGGTGGTGTGCGTGCGTGGGTAGAGTGGAGGAGGAAGGTGAGCGCACAAACGGGGGAGAGCAGGCGGCCGTTAGATTAGGGCGGTGTGGGTCCTAGCTGGCCACCGGTTAGAGAAAACAGTGAGCGTGCACGTGAGGAGAACGGAGTGGGAGGGCGTTCACGTCGCGGGGCAGGCAGATCGGCTACTGGGCCAGTGTGGTCGCAGCCCATGTAGAGG
This sequence comes from Oryza meyeriana var. granulata, assembly GCA_003991445.1. Taxonomy (NCBI): domain Eukaryota; kingdom Viridiplantae; phylum Streptophyta; class Magnoliopsida; order Poales; family Poaceae; genus Oryza; species Oryza meyeriana. Next base: position 118,530 of record RYFJ01002606.1, read on the forward strand.
AGAGAAAGAGAGGAAGGCTGGACGGGCTTGTAGACCGGTCGGTTTGGGCACTGGGCCATGAGCTAGGGGGAGGAAGAGGAAGTAGGCTGGGTGAGCCGACTCGGGAAGTGGAAGGTAGTGCAGGCCACTACAGCAGCTGGGTTGGTCCGAAAGGAAGAGAGGGAGAGGAAAAAAGGAAGGTTGCTCGGGGTTGCGTCGTTGCAGCCCATGTGGCAAGGAAAGAGAGGAAGATGGGAAGGAGGCAGTAGCCTATGGGGCTAGCAGCTGGGCCGTGCGACATGTCGGGCCGAGAGGGCTGAGGCCCAAGCGGAGGAAAAAGGGGGAAAAGGGGAAGAAAGGGTTTTGGGCCAGGAAAGAAAAAGATTGAGGCGATCCCTTTGTATAGTAACTTTTGTTTTGTCGGCGTCGAAGCACCAACGTACGATGGAGATTGTGAACCAGAATTCGTCGGAGGGGTTAGGGCGTGCATGGCGTGTCCGGGTGTGCCTGAGAGTTGCGGAGACACAAGCAAGTATACAAGTTCAAGCCTCCCAAAGGATAATAACTCTACTCCTGTGGTTGTTTCTATTAAAATGTGTTCTTACAAGTTCTTGAGCACTCGCTGGCTAACCTAAGAAGCCTGAGGTTTTTGCAGGTCTGGAGAGTCTCTCCCTCCTACAGGGTTTAAGATGAGCTTTTATACCATACGGCTCTCACCGCTCACCGCTCGAAAAAAGACAGGAACATTGTACATCATCATGAGCCTGAGCTAATTACTTGAAGTCAACACTAAAACACTGTAGAAATAGTCGTCTTGTGGGACTCCACACCGGGCCCACCTCTGGTCTTCATTCTCTCACAGACTCCTAGTATACTCCACCGGAGAGAGAGAGTCTAGGATACGCCGTATTTCTTAGCGTTAATGCTGAGAGGAAAACTACAGGAATCTTGAGTAAATACGATGGACGGCTCTATGAATAAAGGTCTTTCCATGGAATTTGGGGTATTTTGGTATGCTTTTAATTTGGATGCTCTATGAATAAATTTAGGTAGACGTAGAATGATAGGGGAATTTAAAAGATTTCAAGGAGGCTTTGAATTTAAAATCGGCATTTGAAGTGTCAATGCTTTCCGGAGTTCAAGGAAGGGACTTTTAGTTGGGATTGACATGAAGTTTTGATCTTTGAGCGAACTGAAATAATCCTTGAGAGGATGCAATCGTGGGAGAAATTTCAAGGAAATTTTGGATTCAATCGTAATAATTAAATCCTCCACTTTACCAAGGATGCAAAGGGATCTCCCTTGTTTGAGTGCATTTTGATATAAAGGAAATTTTGAAGTAGCCTATGGAGAATGATTTACGATGGAATTTGAATTTGGAATCGAGGTTTTATCATGGAGAAGATTCTGATGAGAGATTTTATGGTTACAGGGATCGACTTCAATGAGATCTTTAGCACTAAATCTTTAATAAAAAAATCTCTCAACATAGGATTTCCACTAAAATAATTTTCAACAGTTACACAAAAACCAGAGCGTTACATGTATCTCTCAAGCACGTAAAATTTCTCTACTTATGTATATCGAAGCCTTAGTTGGTCTCACGTTCGCAGTCTAGTTCGTGGTTCAAATATCTCTACTGGCAAAGACTGATTCTCTGGGAGAACAGTAATAATCCCTCCAGTTTGATAATTCCTGTCATTTTGAACGGCACGGTGTCCAAAACATATCTTTGACTATGATTTTATGTTATAATATATATAATAAATAAATACTTAATTTTATTAAAATACTTTTTGAGACTAAATGTATATTGTTCTAGTGCCTTCAAACTAAATATTTTTAATAATTATTGATAGTCAAAGTTCTAATAATTTAACCACAACCTTGTCCAAAACGACAGAGTATATCAGTAGCATAGCATGAAGAGCACTACCAACGTTTTTATCAGGAAGAAGTACAATCTCCAGAGCTGAAAATTAACAAAGATGGTGGATTCCTAGAGACTTTTTACTATGCTTGTCCATCCTCACGGTTGCCAAAGATGAACTTTCCAGCTCTGCAAAAAGCAGTGTTCATCAAAAGAGTTCCATGGCATTTTCTACTTCTTTTTATTCGGTCACCACTTGCAGACATAGTATTAATAGTATTATCACCTCATCAAGTACCTGTGATCTCCCTGCAGGACATATAAATAAATAATGTAAAGAGAACGGTGTCCCCTTGACATCACTACGTCTACATGGATATACATTCGTCTCACCTTACTGCATTCCTAATGTTCAGACTACAACATCAAAGATTACCCAAGCAATATCTAATATCTCTACTCTTAAATGTTTTTCCATGCTAAGTACCACAGCACAGTACTAGCCACATCACATGACAGCTCATGTATCCTTATACCATAAATTACTTAATGTGTTATTTTGTGCTGAATAACTAAATAATTTATAATAATTATTCAAGGACACAAATAAATAAATTACTCCATTCGTCTCACAATAAAAAATTTAGTACTGGAGGTAAGACATCCTACTACTAGGATTTTCCATATTCGTGTACTAAAATGTATCCAGTACTAGGTTTTTTTATTTTGAGATGGAGGGAGTAACTATTTATAAAGTTAAAAATATATTTAAAATAATGTTAAAAAATTTATATATAAAAGTTTTATAAAAATCATGGCCTTTTAAAAGTTGAAGAAACGTACACCTTCGTACGCTCATCCGTTTAGCAGAAGAGAACATGTTTAGTATAAATGAAGGAAGAAAACAAATGTAACAGTACACGAGCAAGAGCTTACAGAACAAATGTAACATGTGTGCATGGTAATACAATAATCCTAGTGACTTCCTCTGTTGCCGCCTCCCTCCCTGAGATTCCACGCTTTCATCTCCACCAAACCATTAAAGGCAGGGCAGGCAGCTCTCCTCCCTCCTCTCTTCTCTTCCCTACTCTGCTTTTCTTTGGCCTCCTACCTGTGCTTCTTCCTCCTGATGCCTTTCATGGTGGAGATGGCAAGAAGCTTCCCTCTTCTTCCTCCTCCTCTTCCTCCCCAAAGGTGCAATGCCTTTTAAGGGGCATTGGCCTTTCCTTGCATCTTTTTGGTGTAGCTTCGTTCTCTCTCCTCTTTCTTGGTTCTTGGTAACGTTTCTGTTGCGGTGAAATGGCGGCGGGGCTGCTGCTGAAGGTGGTCGGGTTCTGCTTCTGGGCCGTCTTCTGGCTCGGCGGCGCCGCCACCGTGAGCACAAACGCCGGCGCCGGCGAGGCCGTGGTGGTGGACGCGCGGTCCGCCATTGCGGTGACCGACGAGGAGTTCGTGTGCGCGACGTTGGATTGGTGGCCGCCGGACAAGTGCGACTACGGCACCTGCAGCTGGGGCCTCGCCACCCTCCTCAACCTGGTCAGCAGCTACTCTTTCTTGTTTTCTCACTTCATTTTTGTTTCTTTTTTTGGGAATATTTCATTTTGTTTTCTCATCAGGCAGGTTTGAAAGGTTTTCAAATTTGAGTTCCAGAATTGACGTAATTTATAGTTAAGTAGTATATCATCTCGGTGCGATGCTTTAGGATCCGTAGAACATGGACGTGGTTTTCAAGGATGTTTCTTCTGCAAACGCATTTCTTTTTTGGGTCGACAACGGTTTGAATCTTTTGGGAGCTGTGTTGGATAGGAATTTGACGGCCTAAGGAGTTTCATGGACCTATAATTTTGTCGGTCCATTTGCATTTGCATTTGCACCGCTACCTTTTCCTACCAATCATGTGCAAATGTAAAGCCTACCTTAAAAAATGATTAGGTTAAGGTTTTCATGAAAAGAAGAACTTGAAAGATTTTTATGAAAAGAAGAACAGAGGTAGGAAGGATAGCAAGCTGTATTTTATTTTTGGTGCGTGCCTCTTCAACTCGACTGTGATTTTTTTTTGAACTGCTATTTTTCAATTATTTAGTTGCTAGCTTGCAGTGTACAACAATAATAATCATGGGCATGGGTGATTGACACAGGTCTTTAATGTTTTCCTCCCTGCAGAATCTTTCCAACAAAATCCTGTTGAATGCCGTCAAAGGTAAGCTACTACATGATCATCACTTTCAATTGCATGAATGCTGATGACTTAATTGTGTTACTGTCCAATCAAAAGAAGAAAAAAATTTGGAGGTCCATACCATGCGTCAAGCCGTCAAGAATTTTTTTAAAAAGATAAGAAAATTAATCATGAGAAAAGCAAGCTCAAGAAGTTGACCAGCAAAGATTTCCTGTCTTTGCTGGGACATATTTCAGCCGTCCATTTTCGATCCGATGGTCACTCATCTGATGGTGCTAACTAGTAGCAGTTAGTACAATGGTCAAGTGACTGCAGCTAATTCATTTTTGCAGCATTCTCACCTCTGAAGCTTCGGCTGGGAGGATCTTTGCAAGATGTGTTGATATACGACACCGGCGATCCTCAGCAGCAGTGCACTCCGTTCACCAAGAACTCGTCGGCCATGTTCGGCTTCACTCAAGGTTGCCTGCCGTTGCATAGATGGGACGAGCTCAATGCGTTCTTCCAAAAATCAGGGTACTTTCAGTAATTCAGTGTGTTCAGATCAAATCAGGCTCAGAAAGCAATGTTTTGTTTGGACTTGTTTGGCTAATTGGTTGCTTGATGATTGCAGAGCAAAAATCATCTTTGGGTTGAATGCTCTGAATGGCAGGGTTCCAATGCCTGATGGTTCTTTAGGAGGGCCATGGAATTACACCAATGCGGCTTCCTTCATTCGCTACACCGTCAGCAAGGGCTATGATATCCATGGATGGGAGCTTGGTATGTTCTGTACAATCTTGTGTGCTATCTCAGATTAAAACACTTCTCTTTCTTTTGCAATGATATTATTCTGAAGTTACTTTAGGGTAGGAAAAGAGATCTGATAGGTTGGCAGAAATGAATCCGGACAAGTATGTCGACATCGATTTAGATAGTGTTGAGCTATTCGTTGTAAAGAGCAAAGGAAAGATCACACATGATGCTTTTATTGGCTTTTCATGTGTCAATGTACAAAGGGGAATACTTTCGTGTCATGTTCGTTGCTTTCCAAAGTTTTGCTTAAAGAGCAATCTATATAAATCTGAGCAGTACTTCTGTACTGGTATTTTAGGAACTCAACAAAGTGTCCTTGTAGGAAATGAACTCAGTGGCAGTGGAGTTGGAGCTCGAGTTGACGCAGACCAGTATGCAGCAGATGTTCTAGCTCTGAAACAAATCATTGACAACTCCTACCAAGGCCACGCATCAAAGCCTCTGGTGATTGCACCGGGAGGCTTCTTTGATGCAGCCTGGTTCACAGAGCTTATCAGCAGAACAAAGCCAAACCAAATGGATGTGATCACTCACCATATCTACAATTTAGGCCCTGGTATGCTCCCTGCCATTGATCATAAATTAGGTACATGAGTTCAAAACATGGAATCTGCTTGAATGGAGAGAATTCTGAATATTTCAGGTGTCGACACGCACCTGATTGAGAAAATTCTTGATCCATCTTACCTCGATGGCGAGGCCAGCACATTCAGCAGTCTTCAGGGGATACTGAAGTCTGCAGGAACGTCCACCGTTGCATGGGTTAGCGAGGCTGGAGGGGCTTACAATAGCGGTCACCACCTTGTAACTGATGCATTTGTGTTCAGCTTCTGGTAAACATTTGGATCAGCATATTCCCACCTCAACATTGAAGTTATACTCTGAAGAAGTCATTACTGATTAGGCCTGAATTTTTCAGGTACTTGGATCAGTTAGGAATGTCATCGAAGTATGACACAAAGACCTACTGCCGACAGACCTTGATTGGAGGGAACTACGGCCTGCTCAACACAACAACATTTGAACCCAATCCTGATTACTACAGGTAAGCACATTACATGCCTAATTTTCTTGAAAATTTCTATTCAGATGAAAGTACTTCATTGGAACAGACTTGTCCTATGCTGGACCAGAAACAGCAATACTTAATCATCCTTGGTGATGAACTGGCACCACAAACCATGCATGTAATTTAATGGGGCATATGCCTACATGTGCAGAATATGTTCCAGCTATTAGAATCTTTTTTTTCCCCGGAATAACCCATTATTAGAATCTGACAGCACATACCTAATAATCAAGCTAAGGATTGGTTCCACTGCATTCAATCTTATAGACTGAAACAAGCTACCAGGGTCAGCATCTTCATCCAACTTTTCTGCCTTTCCCTTTCAGTGCTTTACTATGGCACCGCCTCATGGGAACCAAGGTTCTGTCGACAACATTCAAAGGCACAAACAAGATCCGTGCTTATGCACACTGTGCAAGAGATTCAGTAAGTAGTATATTGTATAACATGCAATTCAAATAAACAAAAAAGATCCTCCTCATATGTCTGCAATAACACATATCAACTAACTGAACACTGCCAAATTTCCTCTCAATTTTCAGGATGGGATCACTCTACTCCTGATCAACCTCAGTAGCAACAACACAAACCATGTCTATGTGACGAGCGAAGGCGCGCAACCTTTCAGTACAAAGAAGGAAGGCAGAAGGTTTGGTCACATCCCAGGGCTCGGCGAAGCAGCTCAGCTCATCAGAGAAGAGTACCATCTCACTCCCAAAGATGGGAACCTGCAGAGCCAGCATGTGCTGCTGAATGGCAATGTGTTGGCACCTGATGCCAATGGAGACATCCCAAAGCTGGAGCCTGTGCAAGTGGAGGGAACACAGCCCATAACAGTGGCTCCTTACTCCATTGTGTTTGCTCATATTCCCAGCTTCTATGCTCCTGCATGTAGGTAGATTGTTGAATTATTGATTTGGTTTTGGTGTGAATTTGGGATTTGATATTATTATCATAGATTAGAGCAAATGTGGGTGAGAGGCAAAGCATGCTCACCTGCTGCAAATGAAGTAAGCTGTAAGGCTGAAAGCTCTGGGATTTGCCATTCTTTTAGGTGGAAAAAGGGTTAAGGAAATGTATGAACAAAAGGAAGGGAATTATAAAGAAAAATGAAGAAATAATTTCCATTTTTTTTAAACATGTCCCTCTCGTTTGGATGGACAAATGGGGACCATCTTTCCTCTGAAGATCTATCGAGAAATTCTGGTCAGAAGATGTGCTAACGCAGAAATGAAGTACAGTGGCAACCAAGAACGGAGTACTGTAGCATAAAACACTGTTTATAACGCTGCTGCAACTACGAATCTGAACCGTTGATCACAGAAATGGACAGACGAAATTGCTTGCAGTCCTTATGTTGCCGTCACACGGTTGTGGCTGCAGCTGATCTGAATTGGCGCTCGAACCATCAACAAATTCAACATGACACAGATGCACATCTCATAACGAGGCAAAATTTGAGTTCCTTTCTCCACAATAGTGGGAAAGATCCACTACATTACATTCACAGCGAGATGAGAAAACCAAAAATTCAGTCCTGCATCATAACAAACTGCTGGAGTTCAGGAATGTGAAATTGTGAACTACTACTACACTACAGAAGAAAGCAGAAGGTGAACGCCAGTTCATCCGTTGCATGTCCTATTGATTATGCACAGTTACGTTCAGCAACCAAAACCAGATATATGCACGGGCCACTAGTCAATAGGTACTTCCACCTCCATCTTTAGGCCAGGATGGTCTATAATCTGGAAACACAAAAAGAATATAGTTTCATAACATGTCTAGAAACACTGAAGTAGCTGCTATTAGTGTGTGTGTTGATCCAATAAGAAACTGTCCCAGGAGTCCTAACTGAACAGTATATGCAGCACACAATGAAGAATAATGTATGGTAAGCTGTGATAAATTGTGTCGTACCCTGGTAAAATCTTCCAAAGAGAGCGTGCAATCCCTTGTGTATCCAGCTTCTTCCAGTACCTTTGTTAATACTTGCTGAAAGGCATCAATAGGATTTGTTAATGCTTGCTGAAAACATCGATAAACTGTGCGTATTTGTTATGTTACTTTTTATGAAAAAGTGTTGTGCTTGTAAGACTGAAGAATAGCTAATGAGGAATCAGAGTAGCATATACTTGTATGCCGCGACATTATGATTATGAAGCACAGAAAGAAATGGGCACCTCTCTTTGCTCCTCTGTCATGAATGACCCTGTTTGGTCCCGTAAAACCTCTGCCAGGTCTTTGAAGGTTACCTTCCCCTTGCCATCAATGTCATACACCTTGAACATCACTGGTTCAAGAAAAATGAAACCAGATTACTACCAGCAACCCAGCAAGAGTTACCAGAGTGCTGAGGAAATCCCAGACTCCCAGTAAACATGCACTCATTTGGAAGATCAACTTGGAAATTATGACAGTTAGGCATTACACTCGATCTTTTGCTGAACGCTAGCCTTTGCGCTGAAGGTAGAGAGAAAGGAAACAAAATCCTTGAAGTTCAGTCCATCAACCATACGCAGCAACCTCTAAGAAAAAGAAAGGAGAACTCAATGTCAGCAAGATGTTAATGCATACATCATTCCTCTCTGTTCACAAACAGTTCTCTCAGTTAACTTTCTGAAATATCATGACACACAATTTCGATAAATCTGACAATATAATTTTCGTGTTATTACTGTACCAACATTTTTCGTGTTTTTGTACCAACATTTTGAAACTGCAGGGCTACATTTGTAATAACCTGTCTAATGCTAGCAGAAAGTGGCTAATAAATATAAGCAATCAGTGTGAATTGATCACTCTCCAACAATTCCTGAGGATGTTAACCCGTCAGTACTAGTGGTATGAAGGGATGAATGCGCATGTTTTCCTAATTTTTGCAAAAACTTTCTTTATATAAATTTCTTATAATACTATTTTAAATTAATTTTTCAACTTTATAATAGTTAATTCATCCATTTGTACCTTTAGATAATTATCACAAATACTCAGCCATTCAATTTCAACCGTTCAGCACAAAAGAAGGCACCCGTAGTAATATGTAAATTAGTGGTTCTATGGGGGCAGCGTCAAAAAAGCGACAGTTTGGCAAGGTACAATCATGTGCCCAGGAGACAAAAGCAGATAATTCCTTTTGCTTTGTTTCAATGGGGACAAAGCCAGGAGAAACATACAGATAAAGTTCATGCGAACAATTAAACGAGAGGAAGGAGAACCTTGGAAAGCGGGTTGAGGGAGAACTCCGGAATGGAGAGGAACTCGTCCTCGGAGATGAACCCCTTGGCGCTCCGATCGAGCTGGCAGAAGCGCTCGTACAGCGACACGATCTCCTGCTGCGAAACTGCATGCCACAACAGCAATCGCGTACAAGGATCGATACCAAATCAACAAGCAGAATCTCTCTCAAAAAAAAATCAAACCATCAGAAGAGGAACAAGTATGCCGGATTGGGGCGGGGCGCTTACAGAGGTAGTTGCAGTGCTCCTGCACCTCCTCGATGTCGTACTGCGTCAGCATCGACGACGCGTTCCCCATGGCCGCCGCCCCGCCTCCCGCTCTTCTCCCCGCGGACGAGGCGGCGGTTCTGACGGTGAGCGCCGGTGCCGTGCAGGCGAAGGAGACGAAGCCGATAGGGAGGGGAGAGAGGCGAGAGTTAATATTCTCTTCTCGCGATCTCGAGGAGTCGGAGTCGGAGTCGGAGCCAACGCGACGCAAACCCGCACGGCGCGATGCGGTGCGACCGAGCATTATGTGCTTCGGTGTCAAGGCCCTCATGGTTGTTTCGCCTCTAATTTAATCTACGTGGCCCATGCGATTTCGTCAGGACGGACTGGGCGGGCCCCTGCTAGGCCCACCCACCCCCTCATGGTCTGCTCCGTATTATTATCGGTCGCAGCCAAAATTTAAGTTTTACTCTCTCCATTTTATATCATAGGATGTTTTTGACTTTTTTTTTAGTTAAACTTCTTTAAATTTGACTAATTTTTTTAAAAAATAACAGTATCTATAAAACTAGATTAATTTTATTAAATCAAACACTGAATATATTTTGCTATTATATATGTTTTGTGTTTAAAATAATGCTATGTTTTTTTATAAATTTGGTCAAATTAAAAGAAGTTTGGATTAGAAAAATGTCAAAACATTTTACAATATAAAATATAAAATAGAGTGAGTAAAACTTAATTTTAGAGTTTTAAATTAGTGTTGTCGAAGAACAACAGTGGAATCTGAGAATAGATTATAATAATAAATCTTTTGTATTAATCTCAAAAACTTGCCATTAGAGTGGTCTGGGTACCTATTTATAGGCCCAGAGGTACAGTTACAGGCTTTAGAGTTTCATTTGCAAGTGGTATTATATCACAGCCCTTGATGACGATAGCTGCAGAGGTATTTCCGTCTTTTCCTGTTTGTGGACTCCTGACGGGTTGTCGGGCCGTCATGTGGGCCACCAGGCTGCTACGTGGGCTAGGCCTTTGATGGGCTTTTTGGCCATTTTGGCGTTTGGTTCCTTGGCCGAGATAGGCGCAATAGGATTCCGCCCACCGGGTCATCTCTTCGGCCCTCCTGGGCCTTTCGCCTGTGGCTCCAGCGCTCTGTCCGAAGCCCTTCGTCTTCACCGGATATGCCATGTCCTTCGTCTTTGGGCTAGGCCCTTCGTCCTCATGTCTTCGGTCCTGGGCTACCAAAGAGACTTTGCATGGCTTCGGTCTTGAGTCCTCTGAAAGGAGACGGTTCGAAAGGGGTAGTGACTTGTCTCCAATAATTAGAGTTGATTTTAAAGTTATTTTATCATAATCTATTTTTCATCATTAACTTTTAAGCCGCTAATAACACGTATGGATAAACATATGGTTTACCCATAAATTATTTTTAGTTGCTCCATTCATTATCACATGTAGTTTTCGTTGTTTTCGCAATAAATTTGTCATGTATTTAAATTTATGGATTTGAACTTTAAAACAATGGGTGGGATTTGAAAACTTCCGAAATGATTCTGCGTGAATTTGAAGATGGGCAAAAGTATGCACATAAACAGCAGTTGAACGTCATCTGGTCACTTTATACAAGCCGTACAGCAGCTAAAGCTCAAGCAGACAGAAACACAGCAAGTTACAAATTACAAAACCTACAAGACAAAAATTAAATCGTAGAGATAGTGTCCCTCCCACTACCACCAAAGCAACATTATTTGCAGAGTTTTTTTTTTTTTTGGTTCAGCCCACATGATCAGTGGAGTCGTTATTATTCGGAAATGTTCGTCCTCGAATTTGGATTTGATTGATTTTTCTCTCCTAGAAGAGCTTGAATAGCAAGCCTCCATGGGTGGCGAAGAATGGCGCGAACACCAGCGACTCGACGGCCATGAGCTTGATGAGGATGTTCAGCGACGGGCCCGACGTGTCCTTGAGCGGGTCGCCGATGGTGTCGCCGATCACCGCCGCCTTGTGGCAGTCCGAACCCTTGGGCCCCAGCGACCTCGCATGCTCACTCGCGCCAGCCTGAGACATTCCATTCAACACATCAAGAAACTGATGTGTTAATTACTCCTTGTCGGGTGCAAAATCGATGATGTGACTGAGCAATTGATGCAAGAACATTTGGTGTTAGATGTTCACCTCGATGTATTTCTTTGCGTTGTCCCATGCACCACCAGTGTTTGATGCAGAGATGGCAACCTGTAAAATGTCAGGTCAGTGAGTGATGCAATGGGAGCTCTGGGGAGAGATTCAGGAGTGCAGACCTGTACGCCGGAGACGAGAGCGCCGGCGAGGACGCCGGAGAGGGTCTGGACACCGAAGAGCGTGCCGACGATGAGCGGCGTGAGCATGACAAGCGCGCCGGGAGGGATCATCTGCTTGATGGAGGCATCGGTGGAGATCTTGACGCAGTTGGCGTAGTCCGGCTTGCCGGTGCCCTCCATCAGCCCCGGGATGGTGTTGAACTGCCGGCGAACCTCCTCCACCATCTTCAGCGCGGCGCTGCCGACGCTCTTCATCGTCATGGCGGAGAACCAGTAAGGAAGCATGGCTCCGACGACCAATCCGATGATCACCTTGGGGGACAGGACGTCGACCACCTTCACTCCGGCTCTGCTGACAAAGGCCCCAAACAGTGCAAGGGACACCAGAGCTGCTGATCCAATGGCAAATCCCTGAAAATTAACAGTGTAATGTTCAGATATGCCACTATGCAAGTATGCATTTTAGATTGCCAAATGCTTAGCTTAAGCTTGTTGGTAAACATACATGGTAGCAGTGAAATGCCTGCATGAGTAGGCAACAAATGATTTGTCGAAATTATTAGTGCATAATCAGAGGTAGTGATATTACCTTTCCAATAGCAGCAGTTGTGTTTCCAGCAGCATCAAGCGCGTCGGTTCTCTCGCGGATCCTGTGACTCATCCCTGCCATCTCAGCAATGCCACCAGCATTGTCACTGATCGGACCATAAGCATCAATGGACAGTCCAGTGGCGATTGTGCTCAGCATGCCAAGAGCAGCCACTGCTATGCCGTACATCGCAGCGATAGTGAAGCTGACATAGATGCCAAGAGCGATAGCAAAAATCGGAATAATAACCGACTTGTATCCTAGAGCAAGCCCAAATATGACATTAGTGGCAGCACCAGTTCTGCAGGCATCCGCGACATCCTGCACAGGACTGCAACGCAGCAACATGATAAAAGTTAAAAATACAGCCATCTAGCATACAAAAGGAATATACAGTTAGAAATTGATCCAAAGTTTCTACCTGTATGCATTGCTAGTATAGTACTCTGTCACATATCCAATGATCAGACCAGCCCATAGACCGATCGAAACACATAAGAACAACCCCCTGCAAAGTATTTAAACAGACACAATAATCAGGAGATATACGTTGCATGAAACACAAGCAGCAAGCAGCAACGAGTAAATCACCAGTTAGTCACTTCCTTCTGTTCACCAAAATTAAAGATGGTGAATTTGTACGGGAGTGCCAACCAACTAACCAGCGCAATACCAACAGTCATTAGAGCTGTAGAAATGATGAGCTGCTTCTTTAATGACGGTTCAATTTCTTTCACGGCCTTGATCTCAAAGAAGTCAGTTGCAAAGAGTGTGGTGATCAAGCAGACAATGATGCCCATGGAGCTGACCAGCAGCGGGTACAACATCCCAGTGAGATCATGGTTGACCCCAAAGGAAGAAATGGAAGCAACAACAAGGGCAGCACAGGAAGATTCAGCATACGACCCGAACAGATCCGATCCCATTCCAGCAATATCACCAACGTTGTCTCCAACGTTGTCAGCAATCACCTGAGATAGAGGACAGGCAATTTCAGTAATGAAGCACCAAAAAAGCAGTGAACAACTATCTCTTTACTACTTAATTAGTCTAAATATTTCTTTTGCAACATTCTGAGGTTTCTTTTAGATGATACAACATTCTACTGTTAATAGTCTGAAAATTTTTCGCCTGACGTTAATAGTCTGAAAATAGAATTATCAGTTTATCATGGGCATATATTTTTTCTTAAGGATAACGGTGTGCAACTTTATATGGCATAAACTTACAGCAGGGTTTCGAGGATCATCTTCAGGGATATTCCTTTCAACTTTGCCAACAAGATCGGCACCCACATCGGCCGCCTTCGTGTAGATACCTCCTCCTACTCTTCCAAACAGAGCCATTGAAGATCCACCAAGGCCATAGCCAGTGATAGACTCAAACAGACCTTCCCAATCATCGCCATAGTACATCTTGAACAGGTTTATAGCAATGTAAAGCACCAGAAGGCCATTTGACGCCAGCAAAAAGCCCATCACCGAACCCGAACGGAAAGCGGTGATGAAAGCCTTGCCAACACCCTTCCTTGCTTCCAGGGTAGTCCGCGCATTTGCGTACGTAGCAATTTTCATCCCAAGGAAGCCAGACACCACCGAGGTGATCGCTCCAAGCAAGAACGAGACAGTGCTGAACAGGGCATTGAACAGAGCAGGCTTGCACTCCTTGTCTTTGCTGTATGTGCAAGGGTGGCTCTTTGTGCTGAATCCCTCCACAGAGCCGAGGAAGAGGAAGATCACCACCGCGAATATTGACATGAAAACGCCAACGTATTGGTATTCAGTGAAAAGAAATGATGTTGCTCCTGCTCATAATATGATTAGCGTTAGATAAATACACTCAAAAGTGCTGTAACTTATCAGTAATATCAATTGACCAATGCAAAAATGGATTAGTACAATATATTGAAGGATTTTTTTTTTGTGAGATTGAACTATATTTATCCTCTCGGTAGTAGGTCCAGATGGGGCCCATTGACTGACTTTTTAGGGAGGAAAGTAGGCCTTCAAGTAACCTACATGCCAGTTCAAGACCCAAAATGCTACCCATATATATCTTCTGTAAAGTTAGAATCCACTAGCTCTAAAGCTCATTATATAAACATACCACATCATCCTCACTAGTAATTAGTATATTATAAATAAATATGCCACATCATCATCACTAGTAATTAGTATATTATAAAGCTCATACAAATATGCCACATCATCTACGATTTATTAAATTCTAGAGCTTAATATACAAGCATATCAAATGATCATTTTCTACATCATTTCTACAATATTTAAACATACATCCATTCATGCATTCCACAGCAAAGTACGGGACATCATCTAGTTTAATGGATAAACCATGAACACTGATGCCATCAACTACACGTCATGTGCAATATGGATGATTTAACAAACGAATGTTTCAAGGTTATAATATTGACCGTGCAAATTAACATTTTTGCGTTCATGAATTAACTAACATAGGCCTAGAAAAGCGAAAATTTCGTACTTTGAACATATTTGTGTAGTCTTCGTGAATTGATTAACAGAGGCCTTAGTAAGCGAAAAATTCCAACTTCGAACATATTTGTAATCTAAGAGTGATCCACGTCGTGACGGAAGACCACTGACATCACAATAGACAATTCTCACTCAAACAAAAACAACAAGAATTTTAAAATGTTTTCTTTTGTCAATTTTCCATCAGAACTAGCAAAAGAAAAGGCACTGACATTTCCTCCCAAAGAAACACCCATTTTCCCAAACAAAAAAAAATCGAAAAAATTGCAGAAAGCAAACACCATGCCACGTGTAACTGTGTAAGCAAGCAACCGGAGGCTGCGTGCTCACCTTCAGTGATGGCGTTCTGTATCTCGGCGCACTTGGCGACGACGTTGTGGTCGTTGAGGCCCTCCTCCTCCTCGATCAGCGAGTCGCCGTACCCGTCCTTGCTCCTGGAGGCGCCCGGCGGCGACGGCGCCAGCTTGACTCGGGCGACGAGCACCCACTGCGCGATGGAGAACGCGATGCCGACGACGGCGGCGAGCGGGATGAGCACCTCGGTGGCGACGTCCGACAGGATCGCCATGGCCGGAACGGAATGCGCGCTGCGGCCAAAACCCTAAACTAGTACGTACCCTCGAGCTGCTAGCTAGCTAGCGTGTGTGTTTCTACCACCGTACTCTCTCTCTCTCTCTCTCCTCTTTCTCTCTCTGGAGATTCTTGGAGGTGAGGGGTCTTATATAGGTGGGCGGAGCTGCCGGGTCTGTGCCAAAGGTAGAAGACGAGCAGCGGAGAGTAAGAGGGAAGAAGACTGTGCGGGTCGTCGCAATTCTAAGGTTCTTAAAGGGCGTAAATGTAAAATTTCCTGACGGAATCAAGTGGGCTGCAATTCCTGGGCCCTTTTGCCAGGCTCCCACTGCCACGTGGGCCCGAAACACACCTGACTGGCTAACATGTGTCTTGTAGGCAGAAGAAGATCATAGTCCGAGATGATTGATCCTGATCCAGAACAATCTCAATGGGACTAGGATCGGCTGAAGTTGTAGTTGTGACTGCAACTTCAGCAGTACCTCCATCCAACCACTCAATAAGCAACCAATGGCTCTAGATCAAGAGCTTCTCTCTCATATCCTTTCTTTAATATATTTTCAGTATTTTTTAAATAAATATTTCCTGTAGTTGTTTAGCAAAACATAAGTTAATGCGTTATTAACTTCAAGATTAATTATTCCCTCCATCCTAAAATATAAGGTGTATAAATATTTTACACGGTCTCAACATATAGCTATTAATTTATTTCATAATATATTATCAATAACTATAAAATTAATATGTATATTGTCAGTTCAATTGTTAGTAAGAAAATTTTAAATGTTGATTTAATTTTTTCTAAACCAACGACATATTATATTTTAGGACAGAGGGACTATTTAGTAAATATAAATTTGAAATTCCATTTATATATGAATTTGTATAAAAAAATATTGCATACTATCCATAAATGAACATGATTTTTTCAGTGAAAGAAGCAGAGTTATTTACATCATTATCCTAACTTCATGTTAAAAAAACCATTCATCATTTAAAAGACTTGTTTTTAACCATAACCTGCACGATAATTAATTACATGAAGGGGAAAATAGCCCCTTCATCCAACCGTTAGCTATCTTTTGAATGGTTGGATCTTGATAACTGCTAAAGTTGCAGTCATAGCTGCAACTTCAGCTGATCCTCCAGCTCAGTGTCCCAATCTTTCATAAGCTAAAGTGATTAGTTTCTTGCTTACCGTGTTAGATCCTTACAGCCTCAGTTGGACATATCGTTAGGGAAATGGATAGATTTATGTGATCCGTACGAAATTCAAACAATTCATCTAAAATTAAATTGTCGCTTTCTCCTAAAGTCCTGACCTCGATAGTCATTCTGTTCGCCCTCGATTTGCAAATAGCAACTGAATTAACTGATGAGTAATGGAATTCTCAATTTCCATAAAGAATCAGGCCTTAACCACGGAGACAGACAGACACATAGTACGTATAGTTCCCGTGTGCCTCTTGAGCAGTTTGTGCGATATTTATTGTAATTAATTGAGCGTGTCTAACTCGCCGTAGGACGAACTAATCATATTTTCATATGTGTGCCAAATAATCAATGTCAAACTAAACATGACACTCGGATTAATTTTAGGCGCCTCTATTTGTGTCGCAGAGCACAACTTCGATTTGTCGGCGTATTGATTTTATATATGTGTGTGTGTGTTATATAAAGTTGCGTCCAAATAGTACTAGTAGTAATTAACTATGTCTTGGCTGCGACAAACAGTGGTGATTAGAAGCTAATTAAACGAAGTTGATAGTGATCAGAGGCAAAACGAAGTGGATTAAAGAAGATAATCACATTGAGATCGGCGGCCATGGTCGCTGCAATGCAAG
This sequence comes from Oryza meyeriana var. granulata, assembly GCA_003991445.1. Classification (NCBI taxonomy): domain Eukaryota; kingdom Viridiplantae; phylum Streptophyta; class Magnoliopsida; order Poales; family Poaceae; genus Oryza; species Oryza meyeriana. Next base: position 135,687 of record RYFJ01002606.1, read on the forward strand.
TGGGGGTTTAGCCTGGTAAAAATCTGAGAAGAAACAACGGTAGCTGACGTGGGACGAAGTCGCGGTTTCAGCAGCGGCAGGGAGCAAATTAGGCCGTCTGTCCTTATCCGCAGCAAGAAGTAGGTTTCGCTATCACTCGCACTCCGCTTTTCGGGTGGATTCCTCGGCGACGCCGCTGGATTTGCCCGGAATACGACCGACTCGCACAGGCAGTTTTGCTGTTTGATCCTGTACTACTCCCTATATTTTAAAATATAATAATTTCTAACATTTAAAATTTACTCTAAAATATAACAATTTCTATATCTACATTTTTTTTTAATTAATCATAAGCTTACACCATAAAAAAATTTCACGTGTTTTCTTTTCTCAATTAATCATAACATTTTCAATAGTAAACTAAAGTGGCCTGAATTTTTTATATTTTGATTCTTTTTTAAAACTTATTTTATAAATAGACCTATAAAAAAGTCTTAACTAGAAACAAATCTATTTTTCGACGCCAGCGAATTTGATGCTGAGATACACCAGCTCGATGTCAGGTTTATTGGCGCTAACCCTCTTGGCCCACCTAATATCACCGCTACGCTGACAGACGATGTGCCAGAAAAATCGACGCCAATAAACCTAAGCGCCGAGGATCGACGTCAGCATAATTGGCATCAAACCCTCCCCCAACCCCCGACGCCATCATGCTTTTCCCCCTCCATGGCCCGCAACGCAGGTTGCACGCCAGGTCATCCGGCGCGGCGCGCGGTCTGCTGTTTTCTGTTCCCGCGGCAAGAGCAGTTTTCAGGTCGCGAATTTATCGTGCAACGATGTCATCGATCGTCTCCTGCTGCCTGCCGGTGTATAGGCGGTTGCATCCATTTGGAACGCAAATTAGATAGTGACACTGGAGATGCACATCTAAATGTCTGCCTAAACTTCACCGGAGATGATAAGTGAGCAGAATGCATCTGAGCGATCTATACCGTCAGCTTAGGGTCGTTCGAACTAACTGTTCAGTGGCTTACTGCTTTATAAGTATGTTTTTCGAATTACTAAACAATATATTTTTTATAAAATATTTTTATATAAAAGTTTTAAAAAATCATATTAATTTATTTTTTAAGTTTAAAATAATTAATACTTAATTAATTATGTGCTAATAATTTAGCTCGTTTTGTGTGCCGCTCAGCCTAATCCCAGTTCCGAACCAGCCTTAGTAGCAAAATGGTTGCTTGTAGCATCTGAATTTGAATCATTAATCCCAGCTCAAGGCTTAACCCGTTTGGAATAGTGCTGGAGTTCCCTTGAGGGAAAAAAAAAAGGTTCCTCAACACTAGCCAGCAAAGACCCAACAAGCCACCGGATTTGCTTGGATGGCGACACACACACTGCGAGGTACTAGTTGTTTCCCCCGGGAAAAGCCGAGTCGCCGTGGCATGCAGCCGCCGAGCTAGCTGATCACCATCATTCGGTGGTCGGGCTGGTAGGTTCCACGCGTCACCGTTGGATTTTGCAGATCGTCAGAAGCTATAGGAGTTAGCACAATATGCAAGCTAGCTTAGCTTGGTAGTTTTGCTGACTAGATGGTAATTAAGGAATTCAAGTGCAATGCACACTGAAGCCCTGAATTGATCGCGCTTGTATAACGCACCTACATTTTTCTAAATCAAAATATAATGCACTTACTTAGCACTTAGCAGCATGATGAATCAAATAGCTACAATGCATTCTGTTTTTAGCAGCTTAGAGCAACTTCAACATAGTCTTTAAATGGCTCTTCAAGTCAAAATTTGATTATTCTTAGAAAATTGAAGACTCCAACAGACTCTTCAACTGGATGGCTAAGCCATCTGGCTAGCCAAATCGGTCCCATGGCAGACCAAAGTTGGCCAGCTAAAATCGCTGCAACCGTGGGCCCCACTAGTAGGAGCGACCAGATCAATGCATGCGAGAGTGCAGCGCAAGGAGGCGAGCCATACCTGCCGCCGGCGCCATTTGAGCCCTCGTCGCCGTCGCCTGCGCCGGACCTCGCCGCCAGCCCACTGAGCGCTGGCCGCGCTTATGCCACCTGCCGCCGAGCCACCGCGTGCCTACCTGGTGTGTCCTCCCCTCCCGGAGGATGGATCTAGAGAGCTTAGCTGGCGTCGGCTGTGGCTACGGTGTTACCGCGCTAGCGGACGTGGGGTGGTTGCCCGCTGTAACTGGGTGGGGAGAGCTGCCGACCAAGGCGAATGGGGAATTGGCAGCGATCGCCCCGTGCGTTGCATTGGTGGTTGGCATGGCGGGGTGGAGGGGAAGGCGGAGGAGAGAGTAGAGACGAAGCGAGGGATCGGCACTGATATGTGGGACCCATAAAATTTAGAGGCTATGATATGAACAGATTGTTACAGTATAAAAAAATTTAGAAAAATCAAATAACCAACTAGCTATATAATTATTTAAAGAACCAAATTTAAATAAGCTGTTGAAGATTCTCTTACAAGTACAGAGAATGGCACGCTAGCTAGCTATAAGGGACATTGAGGGGCGGCCAAAGCAAGCTCAGTTCTGAAGTGGAACGAGCAGAGACGTCACTGTCACCGAAAAGCTATATAAATATACTCTCTTCGTATTAAACTATAGTACTAAATAATACTACAAATAATAATATGTGATCGAGGTATTTCGAAAACTAGCGGCATGACTATCAACGACGCCTATGTACGTCATCCTGGTCCCAAAAATCCAACAAAGCACAATGCATTTCTAAATTCTTTTATTGATTGGCTGACTGAACTTCCTGGTTCAGTCTCTGTAATTTGCTGGTTGCTCTTTGGGACGATGTACGCTGGAAAATACTAACAGATTGGGATGTCTTAATGTTATTATTTATTGTGTGAATCCAGGGGCAGAGCACACGCAGCCTCCACAGAAACGTGATCTCCATAGCCAGTATAATGCCGTTTCTTTCTCCAGCAAATTACAGAGACAAAACTGCAACAGGGATGTGAAACAGGGCAATCTTATGATCTGTTTGCTTGGTGACATATCCATGGATGGAATATGGCGGCCATATTTCTCGTGGTATTTGGTTCATAGGAGAGTGAGGGATATGGCCGCCACCCATGGAATATTTCATCAATATACTGGATGGCAAATCTGGCCAAAGCAACCGAATGAGCCCTCCATGTTTTGTATGTGATGATGTGGCCTTCTTTGGTTGGTTGAGGTGACTTTACTTTTTTTTGTTAGCATGGTTAAAATTACTTTTTTCACCTAAACTATTCATTTGATTTGCAATCCGATTACATTGTATGTATTGCAATTAAATCTATAGAATGATATATTTTAATAAAAATATATATGACAAGCGGGCCCCACTAAGTTTTGGCTATCTCATCAAATGTATATCCCTCCAACGAAATAAAAAAATAAATGATCCCATCCTTACAAACCAAACATAAAATTAAAATTACCCCATCCAATAAAACATGAATGAACATATCTCATCCACATTTGACCATGTACCAAACACACCCTTAAGTGGTAGTCCATAGGAAAAGCTATTGGGCTCACTAAGAAACGTTAATCTAACTGCGAGGTACTGTCTGATTGTCTGAACCATCCAAATTGGGCTCGCTACAGCTCTCCACTTGGGCCTCAGCTCCTGATAATTTATTGGATTGGGCCTTGCAGAGCCTTCTTTGGATGGGCCTAAGCTCCGGCAGTTTACTGGATTGGTTCTTGTAGAACCTTATTTGGATGGTTCTCAGCTCCCGACAGTTTATTGAATTGGGCCTGAAGACACATGTTTATATGGGCCTCATACCAAGTCATGACAGGCATATTGTTTGACCAACGAAAGCCTCACTAGTTACTTCTTCCTGTTCACTATTCCCGTAGCCTGATACTAGTTAATTAGTTCGTGTCTCCTTGTTCTTGGGAAGAACCGAAGGATCATTCGAGCCCATTCCAATTGCCAGACGATCGTCTAATTCGGGCATATAATCGTAGTGCAACTGGTTGGGGAACTCTGAATTGCAGCTCCCAATCCCAATCATTTTCCGGCTAAAGCACCAGGTCATGCACAAATAGCTTTGTCTCGCCTAATCTGCAATCTTCTGCTCATTATTTCTTTTTGGGCTCTAGTGTCCCTGTGGTTGAAAAGCTGTTCCAATAATCTTCTTTGTGACAGGCGATTTACTCAGTAACGAGTGTATCACTGACTTTACCTTCACGCTATGAACTTGGCTTGCTGATTGTGGAGGCGCGAATATGGGGCTGGATTTTGTACGCGACAGACGTAGGCATCCAACAGTGTGCTTTTGTGACGGCTGATGCTGAAAGCATGAGAGGGTACTAGTACCTGATGCAGGTCTGACGGACAAAATGAGCCGCTCAAAAGTCATTGTGAGCGAACAAAAACAAGCACTCAAAAGGAGGTACGACGTGACATGAACCAATAGCACGATCGATTTAGGATGCGTTCGCATCTGATGGTAGACGAAAATTTTTCTCGTTTTACGTGGACATGGATAAACGATGTGTTTTTTTTAAAATTTTTTATATAAAAGTTATTTTAAAAAATTATATTAATCTATTTTTTAAATTTAAAATAATTTATACTCAATTAACTTATACGCTAATAGCTTACCGCGTTTTGTATAATTTTTTTTCTTTTTCCTTATCTTCAAACTATCCCTTAGACTTCCTTCGAATCTAAGAAGGTTCAGATTTTCAGCGGTAGATAAAACGAGATAAATCATTAGTGTATGATTAATTAGATATTAATTATTTCAAACTTAAAAAATAGCTTAATATGATTTTTTAGAAACTTTTATGTAGAATTTTTTTTAAAAAAAAGACATTATTTAGTAGTTTAAGAAATATGCTCCTAAAAAATAAAAAAATAGCTCAGCCGAATCCCTCTTTCGAACGCAGCCATAAGTGCATGCATGACACATGCCATGCATCAACTGTGCTCGGTCATTTTTGAGCTGCCTAACCTCCTTTAAAATTTGTTCATTTCATGGTCTATCTGATCTGACCATCTCTCGTACCCGTATGCGTGTTGATACAGCATACGAGTACCATTGATACCTAGGACAGCTCGCATGATCCTGTTCTTTTTTTTTTCGCTATCCCGTGAAGAAAAGCCTGGACAAAGACTCGCATTATATCCAGCATAGACTTTGCAGGAGTCGGCGCACTGCATCAGGCTTGCACGCTATCCAGCGTCAGCCATTCGGCAAAGACTTGACGCCGACTCGAATCAACCCGTTTTCTTAGCCCGTACGAAACGATTCGACGCCCCGCGGCGCGCGTCCTGGCCTGACGCTGCTGCTCCGCGCGGAATCCCACGCGTTGCCACGGGCGTCTCGACGGCGTAGTGCGTGGCGCGACGACCGGTTCCGGGTTTCTGGTCGTGCGCGCGGTGTTGGAGCGTACTGGATGGAATAATCGCCGAGTATCTCAGAATTATTCCGGAATCCGGCCGCGCTGTGCGGACAGCGCAGCCTTTCTTGCTCTCATGGCCCCCCACGTTCCGCTGCAGGAGGAGATGGAGATCTAGTGGTACTGCTTCCTCTCTTCTTTAATAAATAACACTGATATTTAATTGTTCATCTTATTCAAAATACTATATTTTTTTGGTTTTTAATAAATAACACTGATATTTGTTCATTCGTCTTATTTAAAAAACTTAAGTAAATATGATTTATTTTGTTATGACATAGTTTGTTAAAGAAACTTTAAACATAACTTATATTTTTTATATTTACACTAATTTTTTATAATAAGACGAATGATCAAACGTCATGATAAAAAAATTAATGGCGTTATTTATTAAAAACCAATGATCTTATTTTGCATGACCAGCCTCATGAACGCTTCTATCTACTTTACTTAGATATTGTTGAGAACAGCTTATAGCTATGGTTTCTTCTCTCTTTTTGGTGAGTATATTTTCCGAATCGCTAAACGATGTATTTTTTTATAAAAATTTTCTATATAAAAATATCTTAATAAATTAAAAAGATCTAATTTTTTAAATTTATAATAACTAATAATTAATCATACGCTAATAACGTTTCTCCTCTTAATTCAAACTGGGCCTTGCTTCTCGTTTGACGAGGTAGCTGACCGGCCTATGAATAGCCATATTACTACAAGAATGTCCCGTCCCATCTTTTGTGTGCAAGGCACGTTTCAAGATGCAAATGACGGCACACACCACGATCGTAATTTACTACTCCTAACTTACTTGTGGATTTAGCTTAACCGTTGCCTTGCAGAAACAAATCACGCGCAATGCAATATTGCGGGGATAAGAATGACAGAGAACGCCGATGGTATGATATAAAGTTTTTCCACGAAATGGGACATGATTCGCGTGCAAATGGGCTCCTTTTTGCGTGAAACCCCTCACATTTTGGAGATGAGCAAAATCAGGTCCCCATTAAGGGCCCATTCGAATCTACATATTAACAGTGAAAACTTACTCGTTTTTCATAATCACCATCTCCGAACTACTTAGACGGTGTTTTTTTCAAAAAAAATTCTATCTAAACATTGATTTAAAAAATTATATTAATCTATTTTTTAAGTTTAAAATAATTAATACTTAATTAATCATACGCTAATGGCTCATCTCGTTTTGCCTATTCTTCATCATCATCTTCTTCTCTCGTATCAAACTCAGTTTAAAAGGGTATTCGAATTGACTTATCCATGCTAATGACCTTTTTCGTTTCTTTATGCAAAATAAAAAACGTCATTAGCGCGTGATTAATTAAGTATTAGTTATTATAAACTTAAAAAAATAGATCTATTTAATTTTTTAAAGATATTTTTATATAAATTTTTTTTTTATAAAAAATACAACATTGTATGTTTTAAAATACGTGCTAACACAAATAGAGGTACCGAACAAACCAACAAAAGGCCGCACATAAAAACACGCGACAACCACCACCACCTCCTTCACCTTCACCTTCCCCAACGTCCAATTTCCAGTTGTCTCCTTCCCCCACCCGCGGCCTCGCTGCCAGCTTGGAGTCGAGCCCCCCTTCCATTTCTCTCTCCTCTTCTCCGCTTCTTCTCCCGTCCCATTTCTCTCCTCCCCCAATTTTAAACTCCCCTCTCTCTCTCTCTCTCTCGGCCGCCCACTCGATCGCCTTCTCCACCGCAAGAGAGGGAGGCAGGGAGGGAGAGAGGAGCGGTAGCCGCGATGGCGGCGTCGATGGCGTCGCCGAGGGGTAGGTCGATCAGGGAGACGGTGCTGGAGACGGTGGCGGCGTACCACCAGCAGCAGAGGATGAGGCGGAAGTTCAGGAAGAGCCTCTCCTACGCCGGGGAGCTCTCCTCGGCGGGGCGCGCGCGAGGGGAGGGTGGGCCCTCCTCGTCGGCGTCTACCACCTCGCTCTGCGGGCCCGACGAGGACGACGAGCCCTTCTGGGAGGAGGAGGAGGGCACCGTCGAGCTCGTGCAGCTGGGGGCGAACCGCGCCAAGAACGTGCTCATCCTCATGAGCGACACCGGCGGGGGACACCGCGCATCCGCGGAGGCCATCAAGGACGCCTTCCGCATCGAGTTCGGCGACGACTACCGGGTGCGGCCTTTCTTCTCCTTGGGAATTTTGCTGCCTTAGCTTTGGTTGGAATTTGGCCATTGGAACTGAAGGTTTTGATTTGTGCTCGGGCTTGGCGCTGTGCCAGGTCTTTGTCAAGGATCTGTGCAAGGATCACGCGGGGTGGCCGCTGAACAACATGGAGAGCTCGTACAAGTTCATGGTGAAGCATGTGCAGCTCTGGAAGGTGGCCTTCCACACCACATCGCCTAGATGGGTCCATTGCTTCTACCTCGCCGCCCTCGCCTCGTTCTATGCTAAGTACGCCGGATGCTTCTCTTTATTTCACGGCTCAATAAGTGAGAGTTTTCCGAATTTATTAGCTCTTAGAACGTTTCTTTGTTTCCCTGACAGCTTTGGGATCATAAACGATTTAGTGGCGATTTGTGTTTTTCGTAGCTACAACTTATTGTTTCTTTGCTGTTGTTTGCTGGTTCCTTGCGTTGCTAATCGCTCATCTAGTAGTTCTAGATTTTTGTAATGGTTCAGCAGTTTTGTCATTATCGACTAGGCTTATATTAATAATGCTAGATATTAGCTCGTGATGTTACAGTATTAGTTTTATAGTGCCAATCCTTGAGTGCAATCTTCAAACTGTGAGGTTTTTCTTTGACTAGGGCTGTTAAAATATCTGTTCTGAATCCATTGTCACATAGTGTGAGTAGTTTGCTTGAAATGCAAATCTGAATATGGTAATAGTGAGCCGAGATATTCAACCATGTGGATCTGTTGGACCCATATAGGTTAAAGACAGGACCAGAAGGCATTTCAAGAAATTCAATTCGTGCCCTGTGCATCTGCCCAACATGCCAACTTGGTCATCACTCTTGCGAGTTGAGACCAAGGGCCAACATATGCCTTCAGAATTGCCAGTCTGTACTTACATAAAATTCTTTCCAGGTCATGATCCACATATTGTATTATACACCATAATGGCACATGCAAACTGCTTATTTGTTGGGTCGCTGTCAGCTGTCTAATGCCATGCTTTAGCAATCCTTGCCAACCAATTGACAATATAGTCAATTTAATATGTGCGCCTATGTTTTTTGATCTATTCTGATGGTGTTATTGATTATATTTGTTAATAGTGTTCTACAATCTAAATTGCTTCAAGAAGGCCTTGAACTAGTGTAAAACAGTTACCTATAACGAGAAAGAAAAGGGAAGTTTTCTAGTGTTAGCGATGTGTGTTTTAAGATAGAATCCTTCGACGAGAATAATCGAAACTGGATCCAAAAAAAGCACGAATAGATTTTTTTGAAAAAGATTGGAAAAAAGTAAGTAGAATTGGATTCAAGATAAAAGAAAGTCAGTTTTATAGCACTAACTCATGGACCCACAATCTTAGCTCATCGATCCATTATGCGCATGAGACTTTTTCTTTACATCAAGAGGGTGCGTGGAGCACCTGTTCTGATTGTTTTATTGTTTGTGGGTGAAGGAAGGTTGAGGCTGGACTCAAGAAGTACAAGCCTGATATTATAATTAGTGTCCACCCCCTCATGCAACATATTCCTCTATGGGTACTCAAATGGCAAGGCCTGCAAAATAGAGTGATTTTCGTCACTGTCATCACAGACCTCAACACTTGTCACCCTACATGGTACGTGGAGGGATATACATAAGAAAAAACCTTGTTAGCTTCTTGTGCAAAAACAATTTCTGTTAGAATCATTGAATTAATCTGCCAACAAAAATTACAGGTTCCATGCTGATGTCAATAGATGTTACTGCCCGTCGGAAGAAGTTGCCAAAAGAGCAGCATTGGATGACCTACAACCTTCTCAAATCCGTGTGTTTGGTCTTCCGATTCGACCATCATTCTGCCGAGCGGTTCTTGTTAAGGTATGCACTCCTTATGTAACTTTAGGAATCTTATTCCTATGCCCTGCTAATTTCTTGTTTTATATTTGATCTTTCAAGTGGTAGATATTCAGTCATGGTATTTTACCTGATCTTTCTGAATGTATAGGTTTATTTGTAATATTTATCCTTTTTATTTCACATGCTTAATCAATGCACTTATCATGGTTTTGTGCTTTTATTAGTTACAAGCATGCATGCACGAAGCATTGCTTTAGGTTTAGGATGTGCCTTGACTATATTTTCAAGGAGAAAGGATAAATCTATGATACTATGGTTATACAAAGATAAATCTAATACAAATGCGTATTCTGCTTTTCTATTCACTCAAGTGTTCCTTTTTTCTTTTTTGAAACCAACTAACCAGGATGATTTGAGGAACGAACTTGAATTGGATCCTGAGCTGCCTGCAGTATTGCTGATGGGAGGTGGTGAGGGCATGGGTCCTGTCAAGAAGACCGCGAAAGCCCTTGGAGAGTCGCTGTTTGACAAGGAGCTTGGAAAACCAATTGGGCAGCTAATTGTAATTTGTGGTCGGAACAAAACGCTGAGCTCCTCATTGCAGGCTCTTGAATGGAAAATACCAATAAAGGTATATAATAGAAACATGTGTTTATATTAATGCAGACTTCTCCTATGTTGAAACACATGTTCCTTATCCACTATTTTTAAACAAAAGGTTAGGGGATTTGAGACCCAGATGGAGAAATGGATGGGGGCTTGTGATTGCATTATAACAAAGGTATATCCACAATGTTCTTTGGTTGTTAGCACATTTTTTTTATATGAAGATCTTTGTGGCATTCTTAATTTTGTTTCGCTGTTTTTGTTTGTCTCAATAGGCTGGGCCAGGTACCATCGCTGAAGCCTTAATTAGAGGGTTGCCTATCATCCTTAATGACTTCATACCTGGACAGGTTAGGGTCTACTAACTTTCTGCAGTTACCAGTTAGTATTATAAAAGAACATGTCAATATCGGTATACTCTGCCATGAGTGCAAAGCTATGTTTTATATGGTTATTGACTTTGTAGACTTTTTATCCATACATATTCAATAGAAGGGTGAATCTCATTGAACTTTGCTGGTTTTATACGTTAAATAAAAAAGTATATGTTTTTGTTTTATAACTTATTCGTAGCTTTAGTGAGATTAATTTTATGTAGTACACAAAACAAATGAATTTTGATCAGGTGCATTCTACGGTATGTAGCAGTTGTATGATTATCCAAGGGTTAAATGGTTGTGTCTACATCAGGAACATCATCTAATGTAAATTTATTCTGCATGGCAGGAAGTTGGCAATGTCCCTTATGTTGTGGACAATGGTGCTGGTGTCTTTTCCAAAAGTTCCAGGGAAACTGCTAAACTTGTTGCCCGCTGGTTTGGTCCAGATTCTGATGAACTGAAGAGGATGTCAGAAAATGCATTAAAATTGGCTCAGCCAGAAGCGGTGTTTGATATTGTCAGAGACATCCATGAGCTATCTCGGGAGCAAGGGGTGATTTCACAGATATCCAGTTCCTTGACATCATCCTTTTTCGTACCGTCGCCAGAAACCACACCTATACAACTTATGTGAAAAATCTGTGTATAGCTAGAACTGCATTCTTTGACCTCGTGAAATTTGCCTTCGTCCTACAATGTCCTGAAAAGGAAAAAAAAGTGTCAATCGATTTAGCTGGTTTGTTTCATCTGTCTCACGGCGTTGGGATGAGGTAAGCAGGATTTCCACTGCTTTCACTTGGTGGTTTCTCATGATAGTTATGGGCTTGTTTGACTGACAGCTGCTCTTGTGTAATATTGTATTCGTATTCAGTTTCTTGTTAAAATCATTCGTTCACATGATTCTTTTATCCTGTAGTCCCTTACTAAGAGGGACTAGTGATGCCATCACATCAAACTACAAACAGTTTGGTGTATTGAAAAGTTTAAACCTCTTGACTTGTAATATTATTCATCCATGTAAGGATCCATCATGACTGTAAAGTGTATGATACAGTGACAAATTGTGCTGGTGAGAGTCATTTGTTTGTTGGAGGACAGCGAGTGATCTATCATTGCAAATTCTTACTCCTCGAGGAACTAATAATGCTGGCCTGCAACAAGTGAAAGTTCGTCTTACCCGGCTGCAGGTTTGCACACTGGTCACTCATGCCGAAACCATGGATCTCACTAAAATGCATGATGTTGCAGGTGACAAACATATAAACTGAATGTTGAACCTAAAATTGGAGAGAGACGGGACGGTTAGTGGCTGCGAATTTTTACTTGCATCACTCTCTCCGAGCCGCAGGCTAGGCAGTGTTCAGATAGGCTTAGGGTGCGTTCTAAAGGGCTTAACGGCTGGTCTGCTTCCTCGGTTTCTATTACTATATTTTTTAAACTAATAAACAGTACGTTTCGTGCGAAAACTTTTTATATAGAAGTTACTTTAAAAAATCAAATAAATATATTTTTTAATTTTATAATAGTTAATACTTAATTAATCATACGTTAATGATTTGTCTCGTTTTGCGTACCAAAATAAGCTAAGCTCTTTTAGCCAATTCGAACAAAGCCTTAGGAGTGGTTTATTTCCTTATTTTCCATGAGCACACAGGGTTAGCTAAACCGCCGGTAACCGCGTGGTTCCGAGGTACAATATCGGTTACCGATGGATTGGTTTAAACAAATTTTATTTAAATTCAAATTTTTTAAAAAATAAAAAAAATCTAAAAAAATTCTAGTAGGTAGTATTTAAATTATGGATCACTATGGTAAAGAAATTTTGTAAAAATTAACGAAGTTTACTTTATATTTTAGAGCTTCATCGAAATTTAAAAAATAAGAGATAGATTGAGATATAATTTCTACTTTATTTAAGTATAAAAACGATAACAAGGGTTATGCAAAAAAAATTATACAATATTACATTGTTTTTTAGAGATATCCATAATTTTTTGCTGAATTTTCTACAATTTTTAAAATTTTTAATACATTTTATAATTTTTTTCTTTTTAGCTTTAACATACCGCGGTTACCGCGCGGTAACTGTGACCTTACAATAAGATTTAAAAATTTTAAATTTAAATTTTTAGAGATAAATTTCGTGCTGTTTTGGACCGTTATCGTGGGAAGCGGTAACCCCCACCCAAAAAAAATATAGTGAACGGTGCATGTTTTAAAAAAAATTCTATATAACAGTATCTTTAAAAAATTAAATAAATTATTTTTTTAAGTTTATAAGAACTAATACTTAATTATTATATACTAATAACTTTTTTTTTAAGTACGGCTTATAAGCCCAAGCACATACCAACGCCGCATAAACAGGCAAAAACAAAGTCAGATCCTGCGAACTCAACGGACGGGCCAAAGAGACGAGACGAGTGCGAGGGGCCGAGAATAGTCACCACAATGATGAATGGCCACCCTTTATAAGACAAAAAGGCCATGATGCACGACGCCTACATAAAGAAAACCCCTTTTCAGGTATCTGATGATGACGACGATTATCACGAGGAGTGATGCATTGCTTCTTTGAAGCTCTGACGCCTGATATTTCATTTTCAACTCCCCTTCACCGAACTGCCACTTTACACACTGCCCAGTCGCCAGTCTCTCCGGAATACTGAAGGGAATGGAATGACCCTAAGGTTTACGAACTTCTAGAGGTACGATTTTATAAAACTTTTCTATATAAGAATTTCTTAGATGTTACTCCTTCGGTAAGTTTTAAAGCTATATACGGACATTAAGATAATTATTAAAATTAAATAGAAAAGTTTATGATTAATTGAAAAAAAAAGTAGATAAAAAACTTTCATGATGAAAGCTTGTTATTGATTGAAAAAAATATATAAATATAGAGTTGTTGTATTTTAAAACAAAAGAAGCTATATTTTAAGTCCATCTTATAATTTTATTTATTCATTTATATTTTCAAATAATTATCATCGCAAACCATACCTCCATTCTATTGAGCAGGAGAAAAACACATACTCCTAGAACACCACATCCAGATATGTTGCTGCCAGCAACCCGCCTCGCATATGGTCGCTGACTAAGTATCACTGTATCAGGCACCAAAGAAATTCGATTTAGATGCGGATCTGTAATCTGTTGGGCCACGAGGGAGATGCGTATGAAGCACGGGCATCACATGGTCGTATCAGTTGCTCGTGGCCGTAATTTTGCGCAGCTCTCTTTAGCATCTGACATTTGGACAAATTTTTCGTGGCCCCAGCGCGATCTGGAAACTGCCAGGCAATCACGCCAAATGCTGCAGCAATTGGATTGTGCCAGATTAATTACGCCCTGTCATAAGATTACAACTACGGTCGACCAATCTACCAATCATTAATCAAAGTATGGTTATTAAGAAAGTTATTGAAATTAGATGGAGGGAAGATAGTGATTGATTAAAAAAAATAGATGAAAAACTTTTATGGTGAAAGCTTATAATTAATTAAAAAAATATAGATGTCTAAGTTATTATATTTTAGCATAAATATTAAATGCTAGATATCAGAAAACCATTAATTCGATGAGAACTAAGTTCAGAATCAGCGTAATTTTCACCGATTTGACTGCTAAACTGCTCTTTGAATCATGGATGTCTCTATCGTTGTCATTGCATCATTTCCTACCGAATTTTTACATGTTAAAAATTTGCTACATAATCATCCACTCATGGATTGGAGTCGTCGCCGCCTTCTAATTACACAAGAAGTTCTACAAGTCTACTATTTACAAGGAAAAAATGAGAAAAAAAATTATAGGAGGAAAAAAACAAAATGTCACTCCTACCAACCACGCGTAAGCAGCGAGTGGGGCCCGCGCGTCAGTGAGAGGGGGGAGCTACGGCGTGGCGCCCCAGAGCACCTCGGCGAGCACGGTGGCCTCCTCCGCCGGCGACACGGCCGCCTCCCGCACGCGCCGCAGGATCTCCAGCTTGGCCGCGCGCTTCTCCCGTTGGCTCAGCCCCTCGCCGACCTCCACCTGCACCGCGAACCGCGCCACCGCGCTCACGAACGGCCGAGGCGACGACACCGCCGCGTCGCTGCCGTCGTCCTCCTCCTCCCGCCGCCAGCCGAGGATCCCGGCGAAGAAGGTGACGCCTTTGATGATCCCGCCGTCTGATTTCTCTTGCGGGGAGGAGTGGGGATCGTAGGTCTCGGGGAAGGAGCCGCCGAGGTCGGAGCGCTGGAGGCAGAGGAGGCGCTTCACGAGGCCCTCGGCGAGCAGCGCGTCGACGATCTCCTTGCGGCCGTAGTAGCCGATGCGGAGGGCGAACTCCAGCGCGAGCGCGCGGATGCGTGGGTCGGCGGAGCAGAGCAGCGCGACGAGCAGGGGGAGCTCGCCGCGCGCGTGGAGCTCGTCCACGAGCGGGCTGCGGATGGCAGCCACGAGCCCGTTCAGCGCGCGCAGCGGCGCCGGCGAGGTGGACGCGGAGGCGACGAGGGCCCCGATGGCGCGACCCATCAGCACCGGCCCGACGAACACGTCCTTGTTGAAGCGGACTAGCGCGAGCACCGCCGCGGCGCAGCCGTCGCCCACGGCCGGGTCCCCGAGCCTGGCCTCCACGGCGGCGAACACCCCGTGCTGCAGCAGCGCGCGCTGGAGCCGAGAGTCGAATCGGCCGACGGACAGCAACCGCGCCTCGAGCTCCTTGAGCCGCGCGCGGGCGGAGGCATCCGCGGCGCCATCGGACCGCAGCGCGGCCACTAGTCGCGCGACGTTCTCCCGGTCGATCCACGCCTGGATCTCGCCGGCGACGCCGCCAGCCGCGCGCTTGATCCTTCTCCTCGCCTTGCACCGGCGACACCTCGCCCGCAAGTACCCAACAACCCCACCACCCTCCCCAGCAAACCGAATCGACCACGCGAGGGCGCCAATCCGCGCGAGCAGCCGACGCAGCGTGCCAAGATCGGGGTCGCCGGCGAGGAGATCATCGGCGCTGGCCTCCAGCGCGAGAAGCGCGTGCAGGGCGGGGCCGTCGTCGCGGCCGCACTCCACCCTCCGCGCGGCGTCGCGCAGCGCTCGCAGCACCTTGAGGAAGTCCTCCTCCTCCTCCATGGGGATGGAGGAGAAGGGGGAGGCAGGAGACGCAAGGCTTCGATTTATCTTGTCGCTTGCGGGCGCAGTAAAAATCGGGAGCAGAGCAGCCATGCCGCCGCGAAGAAGAGAATCCCCGCGATTTTTACAACGACCAGTGGTAGAACTCCAGATCGGATCGGATAGTACCCTACTTACTGCAGCGGAGAGTCGGGGACGACTCGCCCACTGTCACTGACCGGTCGTCGCCGGTGGCGCCGTGCCGGTGGCCTGTGGCGCGCCGCTTGCTCTCCGCAGTCTCGCAGATATACCTGCGGCCGCGGAGCGATTTCCATTGACTCGGGACTGCGGACGCGGCACGTCTCACTCCGCATTATGAATGAATTCGGTTGGATTCATGACAAGATCAAAGTATATATCTTTATATCTCTACTATTATAAAAGTAAATAGTATTTCTACCAAAATTTTTATCCGTCGCTGACGTCAACATAATATGATACTGACGTCATGTGTGTCCGTCACTGATTTGGTTCGTCCTCCCTGTCCCATGGACACCATACGCGTCGTGTTGTTCGTGAGTGCGTCCGAGTCGGTTTCTAACAAGAAAACAAATTTGGTTCGGGCTTGTAGGAGATGTTGCTGTTATATTGGATGTTTGTAAATTAACAACCAAACTTAATAAACGACTCGCACATCAAATAATTAGAGAAAAACTCAGATCCGCTAGCAGGTTGGTAGGGTTTCGTCGGGTCTCATAACTAACAAAGACAAAGAACATTGCTCGACATTGGAGGAAGAAATGTAAGACGAACGGAGAATTATATGTTCTCAATCAACATTCGAAATGAGAAATTTGAGAAAACTAATGGGCATGTACACAGATCCATTTAATAGAAGCTGTCTAACTCCTTTCCTAGGCAAAGCACAAAACAAATAAATCGATTCCATTCACATGCAAAACACAGAAGTAAGAATCACAAGGAAAAATATGGTAAAGAATGCGGCCAACTAGAGGCTCTTTCTCCAATGC
Organism: Oryza meyeriana var. granulata; assembly: GCA_003991445.1. NCBI lineage: Eukaryota > Viridiplantae > Streptophyta > Magnoliopsida > Poales > Poaceae > Oryza > Oryza meyeriana. Next base: position 152,219 of record RYFJ01002606.1, read on the forward strand.
TTCTGGTGCTTTGCTAGATGAGCTTGTTGGAGCCGACTCAGGCCACCACAGCCGACCGGAAAGCAGGGAGCTAGGGACTGCGACTACGAGCTAGGAGGTGGAGCAGACGAGGCAGCGGTGGCGTGTCTAGTGCCTTGGCGGCCTAGCTCCCTGGCCGATTGGATCTGACTAAGAGAGGGCATAGAAGAGGAGTGGAGTGACTAAGAGAGATGGTAGAGCTAGTGTTTTCTCGGTTTATATACTATGGACTTACGAATTGTGCCTTCTAAATGGGCTCTTACTTACAATATGGGTTATCGGCTAAGGGATATACACATGTCTCTACTCTCTCCTTGGGGCCCCACGGAGATTCAGGGCCGGGGGCTAGGGAATGGCCCCGTCCCTGGCCCACTCGAGGGGGACCTTTTTGGTTGATTTCAGTCCTATGGGTGATGATTTTATCTCTACTATTATAAAAATTGATATTGATTCTATTCATTTTCATCTGTCGTTCATCGTCGGTTAGATGCGTTTTGCTTTCTGCTTCGACGCGCTCGCCTCCTATCCATTTCTTTTTCTGTATCAATTCGGATTAGGAATGGATTACTGTGAGAGCAAGCAAAGATGGGCCACGTTGGGCCTACCCATTGTTTGCGTCAAGTGTGGGCCCACGCGAGCGTGAAGCGGCATGCACTAACGCTAGCGCCCTTCAAACCTTCGTCCATCGTCCAAGTCGTTGCCCAGCGGGCCAACACACGTGCCCGTCTGTTTGATCGCGTCTGCCATCGCCTTCGTCCGTCGCGCACGGAGACCACCATGAGCTCGCCCCTGTCACACCTTGAAAATCAACCTAATTAAAAATTTATTCTGGGTAAATGGAAATACAAGAATACACTAGAAATTTTGTTTGGAAAAGTGTTTGGATAAAATTTTGAAATTTCTAATATTAAAAATCCCAAGTTGAAATTTTAAATAAATGCTTCGATGCTTTATATATTCCTAGGGTTTTATTGTAATATTTTAAGTGTTTAAGTATTTATAATAATAAATTCTTCGTGTTTCGTAGTGGCATTTACTTCTGGTAAATTCCCCATGATTTAATAAACCTTCTGAAATTTTCTCAGAATTTTCGGAGCTCCAGGATTAATTTTAATAGGATAAAGATCATTTCAGTAATTAAATAAATAGATAATAAATTCCCTTTTCTTTGTTCCTGTTCGGGTCTTTTTGATTCAGCCTTTTGGTGTCCCTTCGTTCACCTCGAGCTCTGGTTCCCTTATTCTTTTAATATTTGGTGCCGAATTCGAAACCCTAAATATCCTTTGAATCCCCATCCGAGATTCTCGATATCCGAAACTATCCTTTTTCTTTTTAAATCAAATCCTGGATATTTTCAAGAACCCCTTTTCGTCGAAATAAATCCAGATCCCCAGACATTCTTTGAGTTGCTTAAATCTCAATATCCATAAAATATTCTCGTCAATTCCTTTATTTCCAGAATAATTACAATACCTTAAATATTCCATTTCCCGGGAAATATTCTAATTTTCCTGATCCCCAAAATATCCAAACATTTTGGAAGTTCCAATATTCCCCTATATATTCCAATTTCTCGACCTCAGCAAAATAATTTTCGATATTCTAATTCTTGAAAAATTTCGCTGTTCTACTTCCCCAAATATTCCTTGGAAAAATACTCTCCAATTTCTGAACCGAAGAATATTTCTGATATTCGATATATCCCTAATATTTCGGTTTTCTAATTTTCACAAAATATTCCATTTCCCAGACCCCACTAAATATATTCCGTTTTCTATTTTCTTCCAAATACTCTTCGATTCCCTATATATATATATATATATATATATATATGTATCCTCATATCTAGATTATTCCAAAATCCCGAATATTTCCGCAGCTCTTAATTCCCAAAATATTTATCCGATTCTCTAAAAATCCCTAAATTCCAATTTTTGCAAATTGGATTTTTTTCAGAAAACCACTTAATTTTCCTCTCTACTTTTTCCCCCATTTTCCTTTTTTTTTCTCTTTTTTTTCTTTTTCCTTCTTCCTTCACTGTTCATCTTCTTTCTCCTTACTTCTTTTCTTCATTCTCCTCTCTCCTTCTTTCTCTCTCTCGTGTGGAGCCTGAGCCCGGCCTGGGTTGCTCCCGCACCTGCGCCCAACCCCTGCTAGCGCTGGCCCACCGTCGCCACCCGGCCCGACCCGGCCGCCGCTCGCGCCTCGTGCAGCGGCCGCCGCCTCCTGCGCTCGTGTCGCCACCAGTCTTCTGCTACCGCCGACATATATAAATCCAAGCCCCTCTCTCGTGCGAGCCCTAGCCACCACCCCTGCCCGTGCACCCTAGCTGTCGCCCCTGCTAAGGAGCCACGGCGGCTCGGAATCCTCAGGCCGCGCTGCCACCCCTTGGTAGCCTCGATGCCCGCCGGTCGCCGCCGCCTTGCCCCTCAGCGCCGCCGCCGTGCAACTCCAGCCGCCACTGCCATGTCAACGTCGCCGTTGGGTCGTCGCCGACGTCGTCTCCTCGCCAAGGGTGAGCGCTTGGATCTCATCCCACCGACGCCCCATCCCTTCCCTCTCCGGCGCCCCTTAGCTCGGGAAGCCGCCATTCAGTTTCATCCTCTCCGCACACCTCCGGTCGCCGTCGTCCCTCGCCGACCTCGGCGGGTCTCCATGCTGCAGCAGCGCCGCCGTCGATCTGCTACGCCGTCCGCTGCTAGACGCCGTTGTCGAGCCGTCGGACATCCTCTTGGCCAAGCCTCCTTCACCCACGATGACACCAACTAGTGGGCCCTACCCTGCGGTATTTGTTGTTGTGTATGACGGGTAGACCCCTTCACACAGAACCTCGGGTCACCCCAGCCGTCCATCGCACCCGACTCCATCTAAGCCGTTCGATCACCACTAAAGACCCGAAGTAGAATCTCGGCCGTTAATCTCCCGGATTGGATCTGGATCGTTGGATTTCTGTAACTCGGGTTCATGCCACGTCAGCCCTAGCCACATAATCCGGCCACCTCAGCCTCCTCATCCACGTGGCAGTACATCTTAGCTAGTCCACAACTCATATCCTCTCTCTGGTCCATGAACCTGGTCCACAAGGCCTAAGCCACTAACAATAGACCCCACATCCATTATCCATCCAAAAATAATTCTTTTAGTAAATAATTTCCGAAGGAATATTCTAGGGAATATTCTTTTCTAATTCTTTTCGGATTTTCTCTGAATTCCATATTCCGAGGGCCATATCTTTTCCGTTTGAATTCCGATTCGACCCGTTCTTTTTCCTAAATTAATATAAAATCATGATCTACTTGATTATGTACCTTTTATGTACTATTATTTAGAGTTTCTAATGGTTTTTTCTCGTTTCGCGTGTAGTTGCGTGTATTCGCTGTTTCTGAGGATCGCGGAGATCGAGGAAGAGTTCAGAAGATTTACGGAAGACGTTTTCTATTGCAAGACAAGTCACACGATAATATCCTTGAGCATGTTGATCCTATTTATGAAATCTATTTTGTTTTAACATTATTGCATGCAAAGTTTTTGAATATCATTATTATGAGATATTTATTTATTAACCTACACTCCTTGATTACAGCCATTTTGATATTGATGTCTTTACCTTGATACCCTGGGTGATTAATATTGACTAGCTGGATGTTTTATTAATTATTTAGCTAGATTATTTAGAATTTGCTTAGTTAATGCATAGAAACTGTAGTGTCATTTTATGTGGGAAACTAACGACTTATTTATGATTAACGAATAATGGCTATATTTTCACGACAGTTGGTCGTGGTTGGTTAATTAATATACCAACTAAAACTTTACTGATGGTAGGTTGTGAACACTAGGATTGTGATGTTGCTAGTGGTGCCCATGACAATTAAGGATTGGTTCGTGAACTACTTGTTGTGAAGCATTATTCGTACTAACCACAAGCTAGAATGAGTAATGACGGAATTTGAAGTGTGACGAGTTCAATGGGAGGCACCAGGGCGTGTTTGTGGCTGATATAAGTCTACACATGACAGTCGTCAATAAGTCCATGAGTTTGGCCATCAAGCCGTCTTGCGGGAAGGCACTTGATCACCCCTATCGGAGACCGGAAGCTTGGCGGGAGGCTCTTCTATTGTGCGAGTTACGTAGATGGTCTTGTCATAATCTTTATTCGGATACTTTCGGGTATCACGACGCATGGCCGACATGATGTTAAGATTGTGTCTTGTGGGTAAATTGATACACCTCTAGCCAGAGTAAAACTATTCGAATACCGTGCCCATGGTTAATGGGCAGGCTTAGCAATATTTTCTGTGATTAGTCCCACACTACTCATAAATGCTGATAAATGATGGAAACTTGATAACTCCAGTTTGAAGGATTTTGGTTTGGGCTTAAACTGCATTGGAGCGTTGTTCAAAGATTGGTTCAATGTTGATAATAATTAAACTATATTGTTTTTTATGCCTTTAAATATAAATATTTTAAATGTTGTTTATACAAATAAGCCATACTATGTCTTTCCTTTGGTATCCTGTTGTATCATTTTATATTTCCATGTGTGGCTTGTTGAGTACGGTGGGTGGTACTTAGTTTTACATTATTGCAATCATTAAAGTGAAGTTTTGCGAGGAGTAGAAGTTTGGTGTTTGTCTTATACCCCAGTTGAGCTGTCTGTGGCTTGGTGCTGCTTCGCTAGGTTGCTCTTCCGCTATTGTTTTCTTCTGTGTGGGGACTAAGTGCCTTTCTATAAGTATTTATTATTATTACGTTTTGGTTATATTTATCAATTTTATCGATTTGTGTACCTCGGCTGATTCCTGGACGAGAGTTTATTGCATAAATTAGTTTTAGAAATTCTGGTGAATTTCTAGGCGTGACACCCCCAGATTCGAAGAATCCAATGTGTTCACACAAGGTTTTCCTTTCTATCCAATCAAATCCCTATGCAGCCTGACGTGCATGCAAAGAAAGAAAATAATTGGCGGCCCAATACATGCAAATAAGTCATTTGGCAGGCTTATTTATTGAATGATTACCTCCTCATTTGTTGTCAACTTTCGACTATAATTTCCAATATCTATATCTTTTGAACCAATCTTAGTATTCATATTCTATTTAAATCATCGAGTTCTGTTTATAAAGAGAAACCAAATGACTACAATATTGAGTATGTTTAGGCACTGCAAAATATTTAATAATATTTGGACCCACAAGTTATAGAGTATTTTTTAGATGAATATGTACAATATTTATATTTTTATATGATTTTTTGTTTTACAAAAAATTCATCAAACAAAATGCCCCCCTATCAAAGATGGTTCCTATGCGAAGCAAATGGAATCGAATTCGGTGAAAGAAGAAAATTTGTCAGATCGTCTCTGATCTTGTTTTGGGATAATCGGCACAAGAAAGCATACATATGGTTGTATGGATACATACTTCACAATAGATTGTCCTCTCCCCTCTTAAAGTCACATGGAACCTGCATGTTAGCTACGCCATCACTCTGTCCTGAGGGCTAATGTTATAATCCTTCCTTTTCTTACAAAATTTAAAAAATATGGATAAGTTTCATTCATCATCCTCGTGCGTTGTTGCGTAAAACACGAGACCCGGTTAAACGAGTTGGCATGTTAGAATGCGGCCACAACCCGACACTACCGCACTCAATTCTCCGCGTTCCAATTTTTTAACCCGACCTAAATTAAACCACGTGCGATTAGAACTGGAAGCTTCGAGATCTCACCATGGTATTTAATTTTTTCAATCCAATCCGATCTCATGGCAACACACGGACACTTCTTCTACTATATATTATCTACTATTATAAAAATTGGTAATGATTCCGTTTATTCTTTTGTTTTCGTCCGTCGACGTCCGGCTTCGACTTCCTGCGCGTCGTGAGCAGGCGTTTCTGAGCGGGCCCACCTGGCTTCCTGGCGGCATGCCCGCGCATGGACAGCTCGCCACAGCATGGCCAGACATTGATAGTAAACCGGCAGCCCATCCGAACAACGCGCGCACGCACAGGCCTTGGAAGTTGGAACCCCTGCCATTGTCATCCATAAATAGCCCATGCTTGCAGTTGGTCAAATAAGAAAACACAGCACACGTGTCCGATGGCCATATGAAACAGAAGATACGTTTTTCCGATTCATCAAAATATGTTTATCGTATATTTTTATTTTTTTCGTTGTAACATATAGACATCTTGCTAATATATTATTTAAAAATAAATAGAGTTCTGTCTTTTTTTTTTTTCATACGTCGTTCCCTGATCTCTAGCGTCTGCTTTTTCCCGAGTCGCGTCGACCTGGCGTCCTTCGTGCCCGCGGCAACTCTCGCTCCGGTTATCGATCAACAGCGTCTGTCGTGCTTCTGCCCTCCGTCCGTCCATCCACCGGCACAGTCCGCCGGGCCACGCACGACTCGGCCTGGTCCCTGGGATTGGCTGCCAGCTACAGACGCAAGCGCCCAGCCGATCTTAGCTTGGCTGGCGACGGCCGATGCAAGCCACGTCGCTCGTGCGGCTACGTGGGATCAGCTCGTCGCTTCCGCGCAGAAACCGGACCGGATCAATGACGATTTCTCCAAGCTACGTCTGCTGCTGCTCCTCTCGTGGCGACTGCCGACTGGTACGTTCGTACATACATATATACCTCCTGAAGGCTGCAGCTATGCTTTGGTGATACTAAAGATTAATTTACTTGCATATCAACAACTCTCTCTCTCTCTATATATAAAACTTAAAATAAGATCTCAAAGCAGCTCGGAGAATTTAGATTATCGTTTTAATTTATACTTTTTAGTTAATTATATCCAATAGAGCTTAGAAATAAGAATTTTTCTTAGTTGATTGTATCCTTAACCATTCTTTTTTTTACATGAGGAACTCATCATGAATCCACTAATTGCTGCTGCTTCCATTATTGCTACTGGAATGGTCGTAGTTCATGTTTCTATTGGGCCTGAAGTTGGTATATATACATTCATTATCTCTTTTAGACTATCAATACTTGATTTAGTGAAACTGAATTAACTTATGCCACGTAAATGATCATTTGATACTATTCACCAAGTTGAATATACCCAATTTAAAGACACCTGTAGCGCGCCCCCACTGTCCACACGCTTGCAAGCCTCCTTCACTTGTCTAGTGGTCAGTTTAGGATGCATAGAATACTACTTATATATAATTTCGATATCTCATTGCAACTCTTTTTCTCTAATCCGTCTTGTGTTTTTTGTTGTCCGTCCTCCCTTTAATTAGGTTCCTTTCCGCCCGTGCTCTTTGCAATCAGATTCCTTTTTACTTGTGCTTGTCCCTCTTCGTTCACCTTTGCCCCGTTTATGTTTCTTTTTGTCTGTGGTCTCTCTGGTTAGGTTCTTTTTTATTCACCCTTGTATCGATTAGTTTCTTTTTCACTCTCGCTTGCCTCAATTACGAGTCCGTTCGATGTGCTTGTGGCCGATTACAATGCTGTCAAATCATGCTCGCAACACGAGATACCAAGCATCCGATTACAAGTCTGTGCCTACTGTAGAGACTCCTCCATCTTCCTCGGTTGCCTTGTCAGCTTATAGGTTTTCTTTATCCAACCGCGTATCATTATAACAAGACTTAAAATTCATGACAAGATTCATGGGTGTGTCGCATAGTTTGCTCAATATAATCACGATGCTACTGTATTCTCTTTCACTACATATTTTATTATAATTTATTTTTTCCGTAGCAACGCACGATTATTTTTCCAGTGACTGTGACATGTGAATCTTTTTTTCTTTTATTGAGAAGACTTTTGAATTCCTGATTTGATATTTGTTTGTTTTTCTTTTACATGTTGACTTCTGACATCACATGTCTCTCTAGCAGCAGTATTGGTAATGGGGAGTGCAATTAACTAGTACTTGCAATAAAATAAAATTGGATAATTCGTTGGTTTCCCGATGCGGCTGAGAGTGAGCACATTTACACTGGCAACGGCATATCGGTTCTCGATATAAGGATATTGAATTGTCCCGAGTTTGATGCCGTTTTTCGCAGACGTGTAATTTGTCGCCCAAAGCGACACACTAATCGTCGTCGTCGAAGTTACTGCGCGATCTCTCTAATCATTTTCCGGAGCAGAAACGCTGTGTGACACGTGCCCGGAAGGGCCACACTCAAGCTGAGGAGCCGCAGGTTACCACACAATTATCGCAATAACAATGCTTACTGCCGGGATATGGCTATAGTAAGAGCCTTGGTAACCACACGCAAATTCAAAAAAATTAAAAAATATTCGAATTTTCGATAAATTTTATCTGATTTTTTCGGTAACCTCCTCGTGATTATCGGAACAGTAAGGTAAAAACATAGGAGTACCAGCGAATTTTTACTGTTTAATTTATTTTTTTTTTCAAATTTGTACACAAATTTTCTTTCGATTGGGATCAATTGAAAGTACCTTCTTGCCGCCCTGGGCCACGGGGGATTTAAAAACCGCCGTGCCAGGGCGCGAATGGCATCCCCGTCGCCGGGCTAACGGCGGTCCGCCGTTAGCCCGGGGGAGCACGTGATTTCGGCGCCCTGGGGGACGGCTGGGCGAATGCCCAGGGGGCCGAATGCAAAATTACATTCGCCGCCGTCCCCAGGGCGGTTTAGCCATTCGCCGCTGGGGGAGGGCGGTTTTTTTTTTTGCCGCCCCTAAAAAATCCTTCTGCAGTCGCCGCGCGTCATTTCTCCTTTCCGCTCCAGCGTTCGTCCAATAGAGCGAGGGAAAGGAGGAGAAGTACAGCGGCGAAGCCTCGCAGATTTTTTAGCCGAATCCAGGTATTTTTTTTTGATCTCCTCTGTTATGTAGTCAATTTTTTAAACAAAATGTTAATTAGTAGTAGACTTGTAGTGTAATATCCGATATAGTATGAAATATAGCGGTTTGGCATAACATCGTTAGTGTTAAATTTATTTGGCCGTACTAGAAAAACATAGCGGAGAAGTAGTAAAATTGTAGTTATTTTAAAATAAATATGCCCGCCATGGCCATCGTTGGTATACGTCATTTTGAACACGTTAGATAAACCTAGCGTATAACTTATTAGCGCGCTGGGTCAGTTTGTAAAATATAGAAACGGTAATGGTTTGACTCATATACGTATAGCCTTTTTATGGAACGAATATTGATTAGTACAGATTTAATAAATCTTTTTTGTGAACAGAAATGGCAAATAGAGTTGTATTCGCGATATATCACGGTGAAGAAATGTCAGACAGGACAATATGGGGTAGATTTATGGAGTTCAACGTAGCACAAAAGGGAATTATAGCTCCAGCTGAGAGAAGTTTTCCTGGAGTTTACAATTGGTTAATGAGGGGATTCGGAGTAGATCTCAAGTAAACTGCAATTACGGTGTACGCACTGTTTAGCTGGGCTGTGGAAGGTTTTTGGTGGGAATTGATGCAGTAGATTCAACGGCCAGCTGGGTATTTTTTGTGGAGAGTGCACTGCAGCGAGGATGGGCACCGAGCATCCTAGTGGTAGTGCATGACGTGGTCAGCATTGATCAGGCTGGTCCGAGTACAGCGGAAGGGCCCGATGAAAAGGGGAGCAAATGAGGCAGAAGACGAGGTGCCGGAGAGGGAAGGAGGCCAAAAGACATGGGACCGGGGTTTGCAGATGAAGGGGAGACCCCAAGTCTAGTACAAGGAATGAAATTAAGACTCAGAACCTGAGTATATGGAGGATGATGATTCTCGGAAGGACGATGTACACCCGCAGAATGGACAGAGAGGACTTTCCAGACTCGTTGTCTCAGAGGGCACACCGCCTGGGAGTATCGCAGAATGAGTGGTGCAAGGCGCTAGATACGCCGAAAAGCACAGTTGACAGAGGCTGTGAAGATGTGGATACAATGCATGTCACTTGGGAGGGAGTTTGGGTATCAAAGTCCACAAGATCAGTGTACGAAGTGAAATGTGCAAGTTCAAGTCAGCGATGGATGTCATGGAGGATGTACGTGGTCCAGGAAGAAATATGACGACTGTTGGTCCGTGTCAATCGTGACGGAGCAAACTGCCATCTTCGCGGTTTCAGAAGTACCCCAAGAAATTCATCTGCATTCATGCTTCAGAGCTGTAATTATGCTGTTGTGGAGAACTCTCCAGGTTCGAGCCAGACAAAGGATATTGCATCAGCCGCATCACTTACATATCATGAGGAGAAGTAAAGTACTCTCTCCTCTTTGTACCATTAATATGCGGATTATACAAACCGGCATGGTAGGCAAACCTAGAATGATATTGAAATGTAGATTCGGTGAGTTTTGAAGCTTCGTACAAGCTAATTTTGCCTCGTCTACTGCAACACATTGGGTCTTGTGCTAGTTGCTCTTTGGCAGGATCTGGCAGCTACTGTTCCGAAATCAAAAGTTTCCCCATCGTTATAAGTCCTGGGCAGAGCGTCTTTTTCTTTTTCATTAAAAGCGGAAGCTTCCTCTCTCTGCAGGCGTGCGTAATGTTTTTGCATTTAGTTCCATTGCAGGCCCATTCTCTGCATTTTTATCATAAAATTGAGAACTGCACATTCCTAACTGAAAAATACGAGGTTATGTTAGTCAAAGGGATGTTGACGGCAATCGGTGTTTTGTTAGTCGACGGGAAAACCAAGTTCTGTTGCCAGTGGCCTTAGCTCTTGTTATTTCGAAAGGGCGAGAAATGTTTATCTATGGAGTCACAGAGAGTTGGTACTGGTTCTGAAGCTGTGTTAACGGAAAAGGTGGTGGGATGAGGCCGGAGATAATGTATGCTCTTCATAACATCCGTTTCATCTACAGGGACCCAGGGATGCTGCGTGCATACAGGCGATGCTGCGAAACGGCTGCGCAGACAAGGGATCAATACCTGCTGCGGTGTGGGAAGATGTGAAGGGCAGATGGTGCATGCGTCACATGGGCGAAACTTTTGATAAGCAGTTCAGAAACAGGAGCTGATGGCATGTTCAAACGTTTGTGCGCCAGAATCAACAGAAGAAGTTCAATGAGCTGTGGAGGAGACTTGATGAGCTGACAGCCAAATATAACGCAGAGTTCTGCAAGACCCAGCTAGAGGTGTTGACGGCCCTGAGGCTCCTAGATGCACTTCCACCGAGATGACGGTACATTCAGAAGGAGGCCCGGTTCTCGGTTAGCAGATTTTCGCAGTGGATCGAGCACGAGCCGAAGGAGAAATGGGCATTGCTGTACGATGAAGGTGGAGGCAAGGTACGGGCATAATGACACGAACCTTGGCAGAGGTGTACAACTGGGTCATGCGTGGTGTTCGGACAACTCCCCTTGTTGCCATCGTGGAGTTCATCCTACATAAAACCACAGACGTACTTCCGACAGGTGCAGACAGAATGGCCCATCTATGGCGAGGTGGAAACCTTTGGTTCGGCACCAAAATGACACAGTACCTTGAGGACAATGCAAGAAGGCAAGAGGCACCGAGTCCGAGTGCAGGGCATGAGAGCGTAGATTTGAGATATTGGTGTGCCGAAGGTCCAGGCGTGGCATATTCGCAAGGAAGCCTATACAAGAGTGGGTGTCCTAAAGGAAGATGGGACATGTACGTGCTCCTGCCGGAAACCAAGCTTGTACCACAAGCCCTGTTCTCATGTCATTGGCTTGCGGGAGTGCGGCATTGATGAACGCCAATATGTGTCTCCGTACTTCAAAAAGGAAGCAATCATGCATACATGGAGTACGAGATCTTTGGTTTCGGCATCGTCGCACTTTCACTGAAGACACAAGTCCAGTTTATTACATCCTGACCCGACGAAGGCAAGGAACAATAAAGGCGACGTCGGACACGGAGGATACGCAATGATATGGACGAATCCGAGGCCGGGTTAGCGCTCAACATTGCAGTAGGTGTGGAGAGGACGGACAATACCTACAAGAAGTGCACGAAAGACGCCGAGGCCCCAAGTGCAGTGGAAGTTACTATGGAGGGATCAGGCGCCGACGGAAGGCGGCCACTGGGGAAGGCACCACTGATAGCAGCGTCGTCGCAGGCGTCTCGTGCACCTTCGGGTTATGTTGTCTAGTATAGCACTCGTTGATGATGTAATCTCCCTATAATGTGTTAATTTCTGTTAATTTTCTGACTATAATGCACTATGTTTAAATGAGCTAATCCGTTCCGCTTCTTTTTCCTTACAGGTATGGACTACCAGACGCCTCAGCTGCTAGATCCGCCACCGATCAGTCCACCCGGTCGTTTCTCTCGGCGGTGCAGAACCTCAAGCTCGGTACCTTACGTCCTCGACCTTCCAGGCGACTACTTCCGTGGACGACAGGTTCACGACTAGGTACGTACGAACGTTGTACTGTGATCTGTATATGTCAACTTACTAACTTGCTTTGTTTTGATTGTCAGGTTGCGGGAGGCAGGCCTTCTGCCGCTGTGTAGGCTGGTAGCAGCCGCGGTGGAGCCGAATGACCGACGAAGAAGTGGGGTATCGACCGTCGCTTCACAGCTCTTGTGGACCGGTGGAGACCGGAGACGCACACTTCCACCTCCCGTGCGGTGAGATGGCCCCCACGCTGCAGGACGTCAGCTTCCTCCTTGGGCTGCTCTAGCAGGCGATGCGGTGGGTGCCAGTTGAACGGGCTCAGGCGTGGCGAGAGGAGATCTACAGCGGTTCGCCCCGGTTCCACGTGCTCCAGGGCTTCCCCTCGTCGGCGACATCTCCCCGTACACGCATGCGGGCCCCCTCAGGCTTGGGTATTGAGCTACACGGTAAGAATGCTTTATTGTTGTTTCAAAATGTTGTCCTTCAGTCCGTACTAGAATAACAGTGTCAACTTCGTTATATGTTAACGCAGCCTGATCAGCTAGCAGGAGGCCGACGCGTACTCACTGCAGAGGAGCCTGGAGGCGTACCTGTTGTGGGTGTTCGGGTGGGGTGATGTTCACCAACTCGCACGGCCACGCAGTCGCAAGGGCTTGATCCTTACGCGAGGGAGATAGCCGACGCCGAGGACAGGTGCTGTTCCCCAGTACAGTTGGGGATCGGCAAGTCCTTGCCGCCACGTAAGGGGTCTTGCGCGACGGCTGCAGGAAGACCGAGCCAGAAGCGGTCTTCACGGGTTGTCCACTCTCCTACAGCTCTGGGCGGCAGAGCGGTTCGCGATCGTCCGCCGTTGTGGACCACAGTCCGTAGAGGCGAGCCTGTACGTGGGTGGTCCTACCGGAGGACTATCCGACGATGGGAGGGTGTGGTGTCGTCGTGAGGTGTTCGGTGTTAGAAGGTAATGGTTTTTATGTTACTTGGACTAACGAGAAACTCTTTTCCTGTTTGTAGCGTCGGTACGCTCACGTGCAGACGCAGAAGTCGTACCCAGACTTCGTCATGGAGTTCGACAGGATCACGGACGACGACGTTGTCTGGGAGCCGTACAGGCCGAGGCGAGGCACGCGCGTGCGCCGCACGGGCTGTCGTCCCTCTGCACACAGGGACCAGGCGTACTGGCTGAACGATGACGCGATGCTGTTTCGAAACATTTTCTGTCGAGCCGCACTGCCCGCAGAGTGTGATGCGGCAGTTCGGTATGCGACAGACCTTCGGCCATCAACAACGCAGGGGCGTAACGCAACACGTTCACAGGTATATGTGGAATGAATATTCGTATTGTTATGCATTGTGTCACCGGTTGTGCTCTGCAGGTTAAGTCGGCGTGGCCAGGCCGCCGGTAGGCTGTGGAGACCCCACCGTCGTCGACTACATCAACGACTTGGCTCATAGCCACGGAGGACGTCATCACGGAGCTGCAACCCCTACAGCCGCCAGGTATCGAGCAGTACCTTTCCTGGTACCAGGCCGTACCAGACTACGGGTGAGTACACTCCCGAGGCTCAAGGCGCACGTCGCGGGGGTGCGAGACGCATACCCGACGCACCGCGACCAGGACTACTTCCGCGCGGTGAGTCAATGGTTTTCATACTATTTTCAATGGTAGGTGCCACGCGCAACTAACCCACGCATGTCTGCTGAACAGGCGGACGATGCTAGGCAGGTCCACACGGAGCTGGACCTACTGCGGAGCGCCTACAGGCTGGCATCCCTCTTACGCAGCAGGAGCAGACGATCACGTTCGAAACAAGATGTGCAACACGATGCGCTTGTCGTCCGTGCTCTGAGTTGTGCCGTCCGATGCAGTCCCATGATGCAGATACCTATGCGAGGTCCCCATGGTGAAGGGACATCGGCAGGAGCGGCGGGTTCTGTAGGGGCAGTACGTGTGGGGAGCAGGTCTTCTGGTACCGGCGGAGGTCGAGGTCGGAGCCTCCACGATCGGGCGGGATTGTCAGGTACGTCAGGATTGAACCCTATTCTACATAATAATTGCACTTTTATGCGGCTAAACGCGAGATTTTTTTTACCACAGACCCACGCAACCGGATCTCACCTCCACCTGGGGGATACTGGGCGGGGATCTGCCCCGAGCACCTTGCTTGGATCTCTAACCGAGGAGACTTCTCCGGAGCAGGACGTGATCGGGTCGTCAATTAGCTCGGAGGTGACCGCACACATTTAGAAAAAACAGCCGACACGACGGGCTTCCCGCTGGCTCCAGGCGGTCCGAGCTACTCGTGGGGTACGGCGGACCTGACGTACTCGGCGGGCACGTGCGAAGCGCAGCCTAGGAGGACGAGGAGGCGTATGACCTAAGGGGGTATTGGTTGTATTTATTTATTTATAAGGTCTCGCATTGCTTGTTTAAATTTGTCATGTCTATATTTCACTCAATGTAGACCGATCCATCTTCAGATACATTGTACTGTAACAATGTAGTCTCGCTTGTTGTATTTCGTACTATGGGTGTCGCATTCATCATGCCGCAATGTGAATGGCTCGCATCTACCTATTATCATGTCATTAAAACGGACCGGCTATTACCATGTCATTAATTAAGTTTTACCAAAAATAAACTTGAAAATGATCAGCACGATTTTACAAACCAACGCCCACATCGTCGGATTATAAAAAAAAACTGTCAAAAACATACCCTAAACCACGATTAAAACTAAATTTTGTTAAGCGTGTAGGCGAAAGACGGGGAGGAGTGGATTGCGAGTGCCATTCCAGACATACGAGGACTGGAATGCAAGTGGCGATCCGGGAATACCCTCAGTTTGACAAGTTCTTTTCATGACGTGAACAGTATATGATATTTGGTTTTTTTTAAACATCGACTCAATAAATGCAATGGCGCAATAAATAGAATTTAAGAATTTAATTTTGACAAATAAATTTTCAATAATTTTGGGGTGAAAAATTAGCAACAAAATTTTCAAATTTGGTAATTTGCAAATGGCTCCAGGGGGCCGAGGCCTGGGCTGGGCAATGGTCGATCGGGAGGGAGGTTTGATCGGACGGTCCGATATCTAATCGGACCGGTCCGATCCTGTGCGAACGGACCGTCCGATTGCTGGGCGGACGGTCCAGTGGATTTACCGCCCTGGGGGACGGCGGCGAATGTAATTTTGCATTCATTCGCCGCCGTCCCCCAGGGCGGCGAATGTAATTTTGCATTCGGCCCCCTGGGGGCATTCGCCGCCGTCCCCCAGGGCGGCGAATCCACGTGGCCTCCCCGGGGCTAACGCGGCGACGGGCGCGTTAGCCGGGCGACGGGGATGCCATTCCGCCGCCCTGGGCCACGGCGGTTTTTAAATCCCGCCGTGGCCCAGGGCGGCAAGAGGGTACTTTTGCAATTGATCCCAATCGAAAATTAGTTTTGTAAATTTAAAAAAAAAATTAAATTAGTAACAGTAAAATTCAGTACTCAGCAGCTCAGGCGCACACGGATGTGCGTTACGAGTTGGGCCGGAATTTGGATTCCCGCGGACGTGTCACACCAAGATGGGCCGGAACGGGGTTCCCGCCACTATCTGGGCCGGACGAGATTCCAGCCAGATTGGGCTGGGCCGGCCCAACGCGTGCTCTCCGGCTCTCCACCGCTCGTCGTCCTCCGCTTGGCTTGGCCTCTCCCCCAAAACCCTATGCAGAGGAGGAAGGGAGCCTGAGCACGGCCAGTCCCCGTACCGGCGCCGCCATGGCCCTCCGCCGCATCGACCTCCGGAAGAAGCCGCTCCTCCTCCCACGCCCCTTCTCCTCGTCCTCCTCACCCAACCCTCCCTTCCCCCCTCCCCGCCACTCCCAACAGCGACCGTGACGACGCCTCCCGTTCCCCTCCTCCCCCGCGCCCCAAACCCGGCGAGGGGGCACAGCCCGGCGGCCACGTCTTCCGGACATCCGCGAGCGGCTCCGGTCCACCCCCTCGCAGCCCTCGTCGCGCCGGATCCCGACCGCTCCGCCGCAACGCCCCTCCGGGCACGCCCCGCCGACGACCTCCATCGACGACATCCGTCGCCACCTCGAGTCCTTCCGCGCATCCCACGCTACGAGGGGCGCCGCTCCTGGGGCCTCTCCCGACGGCGGCACCCCCTCCTTCCACGACTGTTGAGGAGCAGCTCGTCCCCGGCCTCACCTCAGGTCCCCAACGCCGGGAGGAAGATTCCCAACTTCGAATCCATCGTCGAGAGCTTGCGCAATTCCTCCTCTACACGACAGCCGCAACAGTGGAGGCGGCCTCATTCGCCAACACCGTTTCTGTCCTCCATTCAACACAGCATCTTCAGGAAGGAGCTCGGAGAGAAAGCGAAAAAGGCGGAAGGCGTGGGGAAGGAGGAGGATTCTGTCATTGAGCTCAAGAGGGAATACAGCTACGAAGAGCTTGGGAAGAAGCTCGGCCAACTGCGACCGTCCGGCGCAGGGAAGGATGGAAAGGAGCTGTTCTCGCTTGAGGAGCTGCTGGGACGGATCGCCAAGCTGTCAGAGTTGGACTTATCAGCCGGGCCGCTTGGCAAACACTATGATGAATTCCGGAATTGCCTCAAGGGGCTCAAGGGGCTGACTAACAAGACACAATCCAGTAATCTCGTTCGCACATTGCCTGTTTGATTGACCTCTTCGCTTGTTTTGTGATGATGAAACTGATACGTGCATCTGTTGGTGTTTTATTGTGCTTGGTTGGGAGCAGTGCAGGGACTGTCATTTCTCGCAAACATTGGTGGGCAGACAACGCCGGAATACTTGCGGCATCCTCCACAGGAGGAGTTGCTAGAGAGGGTGAGATTGGCAATTTGTTGCTCCACTTCTTCTTTAGGTTACTGAATAATTTGCTCCTAAGGGTTTGACTGGTTACTGCTTTCCTCAGTATTTCCATCCGGATCATATGTCATCAGAAGAGAAGATGAAGTTGGAGCTCCAGAGGGTGAGGGACGAGTTTAAGATGTCTGAAAATGACTGTGGTTCTGCACGAGTTCAAAGTAAATATGACCCCTTACCTTTCTGAGTTAACTGCAATTTGATAATACTCTGTTGCTAAATATGTTCTCAGAAGTTAGTGACAATATCCTTGCTTTTACACAAACATGATACAGCATCCACCATGTCATCCTTACTTTATTGTGTCCCTTACCCCATAACCTTTTCATGCCTTTTGTTCAAGGGTGCACAATACACAGGAAAAAATTTGTTTGTATGGAGGTAAAACACACGGACTTGTCAATATCACATGCTAGCATAATATACTAACATTGATTCACGGGGTTAGTACATGATTGTTTTTTGGGTTGGTTGATTGTTTGCATGTCATGCCTTCTTTCTTAATTATTCTTTTGGTTGGAGAGGAACTTTACCATTGTTTTGATATGAATATTTGTGTTTTGGAGATACTGTAAGACGAACTTTGCTTGAGTAGAATAATCAGAAAAAGAAGTCATGCTGATGGAGTATTTTGTCTTGAAGTATTTATTCATTTAGGTTTGATTATCGTCAGTACAAGTTTTTGGCCTTTTTCCAATCTTATTAACAGATCACTATACCATTTACCCATAAGAATGTACACTCTTTCATATAGCAAGTTGGTAATCTTTTGTGATGCATAGAGCAGCTCTCTATAGCTCTTCTTCTGGGAAGTTTTGATCACCATAATAAGCCTTGACATAAGAGCTGTCATGTATCTATTTCCTACCTATGGATCTTGAAGCAGTCCTGAAGTAATTTTTATATGTTGGCATGGTATATTAGCTTTTCGGCCTTTTGGTATATGCTGTGCATGTCATTGATATGTTCATCTTCATTTACAGTTGCCCAATTGACTGTCAAAATCAAGCATCTGTCAGCTGTTCTACACAAAAAGGTGAGTACAATCTTGAATTACCCTTCTGCATATCATGGTGATGATACTTTTGGATTTTTATGAACAGTATTTGATGAAGTAACATGGTAATTTTGTGATGCAGGATAAACATTCCAGAAAGGGGCTTCAGGATATGGTCCAAAGGAGGAAAAAGTACCTCAAATACTTGCGTAGAACTGACTGGGACTCGTACTGTCTTGTCCTGTCAAAGCTGGGTCTTCGCGATGTACCGGAGTACAAAGCTCCTGATTATAAGAACAAGTCCACCAGTAAAGCCAAATCTAAGAAGAGCAAGAGCAAGAGCAAGAAAAGAAAGATGAAAGCATAAATCTGTAACCAAGATCGTCTTCCCCCCTCTCTGTGGCCTTGATGATTGAAAATACAGACGCCCTGCTCGAAATGGCTCGATCCAGTCCCCGCAATGTTGTATTTTTAATCCCTTTCTGTAATAACAACAGATTCTTAATCCCCTTTTTTTGGGTAGCAACGTTTTCTTATTTTTCATGAGCAGGTGCAACCATCCTGTAACATCAACAGCATTTTTTATAGATTTTAAGTTCCCCCATTCAACTTCCAGGGAGAAGGGATTGAGGAACATGCAGGATACTAATAACTTATTTATTCATTGTGTTCCAATATCTTTGTGTGGAGGTGATACTACTGGGTGACACCACACAAGGAAATCAATATCTTTTCAGTTGGACCTGCAAAAACCGTGAGGTTTGGGCTCCTTTGGAACCCAACGAATTTTATACGGATTAGTTTAATTCATAGGGAAATCCTTCAAAATTCCACCAGTCTGACGGAAAAATGCACAGCATTATTCGAGAAGAGAGCAGCTTATCCATTAAAAAAAAAGAAAAAAAGAAAAGAGAAATGAAGTGAGAAGTTTATGGGCCGTAAAAGAGGGAAAAAGAAAAACTCTCCTCTCGTCCAAGCTGTGTTGACGGAAAAGGCCTAAAGCGAGGGAGGCACGAGGACTCACCGCATGCCTCCCCCGACGCACTCCACTCCGCCCCCTTCTCGGCCGCCGCTTCTTCTCCGCCGCCAGTAAACCCCCCCACCGCCGCCGCCGCCGCGGGAGAGTGGCGCGAGGGAGCGGCGTGCTGCCCCTGCTCCTATCCCTCGCGCACGTGCTCCAGATCTCGTGTCGCGTTGCCCCCCAGCTGCCTGCATCCGCGGGTCCATCTCTATGGACGCGAGCTCCTCTTCCTCCGCGACGCCGCCGCCGCCGCCCTCCATACTGGCCTCCAGCGCTTGGGCTGACGCCTCGCCGCTCCTCGCCGCCGCGTGCCGTGGTATGCCTGAAACTCAACCTGCCCCGTAGCCTTTTGCTAATAAGTGGAGTATATGCGAGTATCTGTAGCATGCTGGATTATACAAATAGATTTCGATATATTTGGATGCTGGCGTGAAGGACTTCACACATTTTGCTCTCAGCAGATGTGCATTATTCCAAACTGTAGAATTGAACTTAAGGTGCAAAAAACAATGAATTCTTCCAAGCTTCTTCTGTGTCAGAATGCCAGCTCAGCTGTTCAAGCCTTCTATACAGCACTCCATCCCTTGTGGAGCTCAAATACATGATGTTTTTTGGTGCATTGCAGATTAGTCAAGGTTCTAGTGTCTCCTATAGTGTTCTGATATAATTTTAAAAGGTTTATAATAAGCTATTCCAAAAATTCTCGACGAGATGTATATTGGCATCAATGGCACTACAACAAACTAGTTGCCTGGAAAAGATCATCAAATTAAAGACGAGAGTAGTTGTCTAATTATTTTTAGAGTTGCATATGGCTTCTTAGATGTGCATTGCTGCACACTGTTTTTTTTTTCCAAAGCCAATTCATAAAGTTTATAGTTTCTTGTTGCAAAATCTGTAGTGCAAGATGTTGCTGTTGGAACACGGATAGTAAATGTAAGGTTGTCACGTTTGTAGAGCATATAGCTGACAATCCTTGGAGTTATTTTCCTTTGAATTTTCTCCTTCTGACTCTGTCATGCTTGTAGATCTCCAGGATGGGGAACTTGTACATGGAGAGAACTTTAGTCTCTTTGGTGCAATGTCTGCATTGGAAGTAAGAACCACATTATTCCTGTTATTTTGATTTTGTTTCCCCTCTCTTCTGTCTACTGTGTATAGTGAGTTTTGAGGCCCCTTATGTAATTGTTTCTTTTAAATTATTATTTTGTGCAAATAGCTGTTATTATGTCTATGCTTGGAAATCTGGTTATGCACTTTTTTTTATGAGAAGCGGTCTTTGGACAGTTTCTTCTTGATCTGGTTGCATACTATAATACTTTGGAGGTTGGGCTTATTTAGACCAAGAAGGTCTTCTGACTGGTCGTAGTTTTATTGGAACTACAACACTCAATGCAGCTATGCTGATGAACACACTTGCCAACTGAAAAAAAAAACCTGAAGCATGCTTCTTACAAGTTATAACTTCAAGTTCCAAAACTCTAGAAGGATCAAAAATACAATCATATTCATTACAATACTAGAGAAATTAGAGGACCAGATGAGATCAACCTTTTAGAGAGTTTATGTCTTTGTTCTGCAATTCACAAACATGGTTTTCTTCGAATTACCTGTGATGTTGTGCTCTGCCTGGAATACAATCATAAAGTTGAAAGTACCAGATACTCCTAAAGGCATACGGCATACCATGAGAGGAACTTCCTTGAGCAATACCTCACTACTACTGTACACTATTCTATAACAACTTTGCAAGTTTCATAACAACTAAGGCAACTGTTTTCTGTTATAGAATTATAGGATTTTGTGTTTATTTCTTCAGTGCATCTTGAGTTGAGCATTTAGCGAGTTGATTGATGGATCAGCTATTTTTTTAATATGTTGCTTACTTTTAGTTCTCAGTGTCTATTCCATCCTAATATAGATAATGGATCCTAAAATGGATTCTGGAATTGAGAAAAGTGGATACTACTCCATTGAGGAAGCCATAGAAGATGGTATTGCCCCAGTTCCACTTAGTTTGGACAGAACACTTGACATTCAATGCACTCTTGATGTCATGGATCATCTTTTCTCATGCGAGGTACTTCAGTGCTACCATGGATCTAATATTTTTGGCTGTCTCACTTTGACTAAATTAGTATGATTTAATACTTTTTTTCAGGCAACATGGCACAAGGGTCACACTCTAGCACAGACTGTCTTTACATGTATCTACCTTATGAGAATGGAGAGAACTTCATCACATGCTATACTAAATAGCTTTTGCAGAATTTTGCGTGCTACTTGTTATGCTGTGGTTTCTGTTGTTTCTACTGCCCGAACGCATGAGGTATTTGCCACTTGGAAGTTCTCTACAGCCATTTTCATTGATCTTGTTTATCTACTACTCAGGCACAATTTGTCCTTATGTGTTAACATAGGAGTCAGGCATGTGGGTTTATTCCCATATTTTTTACAAAGGATTTTATGTCTTTCTATTGACAAAAGAACCTGCACCACAAACATATTGTATGAAGTCAGACCACCTCATTATGTGTGAATAAGTAAATTAAATACACCATTTTTCATCCATTTGCTTGTGGAGATGTATATAGAGTAATATGTTTGCATTCCTTCTGTATTATACATTAACAGGAAAAATCTGATCTGTGAGTTGCAATGCTGTCATTAATCTGTACTTTTGTTCACTATATCAACCAAATCGTTGTGAAATTCCAAAGATATATTATTCTGGTAAGCTTCATTAGGACTGGGTACTAGTACCATGAGCAGTCCTTGTGTATATTGATATAATCTTGTCAGGCTACTGATGAATTTTGCATGTGAAGTGTGCTAATCTGGGACCTCAAAATCTTTTGATAAGGTGCACATGATAACAAGGGACAGTTATAGTATTTCAGATTCAAACTAATTACATAACTATACACCACTTCTACTGCTTTTATTGGGTGGCTAAATCCGGTACTTTAGGGTGCTTTGTTGATCAAGATCTGCTCATATAACTCATATGAGGGCATGAACATGGTATCCTTACAAGTATCAAATTTGGGTGCTATTTAGTCCTGTTAACATAAGACCCAGTTATCTTTTCTTTAATCCTTATAATTCCACTTGTTATATAAGATACAATTCCAATGTCTTTCTAGGAGGAGGACCTCTTTACTATGTCTTTTGGGCTGCCTTTAAGAGATGAAGGTGATGAAAAGTGCTTGTCAATTCTTAACTCAGTTGAAGAGACAATATCTCGTCAATTACGCGCTTGTAAAGCCCAAGCATTGTCCAAGAAAAAGACACTAGAAGGTACTTGCATGCCATATGCAAAAATCTTTAGACAGTGTGTATCGTTTCGCACTCATGCAATCGTGTTCCTGTTACAGTCCTCTAGTGTCATTGTCCTCAATCCTAGCTTCAGTGGTATTGGAAGACTTGAAACTGACACATTATGTTCAATAGTTAGTACTACATATTAATTTTGGGGAAAGATGAAATGTAGCTAGCTATTGCTCAATTTGGAAACGTGCAAACTAAATTATTTACTTCCTCCATTAATTTGTCATGGGCTTATGGCTGTAAAGCTGAACTTTGATTATTAGTTTCTTTCACGAAGTTGAGAAGTGTGGGCACCTTATTGAAGAAAACAAAGGAGTTCCTGGGCATACTTTAAGTTTCTGAACTGTTTGGTGCTTGCATCTTAAAATGCATGTCGATTAGCTTCTGAATGGCTGTCAAAAAATAAAAGGGAAAGGGAAGCAATTAGCAATTTAATTTCTTTCAGTGTTTAATATGTTTGAACTTTTGCAGGATGTGGGTTTTACCCTGCTGTGATATATTTCATAAAATTTATTGCTGCAGGTCTTGAATCCCTGCAGGACAATCCTGATCTGGAAGAGGATTACTGCAGAGCGTTGTTATGCAGATTACGTTTTCATAAGGTCTCAACCCATTTTCCTATTCAATTAATTGTAAAAATGATTTATTAATTCCCTCATGGCAGATACTTGAAAAATGTATATCTAGAAGCAGGTTATTTTTGTATGTTTATGGATGCGTTGTTAACTGTTATGTTATCTCTTGTCATAAAACCAGCATATAAAATGGCTGAACCCGATAACCGACCTAACACCACATCAAAGAAATTTTGTTTGGTTTATAACAATGATCAATGATGTATTATGAGTATCCTGTTGCATGGTAAGGGCAATTGGTTAGTTGTACTAAAAATAGTAGTTTCAGACTAATTGAGGATGACTCCAGGATAGAAACCAATGATATTTGAAATGTCTATAAAATCTGTTTGAATGTTTATTTTCAAATGAAGAAAAAGGGAAATGTTTTGCTTGCAATTCCATTGTTCTTTAATACAGTGTCAGCCACTAATGCATTGACTTCAATTATCGTTTGTTGATAATACTTATCTAACAAAGAGGATTTTTTTTTACTGAAGGTAGCACATGAGTTTATAAGTAAAGGTTGAGTAAAGACAATAACCTTTCAGTTGTCAATGATGATCCCAAAAATGATTCATAAGAAAGTATTTAATATTGATTTCCCAATGTCTTCACTCTATTATGTGGTTTTGTGTTTGTGCAGCATTTCTACCATGTTGTTACGTGCTTGAGGAAACCTCATGGAAGAGGATTGGAGTTGGCACGGAAGCATGTTGCATCATGTTTGACTGAGCTCAGTTTGATGCTCAAGTCCCAAGATTTCCTCAAGTCACAGTCCAACAATACATTGCAACAAGGTGATGAAATCTGCACAACTGCATCAGGTGTTCATCCTGTTGGCTTTGATGCTAGCTTAAACAGCAGGCTTCTGAGTCCAGCACCACCACGCGCAGTCAAAATACTTAGCTGGAGCGATGTAAGTTCAGAATTTTGCCATAGTTTACTGCTTAAATTCCTATCTATTGCTGTATTTCTTATCGATATACCTTTCCAACTTCAAAATGATGTTTTAACTGTAACATTCAGGCAATCAGGTACTTTGAGAAGCTTTTGCGTGATCTAGATATCATTTGCTCTTCACCACTTGATCCGGTGCTTGAGAATGTGCTTCACTTTGTTGTACAGTTCCAAAAATCAGTACCAGATTTGGTTCCTAGAGCATTTCTTCAGGTGGGTCGTACTTACGACTGCAGACATAAACTTCTGTGGAATATAACTAATATGTTCTTCAGTGTTTCAGCATCTGCTTTGCACTATTACTATGATATCTCACTGATAAAAATGCCTGCTATGATGAAACGTGTGCCTGATATCTTAGATTTAGAAATATTATGGAGCTTTATTGTTTATCTTGTCATCTGTTTTACCATCGCATGTCTTTATGTACTATTATTCAAATGATAGATATGTAAATTACTATATTTACATATGAATCTTTGCTCCTCATTTGTGGACTGTTTGAAACTGCAGCTAATTTGTTAGTTGTTCCCTGTTAATTGTGTCCTATTTTCTGTGTTTAGTTATGACTTTAGACCTTTCAGGAATTGTGCACCATCTACTTTTGCTTATATCTTTCCTTAGATTCGACTAATGTGAATTGCTAATTGCTTCAAGCTGAACTCATTATTTTGGATGATTCTCCTTTTCTTCAGTTGTGCGTTTTCTTATAGAAGCAGAACCCGATCCTGCCCACATATAGTTGAGAGTTCCTCTCTTTAGTCTATACAACCACAGCAGAATTAATGTTTCTTTCTTATGTTAACAATAATGCGAAAATGACTTTGAAGCAGACCTTATTAGTTCAAGATGGCAAGCTTTATGGTCGGGACTTGTCTTGTGATGTGATTTCAAGGGCTTTATCATTACCAGATATTATAGGAGATAAGGAATTCCAGATGAATGAGTTTGTGGTGCAGCTAGGTCAGGTCAGCCACCAGAACAATTTGCTTCATGATTGCTGTATCTCATGCAGTCATATAAAACTATGCCTAAGCATGTCTCTGATTAAGTGCATTAATGTCCTTGTAGTTGGTTATCAATTTGCTTAAAATTCTTTGTACGAACACTGCATGGCAACGGCGCAAGCTTGGGAAGAGTTTGCAGGACTGGAGTACCATTTCCATACAGGTTTGTGTCTTTGTGAAACAAATGCTGTTATTACCTATTACTTTTTTCCTTTTATAGCATGCATAAGTAACAAATGGTTGTATAGCGATGCAAGTAGCCTGAGTTGGCCGTTCTATTGGCCTACTATAACGCTCATGTCTTGATTTAAAAACTGATTGATGTTTCAAGAACCACAAAGAACAGAGCATGCAAATGTGCCGTGGAATCATTGTTGACTTCCACCTATTGTTAGTTCCTTTTTGGTTTGGGACTGAGCATCCCTTGTTTGTGATAACATGAATAACTCTTCTTTGTTTATGTATGCATGTGTAGCCCTTGCGCTTGTAATATTTTGCGCTTACAGTTTTCCTTGATCAAGATATCAAGTATAGCTCTTGCACGGATAAATTATAATGTTTTGCGGCCACGCGTATTGCAGCTGGAACTTGCGTTGAAAAGAGAGTTCGGTGAAACTAGAAATGTCTTACCCCATGAGGTATTTGTGGCTAAAGTGCCTGTTGTGCTACATTTGTTAATTGCCATTTGTTTTGCATGATTTAACATACATCTCGTGGTGGTGCAGAACATGTGCATGAGAGTATCAAAGCAACTTCTGGTTTGGACTCAGGAACATACTTATTGGGTTGCTTATCGGTTTCTCATATTGGGTTTTGAACTCGACCTGTATTCGCCAAGTGAATATTGTATGGTGTACTGGTACATGTACGTGGTCCTCATGAAGTTGATAGAGCAGATGCAGTTACGAATCCTTGCTAGTAATGAAAACTGTAAGTTATGATATCTCTCGTAGACTTGTGACTATTTTAGATTCTTAGTTTCGTAGCTGCATGAGGTACTTGTAGAATCGAAATTTAGCAGGGTTGTCGTCACCATGAAAATGATCTTATAGTTTCCTGTCTTGCAGCATTAGTATGTATATCAGATACCAACATATTTAAAGTTTTCCATGTTGTATGTCTTAATGGTTCATGTTAGCTGTATTTTAGAATTTCTATGGAAAATGAAGAAATAACTTTTGGGAACAAGTCTAGAAAATGGAGAACATACTTGGCAAAACATGCGGATCCATTCCTCCTGTCTCATAGCTCATATTGATCAATATATTTACCATCCGAGAAATCTGATATTCTGATGGCCTTGCTGTTAGAAACAGTACCCAATAGCCTGCATGGATGAATTGATCCAGAGGGCATAAGCTGAAGAGGAGATAAAACAGAACAAATTATGGAAGTACATTAGCAGAAAACATCATGTTCTTGGGGCTCCAAATTATGAAGAACCTTTTATATAGTGCCATGTTCCAAATTCACAAAATTTCATGCAATTAATATTTTCTTGCCTGGTTGTTAGCAAAGTGTTATTTTCTTTACACTTCTGGTTGCATGTTCAGCACGAAGAAAAGGGAAAAAGAAGAAGGATCATTCAAAAGACTCTTCACGGGATACGGCATTTCCGTCCTCCTGTCTATTGCTTCAATGTTATGTTTTACTTTCGGAAGGACTTTCGATGGTACTTACATACTCCCTCCATTCTTTTTTATGTCATTTCAGAAACTTGCTTTTGTTCTCAAACAAATGTTTTTTTAGGATTTTTGGGCAGCATTTTCCCAGTAGTCCCTACTAAAAGTCATTGGAACTTGAAACTGGAGTTTATAGCATTGAAGAGGGGTAAACATGCCAAAGAAGAAGAATTTTTTGTTAGTCCATTAGTCTTTTGGGTTGGACGCTAAGACAACATATAACAAAGAAGAGAACGATTATGTAAAAAACACAGTTCCCTAATGAACATAATTGAACAAAGAATAGATTTTAGATTTTTAGTACTGCCATACCTTTTTACAGCTATATTTTGTTTCAAATGCAGATGTTGGCTGCCCTAAGGAATGAAAGCAATTCATTCCAGTTACCAAGCATCTTCAATAGTGAGCAAGAGGTGGGCGGGGTTTAGCATTCTAAGTTCTGATATCCTTTTAAATATTGTTTAAACGTGTCTGACAAATTTTTGTCATTCTTTCCAGAGATTTATTCAGCATTTCGACCTTCTCCAGAAAGCACATCTTCCTGAGCACATTACCTACTACAGTTTTAGGGAATCTGCTTCCCATGCATCCATAGCAGTGAGTTTCTGGTCCTAAAATCGTCTTCTATCAGTTTTCTCCTATTCTTATTTTAAGGTTAACTTCATTTTTTTTCTGGTTGCAGGATCTGATGAAGTATAATTTTTTTAAAGAAATCCATAAGATAACCCCGTCCTTGAGGGGCAGTTTTGCAAGTGAACCAGAAAAGCTTGCAGAAATCCGCCAGATAGAGCAGGTGGCTGAGCACAATAGAATAGCCCTAAACATCATCAGTCAAGTCGGAGCTGGTGATCCATCCCTGAGAGTTTCATTTGAGTTTACACACCACCCTCACTTTGCAGTCGCAGTTGTAAAGAGATCATAGTTTCCTCTCGAAGAAGAGCCAAAGTTTTCCAACTTCATCTTCATATCAATGGCAGACGAGTCAGCTCCAACAAAAAATGCTGTCTTGTTCATTGGTTCGTCCGTCTCCCTTATGTGCTTTAGGTTGTACAATGTACACCATGTAACAATTTTGTAGACAAGGAAAGAAAAACAAAGTTGCCTAGTCACTAGGTTTATTCTGTTAAACAATTTTTGAGATGTTTATTCAGCTAAACACGATTATACAAATGCTATGTAATTCCAGCGAGAAACAGTTGCTGGCAAATTCAGTTCAATTCATGAGCCTTTTTTTTTACCTTGCAATATTTTTCAGGCGCAAAATGTTTATCATTTTTTTTTTACCTGAGTATATGCATTACCATGTTTTCATTGCAAAGCATGACCATCAACAACTTCCATGTAACAAATGCTCTGATTTCTGAATGTTGTGTTGCTGTGGTACATGCGGCAGGCCAACTGAGGGATTGAGAATTAAGCACGTCGGTCAATCCAACTTCATAAATCCGTTGTCTTTGTCTGTGAACTAAAACGGAGCATATCTGCAGGCAAACAGGCGAGCGGAAGAAATTCAGAACCATCTTAATTAAGGCCCTTTTGAAACAGAGAAATGGTAAAATACAGAAATATAAAAAACACACAATTTTAACTGGAATGTACTCCCTCCTTTTGTAAATATAAAGCGTTCTTATTTTTCAGTAAAG
Organism: Oryza meyeriana var. granulata; assembly: GCA_003991445.1. Classification (NCBI taxonomy): domain Eukaryota; kingdom Viridiplantae; phylum Streptophyta; class Magnoliopsida; order Poales; family Poaceae; genus Oryza; species Oryza meyeriana. Next base: position 180,671 of record RYFJ01002606.1, read on the forward strand.
TCAATATTTAAAATTTTTGACTAATAATTAAACTAAAAATATGAGTTTAATTTCATATAAGTAGTATCACTAGATTCGTATTTGATAAGATTTTTATATGATATTAATTTTGTGGTTATTGATAATATATTATAAAAAACTAATAGTTAAAGTGTAATATTGAAGACCACGTAAAAATCTAATATGGCTTATATTTCTAAACAGAGAAGTATATGCAAAATATAGGATTACAAAACACAAGAAAAATATAAAAATAGCCACTTGGATAGACCACATGAAAAACGAAGAATCGAATGAGCCATAGGAATTTCTCCTAGAGGTTGGAGCTCCTGTTAAATTTTCTCTAAAATCTAAGTCATTTCAAGAAATTTCATAGAATTTAAGAAGCTCCGATCCTTATTTTAAAGGGTCAAATAGAAAAAAAAATCGCTGTACGATTTGGATGGTACAAAATTTCTTGGGGGGAGGGGGGGTGGCGCGCTCAGCAGCTCTTCTAGACAGTTTGACTTTGATATAGACTTCTCCCATGGACCCAACCTATTGACGCATAAGCTTCTTTGACTTTGGTAACGTACGTTTTGCAAATTTCACCTCTGAACAGCTGACTCTGTTACAGAGCAGCCCTTCTTTGACTCGGAATTGCCTTGTGCGTTTCTGACCTTTCTTTTCTGCATTCTCTTCTGGTGCATGTATACTACTCCCTCCGTCCCAGAATATAAGAACCTAGGATCGGATGGGATATTTTCCTAGTACAACGAATCTGGACAGAGGGCTGTCCAGATTCGTTGTACTAAGAAAATGTCCCATCCGGTCCTAAATTGTTATATTCTGGGACGGAGGGAGTATTTATTATCTATATCTTCCTGCATCTTCGTTAATCTCTTGGATGCAGCAGATGATTGGAAGGAAGCCCGTGGTCTTTATTTGTATTTCTCATAGACATCAAAAAAACATTTGAATTTGAATAATATATCGCTTTATATATATAATAAAACACACAAGTACACCCTCTGTCCAGATTCGTTGTACTAAGAAAATGTCCCATCCGATCCTAAATTGTTATATTCTGGGACGGAGGGAGTATTTATTATCTATATCTTCCTGCATCTTCGTTAATCTCTTGGGTGCAGCAGATGATTGGAAGGAAGCCCGTGGTCTTTATTTGTATTTCTCATAGACATAAAAAAACATTTGAATTTGAATAATATATCGCTTTATATATAAAATAAAACACACAAGTACATGATTGCAAAACTCCAACGAGTCGAAGTTTCGTAAGTTCGGCGAGAGAGGAAGATGCTCAATTGACCACGTGAGAACATGCACCGCCCTGATAGAACTTTCCAACTTACTCAACTCCGAACCCTGAAAAATTTTGCGAAGGGATCGTAGCTTGTGCATCTGTCGGCGTCGCCATCACCTACGGGAAAAAAGGAGCAAGCTTTGCGTTCTTGCAGAAGCAACGGAGAGCAGATTCGCAGATTCGATCGGACAGAGCGTCAAATGCAGGTCCCCCGAGCACTAATCCCGGCCGGTTGCCAGTAGTGGCAAGCCGGCCGGCGACCCTTTCCTCATCTTCGCCGCCGTCGTCGTCTGTCGTCGCCGTGTTGCGATCGAAGAGGTGAAGTGGCAGCAAAAGCCAGCCATGAACTTCACTTCGAGAGAAAAGAGGAAGAAGCGATGTGAAAATTGCCATGGATAAGAGGAAGATTAGGAGAGAAGCTTATGCATGGGCATTAAAGAAAGAGAGGCATTTGGTCAGAGCGGGGAGGCTGACGCGAGGGAACACGTGTGCGCCAGCACGTGACCACGCGGCGAATTCGCCTCTTTCCTTCCGCTTCCGCCTACCTCTCCTCACCTAGCTCACACGACCAAGACCTCTTCTTCTCCTCTCCTCTCTTTTCTCACTTCTCAATTCTTGTCCTGAGGAGAAAGAAGAAGAACCCAACTGCATCTTGCCTGCGTACTGCTCTTACAGCTCCGGCGACTCTGCAAGACTGGCCGGCCATCTCTCCTCTTCGGTCTTCCCTTCCACGGCGGTGCCACCTTTTTGTTTCTCTTCGTCAGGTTTGTTCATCTCTGAACATGTTCGGCAGAATCAGTTTGATACATCTCTTTACCTTTTCGTTTCTGAAACTCTCTTTGTTGTTGCGACTTGCGGCTAATGGCTAGTACAGATTGTTGCCAAGTTGATCCTATACTTGGGAATTCAGTGCGTTTCTTTTTCTTTCTTTCTTTCTTTTTTTTTGCTCTTGCTTTGTTTCTTTCTGCAGCTTGTAACGAACTGTTGGTTTAGAGCAACTCCAAGAACTGTTCTTGTTTTGTTGTGCAGCCCATCTTTTTTGGGGGTGTTTGTTTAATCGGTTGGTAATCTTTCGCGGTCACAGCTAATTTTGAATCATTTTGAGTTTCTTGTTTGCCTAGTATTTGTGCCGTTTTTTAGGATGCTGTTGCAGAGACGTTTCTATCTTCTCTGTACGTTGGCTGAGTCCACGAATTTGGTGGAAATTTGTTCTCTTTTGCCCCGTTTATTTATGGCTCTTTCTGATCGCCCTGATTCTTCTCACATCGTTTTCTCCAAAGAGAGTAGTCTCTGTTGTTCCTATGCTTTGTTGCCTAGATTGCTACAGAGAAGCTTGTCTCTGGTGAGCCTACCTTGGTTTATTAGCCCAGTTCCTCTTTGCCCAATTTATTCAGCCACTCTTTGTTCTGAACTTCTGAATAACATAAATGCTTAATCATTTGGATTTCTTCTTCTTCTTCTTCTTCTTCTTCATACAAATCATTTTGTATCTTTTAGAAAATCGATGATATCGGCAACGATTGATGTTTTTTGTTTTGTTCATTTTTTATCTTGTTAAACAGCATGATGTGTTGATTCCTTGCAGCTTAATCAGGCCATCAGCTAGGAGCACTCTGTGATACAGAAAATGGCCGGTGGCGGCACGAGCATTAGGAAGTATGTTGGAGCCCTCAAGGACTCGACAACAGTAAGCATAGCAAAAGTGAACAGCGATTATAAGGTAGGAATGATCATAATGTTTAGACTCTTGTTCCAACAGTAAAAAATGGTTTTGATCATCTTTGTTTGTGCTCTTTGTAACAGGAACTGGATATTGCTATTGTGAAGGCCACAAACCATGTTGAGAATCTAGCAAAGGAGAAGTACATAAGAGGTGGTCACTCAATGCTTCTCTGAACAACAACACTGATTTTCTACTGAAGGATGAGAACACTAGTTCCCAGTCATGTTTACTCATGTGCTTTGGTGTTTGCAGATATCTTTCACCATCTTTCTGCTGGAAGGCCCCGAGCAGATGTAGCATATTGCATCCGTGCCCTTGGTAGACGTCTTTCAAAGACACGCAATTGGGCGGTATGTCTACTACACACTTTCTATAATTGCCTCCCTGAGTCTAGCATATCAGCATCTAGCAGGAATTATTGAAAATATTGCATATTGATGTCAGTGCTGTTTAACCTTTCATTCAATGTCCTGGCAAATGATTTTGTTTATCTGTACCTGCTTCTGTTGACAACATTTTTCTGGCCCCATTAAACAAAGTGACGGCATGATCTTGTTCTTTTGAATTTTTGTTGTCAGGTTGCACTGAAGACTTTGATTGTCATACACCGTGCCCTTCGGGAAGTCGATTCCACTTTCCGTGATGAGCTTATTAGTTATGGAAGATCCAGTACACATATGCTTCATTTGTCCTACTTTAAAGATGATTCTAGTGCAGAAGGTACTAGCTGCTTTTTTAATTTCACCGTTTTCCAGGATCCTAGTATTGGAACTTATCATAACTTGTTCGCTGGTGCAGCTTGGGATTATTCTGCATGGGTGCGCAATTATGCATTGTACTTAGAAGAGAGACTAGAATCTTTCCGTGTACTGAAATATGACGTTGAAACAGATCCACCGGTAAGTGATGTAATGCGAATCACATTGGATTTTTCTTCTTCTCTACTGTGGACCATGGTGTGCATAAAAAGTGTTTGTTTGTTGAACATATTTGTTTTAGGAAGACTTACTTTGGAAGTCAGAACCGCATGAACCAGTGATATGAGGATTTAGATTGTCACTAGAAAAAAAAAAGATTTGCCATACTATCTTCTTGGAGGATTATGTGCATTATATAGTCAAATCTCTTCCAAGTTCCAACCTAGTGTTGTGTGTTATATTTGCATTCATGGAAGAATCAGAATTATGATCTGTAGTATAGGATGTCAATGGGCTACTTTAGCAGTTTATGACAAATATGTTACTACAGAGAACACGAGACCTCAACACGGTTGGTTTGCTTGAACAACTGCCAGCATTGCAGCAGCTTCTTTTTCGGCTACTTGGTTGCCAGGTGATTCATTATTTATCACCGTGTAAAAGAATGTTGCAATTTATATACTTCTGAGAAGTCATGAGATTTTAAAGGTGCCTTGCTAACCTTTTTTCAGCCACAAGGGTCATCACCTTATAACATCATAATCCAGCATGCCTTTTCCATGGTGAGGATTCAGAAAATATACGAGTGCGTACTAGAGTGAATAATCTGAGTATTCCTTGACATTGTTTTCTGTGTTTGATGGAAGGTTGCTCTAGAGAGTGTTAGGATCCATACAGCTATCAACGATGGGATACTCAATCTGGTTGACAAGGTAACAATAACTAGCTTATTGATAAATATCCGCTTGCACGTTTTTTATCATTTCTCTTAATCCATTGACAACCTTTGCACAATGCAGTTCTTTGATATGCAAAGGGATGATGCTATTAGAGCCCTTGATTTATTTAAAAGAGCAATTAACCAGGTCAATCTTCTTTTATCTACTGTTAGCCAAATTATTATTTCTTTCATTTTATTATTTAATATATATTCTACCCCAGAAATTTTGCATTGGGTGACTACATAACATGTATCCGTTCCTAAAGTTGTTCCTTTTCTATTTGAACAGGCGGGACAACTTTCAGAATTTTATGAAGTGTGTAAAACCATACATATTGGGCGTGGCGAGAGGTTCTTAAAAATTGAACAGGCATGATTGGAATTCCCATTATATACTTTGTTTTTATTTTTCTTATGATTTTAACTTGTCGATATCCTATTGAACATATACAGCCTCCCACCTCATTCCTGCAAGCTATGGAGGAGTATGTGAGAGATGCGCCCCTTGCTTCAATAAACCAAAGAAATCAGGTTTGGATCTACTAAAATTACTAATGCATGGACCTCAACTAGTTTCTATGTATTAAATACTAAAAAATTATATATGTATTTAATGGAATGCTTTTGGGACGTTTCCTATGTTATTAGGCTGTACCAGCAATAGAGTACAGAAGAAAACCAGAGGATGAAGAATCATCAAGTTCAGCTCCTCTGCCTCCTCCTCAAGTATCAACTTCAGAACCTGAACCTGAACAAGAGCCAGCTAAAGAAGTCTCACCCATACCCGAGCCAACTGATTTGCTGGTAATATTCCATGTTGCTGCATACTGTTGCAATCTGCAAGTTAGCTTACTTTGAATTGTCGTGATAATTTCTTCTTCACTTGATAGGGGATGAACGAACCGACCCCTGACACGTCAGAAATCGACCAAAAGAATGCTTTGGCCTTAGCAATTGTTCAATCAGGTCAACATCTTGCCGATGCACTTCAGTTATTTCCTCACCAAGTAAAAGAAACAAAGCAAATCAAGTACTAAAATGTATGCCCCTGAATTTTTTGGTGCAGACAATGCACCTAAAGCCGCTGCTCCTCCTACTACTGAAAACATGGCCACTAGCTGGGAGTTGGCACTCGTCACTGAACCCAGTTCAAATGGCAATGCTGTTACTTCTAGCAAACTGGTGAGCTCATATATATTCCGAGAAATTCATCTACATTTGATTTACTTTAATCCTCTGAACTCATAACACTTAACCCGAAACAGGCTGGTGGGCTGGACTTGCTCACCCTTGACAGCTTATACAACGAGGCGCACCGACAAGCGCAACAGAATGCGAGCTACAACCCCTGGGAGGCAACTCCAGCATCTGGCCCAATGATGCAGCAGCAGCCAATGCACAACCCATTCTACGCCTCTAACGCCATTGCTCCACCCATCAACGTGCAGATGGCGGCCATGGCGCAGCAGCAGCAAGCGTTCATGCTCCAGCAGCAGCAGTTGATGATGATGACGACGACGACGACGACGACAAGGCAGCCGTATGGTCAGCAGCAAGCCTCTTCTTCCAATCCGTTTTCTACTGCATACATGCCTGCCGGCGTTCACCCGTATGGTCAAGGGATGCAGCTCCATGCCGGCAATGCGTACACATATTCAGGGACAGGGATGATGTAGTTTGACACATCATCTGCTGTTTGTTTGGCAGCTTTGTTTTATATTATTTTTTCATTTTATTGTATTTTTTTTCATTTCATCGAATGTGATTTTAGGAGGATTAGATCAGTATAAGGGGCCCGGTATAGCTGTCGAGATGAGCATAGCCGTTGAAGTTTTTTTTCGGCTGTTTTCTGACAAAGAGGGCTCTGTAACCTTTGTTTCATGTGAAGTTGTGAAGGATTGTACATTGGATTATCGGAATCAAATGTGCCAACTGCAGCTATTTCTTCTGAAATATAGATGTAAACGAACATTGCGTTCATGATTGGGCGTTACTTGGTCGCCAGAACTGCCCGTTCCAACAAACAAGCGTCAGAGGCTCAGAGCAGAACAGGGTAGGTTTGATTCAGATATCAGAGCAGAACAGGCCACCCCGTGCCGCTACAGTTAATGGAGACAAGCTAGTGTCTATATCAACTTACGTCTATATCAACTTACCGCTGACAACGGAGGAGGAGTAACTTGGTATCGAATAATTAAGAACATACGTGAGCACGTTGAGATAGAACACAAGGTTGAAAGTTGAAACCACGCACCCTTGCCACTACACCAGCAAAAGTAAAGTGCGTCTCACATCTTATCAACTTCCCGTATTGACAAAGTCGCAAAACCATTCATGATTCAAGTCAAAATCAACGGAAGACCATAATCGTCATACACCGAGATTTCAAATTTGTACATGCGATCAGACCTTGTAGGCTCACACTGTTGAATGGGACCAGGAGCCAACGCTTCGATAGTATCTGTACAGAAGTTTACAGCTGGTGGCAAGAGAACTACGTACCGATCAGAACACGCTGGTGTACTCGTCTTCGCCGTTCATCTGAATGAACCACAAGATCGCGACGCCAAAGACCACAAAAGAGGACAGCTCCATCGTGAGTGCCCCCCATCCAATAACACCGGCATGCTTCAGGATCGACGGGATGGCGATGCTCCCCACTATTGATGCACCCGTCAAGAATTTTGTGAAATTCACCCAACTGCAGTGGAATCAGATCAGTGTGAAACAAAGAAGGATTTTTAAGTGGACCTCCCCCTAACAAGCAATAACAGGATGTGATTGCTCAAGTCAATAGTCAAATGGTCATGCCTATAGAATTACATAACCAGTAAATGGATCGCACAGATTCCACAATATAAACAGTCATTTCTGGATCTCTAATTTGAGAATATTTGTCAGGAATTTTATTAATTGAGAACTGCTAGTAGTGCCATGAGTGCAGGTAGCAAGGAAAGGTAAAAATGAAATAGCAATAACTGCCGGTAAGGAAGGATCATCACTTACGCATCTCCATCATTAGACATCATTGAGAGGCTATTGGAGCCCAGGAAAAATATGAGGGGCATTGGTAGTATGAGGTACATAAGAACTGCAGAAAATGACATTGTCAACTTATAAGTTCCACCATAACAATTTTGAAAAAAAAAAGAGAGGAATATTGCTAATGTAAACAAAATTTTGCAACCTGTTAACATTGGCCACCAGTTGTTATACAGAGCACAGGCCTGAAGATGATGAAGTCACAGGATTTAGTTAATGATCAGAAAAGATAAAAAAATAATAAGTTGGTGCGGAGATAATAAACTTGGATGCTTACCAGAATCTGCAATACAATTCCACCAGAAACCAGTATTGCAAGAAGCGCAAGTCTTCCACTGTGCAAACATGTTCTCATACTACGTGATAGCGCCATTATTTCCTTTGCTGCTGTTCAGATTCAGTTTCTGTAATAGAAAAAGGTAGACAAGCAATGCATTATTTTGAAGTGAAATAAGAAATACATTATAGATAGTACATGGAGTGCAACCCAAACATTGCCACTGGAAACCACCTCGAATATAATAGTAAATTTTGCCTCAGCCAACTTATCACAAAGCAGTTGTGCAAGAAGAGTATGCTCTTTTAACTGACGAATTGCCACAGGTCCCCAGCTAAAAGTACAAGAGTATGATTCCAATCGATCAAATTTCCCAGCTAAAGAATTAAGGTAAATAGAGAATAGAGGTTGAAAATCACAACAATATGGTTGTTGAGTACAGAACAGGAATCCACATCTAGAGTGATGTTCTCAACTTAGTCTAAGAACCAGTACCAGATACCAGTCCTTGTTTTCAGTTTGCCTTTAGCATATGAACTGGTCATACTTCTGTCAGACCCACACATGATTGCAGACTTGAAGGTAACAAAAACAGCCATGTGCAGCAAAAGTAATGCACAGAGCAAACCGCAATCGCCCCCAAGTGTGTTCATGTGAGCAGCATATTGTAATCACTACCAACTCTACAAGAATTGGCCCGGCAAAAGAAAAGGACTACAAGAATTGCTCATAAATGTGAACCTCCTAGATAGCTACTCGCAAGACAAGTACAACAAAACAGTTGTTGGTTGCTGAATACCGATACAGAAGAGCCACACACTAACAACTCGATCATAATTCCTACGCAACCTAGGTAATAATTCTTCTCCCCAGTCATCCAATTCGGAAATTCGATCATAGACTCAGATCTGATCCAGAAAAAAGGCCAACCAATCATTCTCCATGCAGCAACCTGCAGCGATTCAACCAGCAGCTAGGCAAGGAAGGAAGAATGGATGGGTGGAGTGGAGACGGATGCATACTGTGGCCGCGTCCCGCGGAAGCGCCCGAGGCGGCCGCCGCCGCCGCACGCGAAGGAAGGGAGGGCCCGGACGGCGACGCGCCGTCAAGTGGGTGCGGAGGCCGAGGCGGCGAGGAATTCCCGGCGTCGCAGGGGAGGGGCGAGCTGGATTGAAGGGTTGGTGTCGTGGCGTGGTGGACGGCCCAGCGCGGCCAAGGTAAATTAGTCGAGAATAATCGATGGATTAGCTGGCTAATCAAGGTTTCTCGAAAAAAAAGCTGGCTAATCAAGGAGAAAATACCGTTATATACTCCGTATGATGTGATGAATCGGCTATTTATTTAATAATTCAATTTGGATTTTTAAGTTTTAACTATTCCCGAGTCCCAATCCTTAGCTGCTGCAAGGAGGCATCATCTCGCGTCTTCTTCACCGGCTACATCACCTATCTTCACCGAAAGGTGTCCTGTTTAGCTGAGCTTACAGTAGTTGTATGTTTTTTTGAATTTTATCTAGGGTTTTTCTCTATCATCGGAGACGGACTTACCACACTCCAACGATAAGCAGCAATCCATAAAAACAAAATTTATTAAAAATTTAAATTATTATTTTAAATTTATTTGAATTAGTTAAAAATGCCATGGTATTATCATCATCATACCACAACCGTAATCGTGGTTATCACGGTGATTTTAAAAACCTATCAGCTTCCTCAAACAGTCTCAATTTTTAATTAGATTCTAATGATATATAATTATAAACAGAAAATATAAAAAAAACTAGAGGTATTTTTTTATATTATCATCGGCTGGCTTCTCATTGGCTGTCCTCCGAATGTTCTTGAGCTATCTCAATCAGGCCCTAATTAGCCCATGACAAGGCAAACGCACCACGGGAAACGTCACTTACAGGTGGGGCCCAAAAATAAGCGACACAAGGCTGTGTCGTCCAGTCTGCAACTGCATCGCCATCACATACAAAGCATGTCGAACCAACCAACCAAACCTCCGTTCCAAATTTCCATTCCTCCTCTGCTTCACTTGCACCCGACCACGAGGGAGAGGCGCGAGAGGCAAATGGGGAGGATCCCGTACGCGGCGGTGGCGCGTGGGGCGGTGGTGCTGGCGGAGCACGGCGACGCGGCGGCAGCCGCCTCCAACGCCGGGGCCGTCGCGCGGCAGGTCCTCGACCGCCTCCCCGACGGCGGCGGTGCCGCCGACTGCAACGTCTCCTACACGCAGGGCCTCCATGTGTTCCACGTCAAGCGCACCGACGGCGTCACCGCGCTCTGCATGGCCGACGACGCCGCCGGCCGTAAGTACGCCGCATATGTATTTATGTATGGCATCGATCAATGCGTCGTCATCTTGGTTGCCCATTTGCCCTGCTCGATCGTCTTCTCCGCCGCGAGTTTCTCGATCTGGACGAGATCAAAATTAGTAGAGCTCTGCCGCTCTCTCGTGTTTAGGATCTCGTCTCGATCAATGTAATGTGGGGGGTGGAGTGAGATTGAGCAGTGGGAAATGGGCATTTGTTTGATCATTCCAATTGCCGTTTCATGATGGATTGGTTGGTAGTGGTAGATGCGTTTGTTGATCAGAATTTCCCAGTTGCTTGACACTGGGATCGAACGCATTGGGACACTAAGAGAAACCACTTTTTATTACCACCTTTTCTTTTCTGGCTTACCACACACAGCACTCAAAAACACATACTCCTGTGATACTCCTATGATACTATCTGTAAAAGCAATACATTTTATGGTCTTTTCTTTTGGTGATAACTGTGTGTTTATCTTACATGTTGCAGGACGGATTCCTTTCGCATTTCTTGAGGATATCCATGGAAGATTTGTCAAGACATATGGTCGTGCTGCTCTCACTGCTCTTGCTTATTCCATGAATGATGAGTTCTCAAGGGTTTTGAGCCAACAAATGGACTATTACTCAAATGACCCCAACGCAGATAGAATATCTCGGATGAAAGGTGAAATGGATCAGGTACTGTCATGGGCCTAGGCATATACAAATTGAATTTCAGTTGACAAACTTATTTTTGACCCATGCATATACAGGCTTTGCATGTTAATCTTTACATCGTTCATATTTCAAGAGTTAAATTAGAGTTGAATATTGATGATGTCTCTTATAAGTTCAGAAAGATTGAGACAGAAAATATCCTATTTTTATTTGTTTGTCCTGGGCTTCTTGTCATAATTCTGAAGGATGTGGATTCTTTGGTGTTCTCTTGCAGGTCCGGAGTGTTATGATCGATAACATTGACAGAGTACTTGAGAGAGGTGATCGCTTGGAGCTATTGGTCGACAAGACTGCAACTATGCATGGAAACACTATGCGATTTAAACGACAAGCTCGCCGTTTCAGAAACACCATCTGGTGGAGAAATGTCAAGCTCACGTACGTAAATTTCTGCTAAGTACTCACTTGCCCTTCGATTTGCCTACTTGCATTAATAATTTTCGTTTTCATGCTACCGAAACTTATTAGTGAGCTCCGAACTGCATAGTCGTGCATTTGTAATCCTAAACAACAAAAACATTATTGCAGACACTAAAATAAATTATTGAGTGCATGACATCATCTTGTTGCATGCACATACTCCTATATGTTAAATTAAAAAACAAAGTGCAGGTTGTCAATTCAAGTATTTGGATTGACACTGACACACTCGTTAACCATGATAATTCGACTTCATCTTAATCATTTTATATGTAATAATTCTCATATGAATATGTTTCTCCCATCCTTTGCAGAGCCGCACTGATATTCATCCTACTGGTTATAATATACATAGGGCTAGTATATATGTGCAACGGCTTCACCCTACCCTCTTGTATTCGATAAACCTTCTGAAGCGTCTTGTAAGAGAAGCTTTGTTGTTCCAATTTTTCTTCTAATATAATGGGAAAAATATTGCACTGCTTGATTTTGTGAATTTTGCACCATCGCTTCTGGAGGCTGACTAAGGGTGAGTTGGAAAGGGATTGAAAAACAACTTGTTTTTCTTTTCGTGAGCACATTTTCCAAACTGTTAAACGGTATGTTTTTTACAAAAATTTTCTATATAAAAATTACTTTAAAAAATCATATTAATCTATTTTTTAAGTTTAAAATAACTAATACTCAATTAATCATACGTTAATAGCTTACCTCGTTTTAAGTAATCTTCTACTCTTCCCTCACATTCAAACTATCCCTCACATTCAAACTATCCCTAATGTTGTTGCCATAATGCCATCCAACCACTTTAGCCACGGTTCACACGTATTGAAGCAAGTCGACGATTGCTCCCTGTAAACCGTCCCAGGAAGCATCCATGCCAGCCGAGTGGTCCAGTATTCTATTTCCAATTGTTTTGACACGTGACAAGCCAAACATATGTGAAAAGAGGGGAACAAAGCAAGACATGATTCGTACGATCACATCTTGAACCATACAAATATAAAAGGTAGTGTTACAAACAAACCAACAATTTTTGGACCGCGCATTTCCTTAGGCCTAATAACTCTCTCGGAAGAATTAAGCGTAATAATTTAAGCTGGACTTCTTTTTTGCTTGCACTTGTATGATCCCTTCGTTGAAATCTTCGTGTGTCACCTGCGTGAACAATAGATAGGGATCAGCCAAAGCTTATGATTGTTCCTAAATACAGTTGTACGTGCTTCATGATTGACAAAGTCACAGCAGCAATTTGGTACATGATAATAAATAGACCACTCGTGAAATCTGCAACGAAATACCAAACTGAAATGTGATGGGCTACAAATGGCAGAGGGATGTTTATTAGATCTAATGTTATCACTCTATCTCAGGCTCCTAACCATTTTATTTGCAGTATTCGTATTCCATTGTACTATGGGTTGATAAGGTCCAGCAAATCCCAAATATTTATCCCTGCATCTGTCAGAAGTTACCCAAACAGTCACAAGATCAGAAAGCAGCACAAACCTCTGTAGCATCTCGGCGTAGGGCAAGCATGCCTGCCTCTACACAAACGGCCTTCAGTTGTGCACCATTGAAATCGTCCGTAGATCGTGCCAACTCTTCAAAGTTGACATCAGGGTTTACATTCATTTTTCTTGAATGGATCTAGAAAAGACAACACAGAAAATAAAGATTGTTTTAGTTCTGGCAGAACAAGGTTTTATTTTTATTTTAATAAGGATAAACAGATCAGCAATTTTTGGAACAAGTGGCCAACACAGATTTCAGGAGCCATACTTGCAAGATTCTAGCTCGTGCTTCTTCCGATGGATGAGGGAACTCAATTTTTCGGTCCAGACGACCAGACCTCATCAAAGCAGGGTCAAGAATGTCCGCACGATTAGTTGCAGCTATCACCTGTAGTCACATGGCGCATCCAACCATTAGATAGATAAGATATCAATGAAGCATTCATAAAGTATTGATTCATAATGGTCAGCAGAAGCATGTCTAAAACTTCTCATTTTGCAATTAAACACATTTTCCATTCTAGAAGATTAATGAGTTCAAAAACATTTTGTGACAAATCATCATAACAATAACGATGAATGGTTTACAATTTGCAAATATTCAGACTGAAGAGACAAATAAACATGCTGACCTTTATCCTCTCATCACTATTGAATCCATCTAGCTGATTCAGCAACTCCAACATTGTGCGCTGCACTTCTCTGTCGCCACTAACTTCACTGCAGCAGAAACAAATTACGGTTTATTATACTGTGAACAATAATATATCTAGTTGCGTGCATTACAATAAAGACAAAGCTAAATGTACCTATCAAAACGCTTTGTTCCAATCGCGTCAATTTCATCAATAAAAATGATGCAGGGGGCCTTCTCCTTTGCAAGCTGAAAGGCATCACGGACAAGCTTTGCACCATCACCGATGAACATCTGGACCAATTCGCATAGACATTAGTATGTATCTAGCAGCATGCAGAAGAATCAATAAAGGAAGAAAACAAACACACTGGACCAAATCAATATTCTTCTAGATTGCAGTATTATAGGCTACAGAGGTAATGGTGGAAAATCAAAGTTCCAACATTCCATCTGATCCTTGTGCCAAGAGATAAAGTTATATGAGAGGACTAGTCGTAGGCTCGTAGCCCATCAAGCATGAAAAGTTTTCAATAATTGAAACAAAAGGCTTAGGGACCTTAGCATCTTTGAGTTTTCATACATTTGAATTTGCAGATGCAGGGATATCACATAGCTTTCAACAGCCTTATCACAGAAAGTAAGCTACCTGGACAAGCTGTGGACCAGCAAGTTTCAGAAATGTGGCGTTAGTTTGAGCAGCACATGCACGAGCCATTAGGGTCTTTCCAGTCCCAGGCGGTCCATACAAAAGAACACCTTTCGGAGGGCGAATTCCCAACTTCTGAAACCGGTCCTTGTGAGTCATGGGCAATACTATTGCTTCAACAAGCTCTTGAATCTGCATTAGACAATACAAAAGTAGAACATAAGAGAGCAGATAACAAAGAAGACTGATGAACATTTTTTAGCAATGGAAATTAACATACTGCTACTTACATAGCAACAGAATGGCAACCATCCTAATTAATGTTCGGATCTTTAAAGTAAATAAATACCTGTTTCTCAAGGCCACCAATGTCATTGTAATCCTCTGTAGGCTTTTCATCTACCTCCATTGCCTTCACCCGTGAATCATACTCTGACGGTAGCGTGTCTAGTATCAAGTAGCTGTCTTTGTTGACTCCAACCAAATCGCCGGGCTTGAGCTTTTCAGGGTCAACTAGTCCAATTACAGGAAGGAATATTGTCTGCAATTAAAGTAGTCAATAAACCCATGCAGGCATGAATACAAAGAAATTAATTGAGATGAGAAACAGTGTGTGCATGGCAAGAGTATTACACAACTAAGATTTAGGTTAAGTTGATATATTATGCTCTCTGTAATTGATGGTATCAATTATTCCCAAGTCCAAAGAGATCTTGAGCCAAAGAAAAACGGCGAATGAAATGCAAAGTGGTTTTGATTATCGGGAATTTCCAAAATATAAATCCAGTAAAAACTGGACTGCTTGTTTAACAGTTCATGGAAAAGGTTAATGAAGATGGCTACTGGTCAAGCAAGTTTACTTACTTGTCTTGTGGATGTCTTCAGAACAACACATTTTCCTTTCCTTTGTGAATCGAGATCAATGTTCGCACCATCCTCTTCAGCCTCGTCCTCGGGGTTCATTTCCAATATCTGAAACAGTTGACGAAATTGAAAGTCAGAAACTTGTGCGTTTGTCCAACTTTCTTGCGGAATTAGAACTATGAAAAATTCTGCTCTGACAACTCAAAAAGGCCCAAAACAGGTATATTTTTCCCATGGAAATCATCAAAGTATGGGCAACATCCACAAACCAACTCAGATAATTGTATAATATACTATGTTTCACTATAGGCTGATTGATACCATGCAACCAGCAATATAATTAATGTAAAGATGGACTGCATCCTGGGTAATTTCAACAAATTGACAATTTCTCGTATGCTTTCATCAAAAAGCAGGGCTATATGCCTTTTCTCTAAAAACAAATTGACAATTCGGCATGATCATTATCTCAGGAAAAGGAGCATTATAAGTTCATTATTTCCTGAATTTAAGATCTATGCCATTAATAACTGTTCCTAACACTAGAACACATGAAGCTTAAAATATGAACAGGGGGTAAAGGACGTTTACAAGCTAGTGAACAGAAACTAGTACCAAACCATGAATATGGAATCAACAAAGTAGACAACGAAGGCAAGCTCCTATTTGGCTATTTTCCAGATCGATACCCAGAATCGACCTCCGCATGATGGGAAACTACTTGGGCCTAAAATTGAACATGAAGTTTCACTGGTAAACCAGTCAGGTGATGCACGCACAAACCTCGACGATGTTGCCGACGAGGTAAGGCAGCTGCTTGTTGAGTTTGATCTTCTCCTGGTTCTCCTTGATCTTCTCCTTGTAGGATTCCAGCTCCAGGTTCGTCCGCTGCAGCTCATCCTGCTAAACTCCCAAATCAGAACAAATCCAACGGAGGAGATCGCTATGCGAAGGAAGACGTGGAGCGGGGGGCTAGCTAGGGTTTCCCGCGGAGGTGGAGAGGAGGGGGAGCAACCTTGAGGACGCGGATCTCGTTGTCGAGGAGGCGGGAGGCCCTGACGATGTCCTCCGTGGACATGGAGGCGAGCTGGTCGTCCTCCGCGTCGTCGACGGCCACCGCGGCGGGCGGCGGTGCGGGTGCGGGCGACGACGACATTGCTAGGGATTGCGGGGAATTGCTTCGGCTTGGGGAAGGAGTTGATCGTGGTGCGTTTATAGGTGGCCAAACGGGCCGACCGGCCTGCATGGCCCGAGGCACGGTCCGGCACGGCCTGTATAGGCATGGTTCCTGTAGCGGGTCGTACCGTGCCGGCCCGCGTGCCTTCCACCGGTCCAGGCACGGCATGTCGAGATCGTGGGCCGTATCGTGCAGGCACGGCCCGTTGGTGGCCCATTGTGTCTGGGCCGGCCCGGTCCGCCGACGTCTGTCGTCGCGCGTCCGGCGTCCCCGGCCTCCGTCGCCTGCGCCGCCTCTCCTCCCGGCCTCCTCGGCTCCTCGCCTCATCCGCCTCCTCCTGCCGCCTCGGCCTCCCGTCTCCTCCTGCCGCCTCCTTCCGCCATCTCTCTGCCTCCCCGCCTGCGTTCACGCTCCGCTGCCTCTCTCGCCACCTTGGCCTCCTGCCGTCTCCTCCGGCCTGCCTCCTCCCCGACGCCGGCCTCCGTCTCTCTCGCACCCACCCTCCTCCTCCTCGCTCCTCCGTCTCCTCGGCTCCTCCGCCTCTCTCGCCGCCTCGGCCTCCCGCCGCCTCCTCCCTGACGCCTCCTCCCAGCCGCCTCCTCCCGCCGGCCTCCTCCCGCCGGCCTCCTCCCGGCCGGCGACCGCCTCCTCCCGCGCCCGCCTCCTCCTGGCTGCTGCCTCGGCCTCCGCCAGCACCCTCTGCCGCCGTCTCCGCGCCCGAGCGCCTCCCCAGCCTCAGCCGCCGACCCCTGCCTCGGCCTCCGCTGGCTGCAGACGCCTGCCGGCCCGTGCCCCGTGCCAGCTTGCTACAATCCACGGGCCGTGCCGCACCACCGGCCCAGGCACAACACGGCCCACGACCAACCATGCCGGGCCGGCACGGGGCACGGTTATTGTAGCACCATGCTCGAGCCAGCCTGATGGGGTACGGCCCATTTGGACATCTATAGATGTGTTGCTTTGGGCAGTTTACTGTAGTTTGCTGCGGCTGCTTGCTGGGTTCGGGTCGGGCTCGGGTGGCGTGGAAGCACACCAAGTTGTTTTGTCCAAGATCAACATAAACCTAGTTGCTCTGAATGAGTATAAATACATGATGATTCCAGTCGAACAAGATTATATCGATGAATATAACCAAACAAACAAACATATAGTAAATATATAGGGCCTGTTTGTTTGTGCTGCGCTACAGCCGGTTTCGGATGTGAATGAACTACAGCTAGATTACAAGCAGCACTAAGGCCCTGTTCGCAACTCCAGCAGCCCCAGCAGCTTCTTCCTCGTTTCCCGCGCGCACGTTTCCTAAAACGATAAACGGTGCGTTTTTTGCAAAAATTTTCTATATGAAAGTAGCTCTAAAAAAGCAAATAGATCTATTTTCCAACTTTTTAATAGTAAATACTTAATTAATCACGCGCTAATAACATTCTTCGTTTTACGTGCGACTTATTTAAGCAACCCAATAAACACTTAAGAACACACCCTAATTATGCTAGGGCTGTGCAGCCACGGTCATATTTACCGAACACCCCCATATATTAAGAATTTATATGGGTGTGTGTAGTTTTCTGTCATATGAAAATATCCACGAATTTCAGTTACTTTTAGACGACACAGATCACACCAAGATTCATACAACATAGTAACCTTGCATCCTCCCCACCCCCACCAGTTCTCCTTCCATGACACGCGCTGCCTTGTATCCCCACCTCATGAAGCCGTCTGCTAGTCCTACCTCATGAAGCTGCCTTCCAGCCCCACCTCGCTGCACCCTCCTCCACCCCCACATCATCGGTGCCAGTGAGCACCGCCTGACCAACCACCCACTTCCCTTATCCCTCAGTCGTTCTTCTTCTCTAACTTTGGCGATGTTAAGCCCTCGTCTTACCAGTCCTCCCTCGTCTCCGACGGCTCGAGTAGCCAAATTCACCTCTATCACTCTCAACTCCTAACTAGTCTTTATTGGCGCTGCCTCATCACCAACCTTGCACACTACTGGACCATCTCTCTGGCTCCGGTTGCACTCCCGCCCACCACTGGGCTTCCACCTTAAGAGCATCTCCAATAATAACCCTCATTTTAGAGCCCCCCAAAGTAAAATAGGGGTTGCCCCTATTTCCTTTGGACCCTAAAAATGCCCCAAACTCCAGTAACAACCCCTATTTCTCAGTCCTATTTTTTTCTATTGTATTTCACCATAGACTATATGTATATGCCTAGTTTGACACTATAATAATTGAAACATAAATATTTATAACGCATAGAATTCATCCATATACAATTGAATAATTTGAAACATCACAATTCAAATTTTTATTCAAAATTTAGAAACATAGAAATGACATATCCTACAAGCAAAAGTTCAAGACTCGAAATAACCCACATAAAATGCAATGAAACAAACTAACGAGCACCATAAAGCGCCTACAAGTACTCCACAAGATCATCTTAACCGCACTGGACGACGCATCGGGGCAACACCTGGCCCAGCGCGCGGGGCGTTGGCAGGCTGAGGACGGGCGGGCGACCGCACTAGGGCGGCGCCTAGCCGAGCGAGAGCAGCGGCCGGTCGAGCGTGGAGGAGTGGTTGCAGGTCGAGCACAGGTTGGGTTTTCACCTTAAAATTTTCGATCTTCCTCTTCCTTTAGACATCGATAAGGGCTATGGTCTAGAGCCCCTAGGACTGGGGGCTTGGGAAAAAGATTTGGAGGCTTCCTTATTTTGGGGGCCCTAGTAGGGTCCTTGCTGGACCTGGAATTTTTGCCTCAACACCCAAAAATTATTTGGGGGCTGGGTTTTGAGTCTTTACTGGAGATGCTCTTAGCCATTTCTCTAAAGATGCCCTCCCTGCCACTTTAGAGCATCTCCAACAGGGCCCCTAAACATAGTCCCCAAACGGTTTTTAGAGGCTAATGCCGAAAAACTAAGTCCAGCAAGATCCCTACTACGGCTCCCAAAATAGAAAGGACCCTAAATTATCCCCCCAAGCCCCTAGTCCTGGGGCTCTATTGTTGTCGGAGGATGAAACCTCGACGGCAGGAAGTCGGGAGACCCCCCTTTTGAGATTCGGCCAGGGGAGTAGTTCTCAAGTGACTGCGGCGTTAGACGGATCAGCGCTCGGGCAGGAACAGGAGGGCCCGAGCTGGAAGACACAGAGGTTCGGACCGTCCGATTCGGGACCGGACCGTCCGAACCGCGATAACCGCACGAGAGAGAGAGAGACAGGAGGCGTTTAGACAGGTTCGGGCCGCCGGAGCGTAATACCCTACTCCTGTGTGTATGCTATGTGGGGGTGAATGTATTTACTGTGTTACAAGGAGAAACGAACCCTGGAGGAAGAGGGCCCGGGTTCCAGGAAGAAGAAGACCCGGGCTCCTGGAGTGAACTAGAGCTTAGGAGGAAGAGGGCCCGGGCTCAAGGAAGAAGAAGACCCGGGCTCCTGGAGTTCGTCTCCCCTCCAGTCTCTGGTTTCAAATGTGGCATGGATCCTCCTTTATAGGCGAGGGGAGTCCACAGTGCCGGTCATACGTGGTGAGAGAGAGATATGCTACGTCTTGTCGTGCCGGTCGACGCCCGCCTGCTGCGCCGCGCCTGGAGGAGCGTCTAGTCGCCGCCTGCTCGGCGGCTGCGGGCGGCCAGAGCTGGTCTGCTGTCACCTTGTCGGGTCTGCTTGTCTTGTCGCCCGACTGCTGCAGGCGGCTGTCCCCTGGAGATGCTGTCGAGAGACAAGCGGGAGGCGCCCTGTCGCTTCACCATTAATGCAGGTATATTTGGGGAGTTGGTCCGCCGAGCTCCTCAAGTGAATCGGTATCGGCCGTCGGCAGTCGGCTCGGCATCGGCCTAGGGCCCGGTCATCGGCACCTGGGGCCGGGGGATCGGCGCCCGGGTCCGGGGCGACCTGATGGCGCCCCGGGGCCGATGGTGCCCCGCGGGCTCAGCGGAATGCCGACCGTAGCCAGCCGTTTCTTCTGCAGAAAGTGGGTCCGGAGGAGCTGACGTGGCCGGGCATCCGCGCGTCCCCGGGGACTGGGGGACCCCCAGTCCCATTTCGCCGACAGTGGCCCCTGGCCCTGTTCCTCGGCCGGGATCTGCCTGGGCAGGAACAGGGCCACGTCTTGAAGAAAAGAGAGGACGCAGGGTGCACCTAGTTCGCATGGGCTGGTGGAGCTTGGCTCACTGGAACAGGTATGGCCGGGACCCGGAGGCCCGCTGTAATGCGGAGGATATGGTGTCCGGGACCGCGGGGCCTCGACTGAAATATGGTTTGATATATGCCGGGTTCCGGGGCCGGGCTTGAATATGGGATGTGAGACGACCTTCCGGACCACATTCTCGCCGGGCGGTGCTGTCTGGGCTATCGCGCCCTATTCCGGGTGTCGCGTTCCTAGGCTTGCACTCGTCTTGCGAGGCCGCCCTGGTTCAGCACTCAGTGTCGGGCCCGTGGTACGGGTTCGGGAATCCGTGCCGCGGCTCAAATATGTGCCGGACCCAAAGGCCCGGACTGGAATGTGATTTGATATGTATGATTGATATGTGCCCGAGTACGGGGCCCGGTAAGGGGACATGGACCATATCGGGACGATTTCCCCAGCACCCGCGTTTGCCGAGCGCGGCGCTGTCCGGGTACTCTCGCCTTATTGAGGCTATTCCGGCTCGGGAGCGGGATTCGGACCGTCCGCATAGGGGTCGGACCTCCGAGTCGCTACAACCGGACCGTCGTCGGAGGATCGACCGTCCGAATTGCCTCGATCGCGCTTGGGGTATACCGCTTCTGTACCCCGATCTCGGGCTCGGCTCCCTTGGGAGGCGCGCGAGCTCTGGAGAGCGGGAGCAGCTATGCGCCCGGGAGCAGGGGCTCCTATCCGCACGGGCTCAGGTCCCTTACGAGGGAGCGAGCTCTCCGTGACTAGGGAGAAGACCATCAACGCGGGAGCTGCCGATCTCAGTCGGGAGCGGTCGTTTTCAACCGGAACTAATCAACCGGAGCGGCCTACTCACCGGGAGCGAGCGACTCTCGAACCGGGAGAAGACATCAACCGGGAACGCGATCAACCGGGAGGTGCCGATCTACGGAGCGAGCGAACTCTAGGACCTGGGAGAAGACCATCAACCGGGAACGGATCAACCGGGAGTGCCAATCTATCGGAGCGGTCGGTCAACCGGCGCAGCCGATTAACCGGGAGCGGAGCGAACTCTCGAGACCGGGAGAAGATCCTCAACCGGAGCGGCGATCAACGGGAACGGATCAATCGGAGCGGCCGATCAACCGAGCAGCCGTTCACCGGAACTCATCTACCGGGAGCGGCTTGCCCGGACTCGCGCTCGCCTTGCGCTCCGGTTTGCCTGTCTGTACCAAGAGGGATATTTTGCATATTTATGTGATCAAGTTTATATTTTCGTACCTTGGTTTATGGTGTTGTTTGGAGGCTTGCTGGTGTTCGGGGTCTCGTGTCGGTGCGCTCGAATACCGGGCGCGATCTTGACTGCGGAGCCGCAGTCTGAACAACCGCCGGCCCGAGGCCCTTAGCCGGGATCTGCACAGCCGCCTGCCCGGGAGCTCGGTCCCAGGGGCAGTGGATCGTGATGTTCTCCCCCCCGGACCCGGTCTCCGGGGCGCAAGCATCCGGGCGCGGGCTTGCGGAGCGATGAAGTCCATAGCTCGGCCCCTCCGTCTTGCGGATCGGGGCCTTCCGTGCCCCGGGCGTCGCTGGCCGAGAGGGTGCAGCGAGGACAGCCCTTGACTCGCCGGGAGCCCTTCAGGGTCTGATCCTGACCGGCGCGGGGGTCCCGCAGCGAAGTACCCGGCGCCTCGCCGGGGCGGTAGAGCTGGGCAGCCGGGCACCGCGCGTCCTGAACCTAGGCTGTACATACAACGGGGAAAGAATACAAATTGAGCAATGCGTAAAGTCGGGTAAGGTTACGTATCTGGATGTTGTAAGCGGCATGGCTTCGCGAGCACAATCCCGGGACCCGGAGTGTTGTTCTCCCCCGGGAGCGCCGAGTATCAGGCCAATCCGCCGTGAATCGCCATCGCGCCTAGCTCCCCTTCCCGGGGCCTTGAGCAGCCGCCTGCCCCGGGCACGGTCCTCGACGGCTGCGAGGGGCCTGAGGATGAGTCAGGCGGGGCGATCGAGTCTGCAGGTGCGACCCCTCCCATCTTGCGGGTCCGGGGGCCCTTCGTGCCCCCGGGCGCCATTGGTTCTGGGGGCGCCGCGATGCCGCGGGAGCAGACTTGATCGGGTGCGGGGTCGCCAGGCGGCGAAGCACCCGGCGCCTTAGCGGCCACCGGGGAAGAGCTGGCCTGGTCGGGCGCCGCAGCTCGCCCCGGGACCTAGGCTGTCCACACAAATGGGGGAAGAATACAATTGATGCAATATGTAAAGGTGGATAAGGTGACGTATCTGGACGTTTGAAGAGGGCGGCAAGGCCGCGGATTCACAATCCCGGGACCAGGAGCCTTGCCAGCCCCCGGGAACGCAGAGTCCCGGGAACGCTGAGCAGCAGGCCCCTCCGCCGTGAACCGCCTTAGCGCCCGAGCCCCCTTTCCGGGGCTTGGGGTAGGCTCCTGCCCCGAGAGCCCAGCCACAAGGGGCCGAGGAGCACCTGGGCGCGAGGCTTGCGGAGCGGTTGAGTCTGGAGCTCGGTCCCTTCCGTTTCCGGATCCGGGGGTCCTCCGTGCCCCCCGGCCCCGTTGACCTAGGAAGCACAGCGAGGCCGCGACGACAGGCTCTACATGATGAACCGTGAGAGCACTTGGCTCGTTCCCTCGTCCATTCCATGCTGCGAGCCGTTGCGTCTACCACCTCCTAGGGGCCTTTTCGCGGTCACGACCGAGCGGAGGAAAGGATTGCGCATAAGGAATCTGCCCCTAGCAGCGGAAAGAACCGAGCCCGAAGCCAACCAGTGCGGGGCACCGCAAGCCGAGGCTTAGACGATGTCTGGGGTTTAGCAGATGGGATACGGTAGCTCGCTGGTAGGGAACAGATGCTTAGGCGCAACACCCAGCCACCGCTGCATGGGCGGACCGATTATGCCCCCGGGGGGAGATCGCCACGATCGCGGCATAAAGAAAGATAAGGGCACGAGCCCGGAAACGATAATAAAAGTATTACTATGGAAAACGAATACACATGGGGCCCGGCCGTCGGTCAGTGCTGAGTTTAGAGTACTTTAAGGATGTGTTTCAGATAATATTTGTGAAGATGCTCCCAGGCTTACCGAGCCCGGTTGGGAAGTTCCGATCACCAGGGAGGGGCCTTCCCACGGGGGGAAGATTTCATTCCGACCCGTACGAAGATACGGCGGAGATTCGAACCCCAAACCTGAAGTGATCGGGCCTGAACCTGACGCCAAAGATAGTGCTTGAGGCCTTGCTGGTAACGAGCGACGCGGAGCGGAGCGCGCCACCTTCGTTCCTCGAGGGAGTCGAGGTTGTCGAGCTGCATATTTGTCGTGTTCGATGTTCGTCGACGCAGCGCTGTACCCGGGAGCCGGTGGAGAGGTCTGGCGACAGAACGGCTTCGGTCCGGTACACCAGGAAGAAACGGGGTCTCCCCGGGCGCCCTAGTGTCGATGTAGCGCTGTACCCGAGAGCCGAAGAAGGGTTCTGGCGACAGAACGGCTTCGGGCCGGTACACCAGGAAGAAACGGGGTCTCCCCGGGCGCCCAGCTTGGTGTGGTATGAACCGTCCGCAGGACCGCCGGGGAAAGGTCTACTCTACACATAGGGTAACTGTGAGAGCGTCCGGTTCGTTCCCTTGTCCACCCCATGCTACGAACGCAACACATAGGAAACGACGAAAGGAACGAGACGGGAAGGATATTAAAAGCCGCTTATGTAAAGTGTATATTACATGGGGCCCCGGCCAGCGCTGGGTTTCCGGAGAAGTCCGGCGCGGGCCCGGGTTCACCCAACTTACAGGATGTTTATTACAGATAGGTTTGTGGAGATACTTGATGTGCCTAGGGATGGAGCTCGGACTCGCTTCCCTCGCGAGCCTCGAGGCTGGGGAGAGACATGTGCTTCGGGACCCGGGGCCCCGCCTCACGCGATATGTTTCCGGGACCCGGGGGCCCCGGATTGAAATACGGTTTGATCCATGCCGGGTTCCGGGGGCCCGGGCTTGAATGTGGGATGTGAGACAACCTTCCGGACGCATTCTCGCCGGGGCGGTGCTGTCCGGGCTATCGCGCCCTATTCTGGGTGTCGCGTTCCTAGGCTTGCACTCGCCTTGGCGAGGCCGCCCTGGTTCGGCACCTCGGTGTCGGGCCCGGGGCACGGATTCGGGAACCGTGCCTCGGCTCAAATATGTGCCCGGGACCCAGGGGGCCCCGGACGAGGCTAGATACGCGCGACCGGGAGCCAAGGGCTCCGCCTGGGGCTAGATACGCACGCGGGAGCCAAGGGCTCCGACACGCGCCCGGGAGCCAAGCTCCGACTGGGCTCGGCCTACTGCCGCTCCTCGAGGCATTTGGCCAAGCGCTGGACGGCGCGGCACTCCGTAAGGTCGTGCCGGTCCGTCTGGTGGAAGGCGCACCATCCCCGGGCCATTGCCGGCGGCGGCGGCGCACGTGCGGCCCTTTGCCGCTTACCGCCGCCGTCGTCGTCCTCGTGGGCGATGTCGCCCCGGGGGCTGCCCGCAGCAGCCAAGGCGGAGCTCTCGGCGGCCGCCTTGGCCTTCTGGCGCTTCCTCCTGTTCCGGCGCGAGGCGGAACGCGAGGACTCGCCGGCTCCTGCATGATTGCCGGCGGTGATCAGGCGATGGGCCGCACCTACGAGGTCGGCGACTTCGCCGAGCCACCGCCTTTCCCGGCCGCTGCCCCCGGTGGGAGCCGGGGGGTGGCGCAGAAGAGCTTTCGCTGCCAGGAGGGCTTCCTGCGGCGTCGCCGGCTGGATGTCTTGACGGTGGCGCGCCGTGGAGCGGCGCGCCTGTTCACGCCTCACGAATGAGGCCGCGGCGGACCCAGCCGGGCACTTACCGGCTCCCTCCGCAAAGGGAGTGCCGAGGCCGCTCGACCAGGCCGCCACTAGGTGAAGTCGGCCCGTGCAGCGCGCACCGCGCGCCCCCAGGAAGACGTGGGGGAACGCAGTGAGCTAGCCAGAGGGCTAGCATTGTCCGGCGGGGTGAAGCCGCCGGACTCGTCGTCGGAATCCTGCTGATGATGATGGCCGCCTGCCATGGAGCGCGCCGGTGTTGCCGGCGTACCACCTGAAAAGGAAACTCCCCCTACCTGGCGCGCCAGCTGTCGGAGGATGAACCTCGACGGCGGGAAGTCGGGAGACCCCCCTTTTGAGATTCAGCCAGGGGAGTAGTTCTCAAGTGACTGCGGCGTCAGACGGATCAGCGCTCGAGCAGGAACAGGAGGGCCTGAGCTGGAAGACACAGAGGTTCGGACCGTCCGATTCGGGACCGGACCGTTCGAACCGCGATAACCGCACGAAAGAGAGAGAGACAGGAGGCGTTTAGACAGGTTCGGGCCGCCGGAGCGTAATACCCTACTCCTGTGTGTATGCTATGTGGGGGTGAATGTATTTACTGTGTTACAAGGAGAAACGAACCCTGGAGAAGAGGGCTGGGTTCCAGGAAGAAGAGACCTGCTCCTGGATGTGAACTAGAGCTTAGGAGGAAGAGGGCCCGGGATCAAGGAAGAAGAAGACCCGGGCTCCTGGAGTTCGTCTCCCCTCCAGTCTCTGGTTCCAAATGTGGCATGGATCCTCCCTTTATAGGCGAGGGAGTCCACAGTGCCGGTCATACGTGGTTGAGAGAAAGATATGCTACGTCTTCGTCGTGCCGGTCGGCGCCGCCTGCTGCGCCGCGCCTGGAGGAGCGTCTAGTACGCCC
Organism: Oryza meyeriana var. granulata; assembly: GCA_003991445.1. NCBI lineage: Eukaryota > Viridiplantae > Streptophyta > Magnoliopsida > Poales > Poaceae > Oryza > Oryza meyeriana. Next base: position 206,790 of record RYFJ01002606.1, read on the forward strand.
GCCTGCTCGGCGGCTACGGGCGTAGAAGCTAGTCTCTGTCGCCTTGTCGGGTCTGCTTGTCTTGTCGCCCCGACTGCTGCAGGCGCTGTCCCCTGGATGCTCGTCGAGACAAGCGGGCGCCCCAGCGCCAGCCTGTCGGCGCTTCACCATTTAATGGCAGGATATTTGGGGAGTTGGTCCCCGAGCTCTCAAGTGAAGTCGGTATCGGCCGTCGGCATCAGCTCGGCATCGCCTGGGCCCAAGTCATCAGCACCGGGGCCGGGGGATCGGCCCGGGCGTCCGGGCGACTCTGATGGCGCCGCCGACCCAGAGCCGATGGTGCCCGGGGCTCAGCGGAATGCCGACGTAGCCAGCCGTTTCTTCTGCAGAAAATGGGTCCGAGGAGCTGACGGTGGCAAGGCATCCGCGCTCCCGGGACTGGGGGAGCCCCAGTCCCATCGCCGACAATTGTATAGCCCCCTATCCACTGTTGACGGTGGCGTGCAAACTTTCTCCCTCATACGCGCGCCGCTGGCTCGCATCCATCCCCCTGTGTTGCAACTCCGTCCACGGATCACCGTCTGTCGCTACCCTCCGTCCTCGACGACCATCGCCGCCACCCTCTCTCCCAACAAATCAACAACCATCCCTGCGGCCCTCCGCGCCCACAAACTATTAACGATGGGGCATCCTCTTCCTCCAGGCCCGTGCTTCTCCGTCCTGGCATTAATTAGCCTCTACTGGCACAAGTGAGTTCATGCATGAGACTACTTAACCCGCGGCATGCTCGCGAACATGTCCGCGATACTACTAGTGACGTGCATCACACGCTAGAAACAAAGAGAGTTAACATGACTTTATATCGAAGAATCAAACCTGAAACCGTCTTATAGTCATTATACAAATTAGATTGACTACTGATATTTAATATAAATCACGGGAAAATGTACATGTTTTAATGTTCTTGAGGTTATTGAGGGGAAAAGTTTAGAGTTAATTCCAGCTCTCTTGATGTTTTTATTTTGAATTTAAATTATGGTGCTTGAAATTGTATATTTGAATTTGGTTGAATTACAATGTCGTTATGAAGTATTTATGTTGAATTATTATGGTATTAAACTAGACGTAATTACGTAATAGCTAATAGTTTGTGAAATAGAAGAGAAAAAAATAAAAAGTTGAGAACTGATTGGCTTCTCGTCTGAAGTTGGAGGCATTTTGGACCCCTGGAGAAAATAGGAGCGCCCCCATTTGGCTCGATTTTAGCGACTTTAAAATAAAGAGCTCTGCTGAAGCATGCTCTTAGCCCCTCCCCCAACCTCTCACCTCAAAACTATTCCGTAGGTTTTTTTTGGTTGAAGTTTCAGGTGTCATCGGTGACAGAAAAGAGGTGAATCGTCGAGGAGCTCTCTATCATCGTCGCTGGTAAGCCTTAGCTGCCACCTCCCTTTTCTCTTCCCTCTTGCATTTCCTTATCTTAGAGATTGAAAGTGATTGATAACTATCCCCAATTCATAGACTGTATGTAAGAGCCAATAAACAATCATCTCTTCATGCACGTCGTGGTCCAAACATTACAAAAATGAACGATATAATACTTGTTTTTGAAAATAAGAGTTAAATCCCAGTTTCTGGTTATAATACCGACTAACATGAATCTTTCAATACAAAATGTCACTTTCCGTTTAGTTGACAAATCCCTTACAACTAGCTTTCGATAGTTTTTGAATGCACGGTGGATTTTGACGCTTTACCATCAATCCGCCATTGTACTGTGTATGGCTGTACGCGATAGATGCATGGATGCATTTCATACTTCAAAACAAAAAAAAAAATAGCATGTGAACACAGCTCCATTTATTAGTAATAGAAAACATCTGGGCCGTGCTACTGGGCCATTGCGCCGATGAGCGGAGGCGCTGTTTTTCGCGCGGATTGAGATGTATGGCCACTCGCGGCGGCATCCGTCTCCTAGTCGAAACACACTCGGCAATCGCCACCGACGGCGAACACTGCCTCCGACTCCGGCGATCGATCCGTCGACCTCGTAATGAGAAGGCGGCACCGGCAGCCTGGACGTGGTGGCGATCCCTTTGCTGGCGACCTGGCGTTCGGCCACATGATCCCGTCGTACCTCGAGCTTGTCCAAGCGCCTGGCGGCGAGCAGCATGCATTCTCCGATCCTGTGCACGCTTCCAGCCGCCGCGATGCGATGCCGATGCCGATGCGAGGGTGGAGAGGGGCTGCCGGCAGGGCGCCGAGTCGACGGCCGACGCAGAGCTCGTCAAGAAGGCCTGCGACGGGCCTCGCCGCCCGTTCGCGGCGTCCCTCGCCGACGCGTGCGCCGCCGGGAGGAATAAACCGGACTGGATCATCAACGACTTCTGCGGCGGGCCAGGCCGCACCAAACGGCACCACTGGCTCCCGCCCATCGCCGACGAGCACAGGGTGCCATGCGCCACGTTCCAGATCATCCCGGCCGCCATGAGCGTGCTCGGGCCGCGGTGGCCGGTGGGCGAACTCCCAGTATCCCCGCTCGCACGGATAAGATCGAATACGCCACAAAGACGCTTGACGATCTAACGAATGCTCATACGTCATGAGATTTAGTTACTTCTCAATTACTGAAACGTTTAGTTGTAAGCTTTGAGAATAAGATCGTATTGCTCGGGCTATTTTTTTTAAGAAAAACTAGATATACACGTTGCTGTTGCTTGGTAATTGGAAAGAAGCATTAAAAAATTTGGCAAAACGATATTTAAGGAAGATAATGAGAACTGCAAATTAAAAAAAAAAAAAAAAAAACATTGATTTCATAGAACTTAGAGGGTATAGAGTTATATGACACTTTGTTCAATCATATTCATATGGTAGTGATGAGGAAAACAAATTAAATAAAGAAAGTTGATTGCACTTGAGTATTGTAAAGATAATAGAAAAAAATCAATTTGAATGTGTGCGTTACTCCCTTCGTCCCAAAAAGATTAGCTGTACATTTGAAGACAATAGTAGGGAAGTCAGAGGGAAAAATCTAAGGATACTACTTCATAATAACGATGGTGAAAAGTCAGGAATGGTAGAAATAAGATGGGAAGAATTTAAATGAGTGGTTGTTAGGGAAAGAGAAATACTCTATAATTATATTTTTTTAACAATTGTTTTAATAATTAAATATTTTAGAACAAATAAAGTTGTTGATATAGTCCCCAACATTTAATCCAAGTTTCTTATTTTCCTGATGGTATGGCAATCTGCATAAAGAGAGAAAATAACTAAACACAAGTTAGGCACATTAAAACTACTTATGGCTTAACTTTTTCTCGTTTTTGAAGCTAAATGGTACCTTTTTTTTTAAAAAAAACTTTCTATAATAAGTTTCTCTTATAAAATTAAAAAAAATTTTTAAGTTATATAATAGTTAATTATTATTAATTATTCGTAATACCTGCTACCTGCTTTCGTTCGTGTGTGGACGATAGCTTCAAGAAAGAAGTTCCGAGAACGGTCTGTACATGGATGTTCAGAACACTTAAACCAGTGGCTTAAATTTGGTTTCCCTGTGAGCACATTTCCTAAAGATAAACGGTGCGTGTTTTGCAGAAATTTTCAATATAAAAGTATCTCTAAAAAATTAAATAGATCTATTTCAATTTTTAATATAATAATTAATTAATCACACACTAATATATTTCTCGTTTTGTGTACGGTTTTAACTCAGAAAAATAAGTCTCTAGAACATCCACCTTAGGGGAGCAATTATATAGTAACAGAGATTTGTTTGGCTGCTTCGGGGATGTGAATCTTGGATTCCTTCTAATTAGATTTGGGCAGTGGCCAGTGGGTATCCGTTTATCAACTTCATGCGTTGGTTCCTCTGACCTGGCACTAAAAACGGCTGCCATAAAGCTGCCGATTTCTCCTACTGGCTGAGCTCGACTAGCATGTCTGCATGCATGCATGAGCAGGAGATTAGCTTTAGAAAGATTGCAGCCACTAATTACCGGCTTGCACATCTCTCATTCCTTGTACGGCTGTGGCCTTTTGTTGTAAGCAAAAGGAAGAAACTTTGATCGATGCACCTCTGCCCTGTGGTGTGAATAACTCGAAACAGTGTTTTGTGCTAAAAAAAAAAGATGCCATAGTTTTTTCTTTGATTTTTATATTTTTCTATGTGGTTGCTCCTCTCTAGTATATAAGGTATTTATTGGTACCATCGAAAAAATTTGGAGTTGTAAAATACCCGATATGTCATTGACATATGATCAGACCTACGTGTCTTTCACATTGGATGTTTTTAACACTGTGATCTCCATAAAGTATTTTTCAAATTTTCCCTACAGTAAGATATATTTTTGCCTTTCCTACTCCATCCAATCGTAATCATTTTTTTTTCTAATTTTCTTATATAATATGATAAAAAATTAAGTGTAAGTTTTAAATTTAGAGTGTGGAAATTTTTTACGTGTAAAATATGTAATTTTACAGAATTAAAAAATGATTATTTTTGTAAAAATTTTTTAGCACTACAATTACAGCTGAATTATCATCTCGAAATTGATCATATTTCCTAAAAAAAGTTATCAGAAAGATGAAATAATAGATAAGCTATGCCACACTCCCAGAAATCTACATCCAAGTGTCGTTTCAAAGAGCCAATAGTGCCGGTATTGAACCGATACTCATATAGGCACTGATGAGAGGGGCTAATAGTGCCGTAATAGAACCCGACTATCAGGAGAATAGAGAACAGGACTTATCGATACTATCTAGATCTCTCCCACGCCATGGCTCGCTGGAATTCGTGAGCAGCTCGATTAGTCTTTTGTCGGTTCATCTAGATAACTGTACGTTGATGATTTTTATGCTGGTTTATTAAAAACCAGCACTAAACTCATGTACTGCGTTTATAAAAAAAATCGCACTAATGTAATTCGGATACTGTTTTTGCCTATCTAAGACATGCATCTATTTGGGAGCAAAAAAACTTATTAGGTTGGTTTTTATCAAATTGTATTAATGAGTGGGATATTTGATTTGTTTTGTAGTAGTGCCGGTTCCCATCATAAGTCAAAGATTTCATGAACGTGGTGGATCTCCAGAAAGCAGGTGCTCCAGCGTCGCGTCGCTCACATCGATCGCATCGACCTGTAGTAGTGTTGTGTACTACTTGTGTGCACATACTACTATTCGTGAGCCAGCGTGCTGCATGACCGCGCGCTGGTACCGTACCCGCTCGGCGAGCGACCGACCCGATCCGTGCGTTGGCATCTGGCCCACACCTGACATGCCGTCACGTGTACGGCGGGTCAGATTATATCCTGAATAAATTATGAACCATTCTACCGGGCTATGCTTGGAGTTTCAGAATGAAGTCTACCTTTACTGACTTCTTAGAAGCTTCTATATTACTTAACACATTAACGGCTAAGGCTAAGCTTCTTCTAATGGTAAGCCAGAGGATCTATAGTACACTTTCCCAGCTCTCTATACGTCGATATAGATTGCTTTTTTGATGACTAGTTCTTATTGTAATGTAGGCCTTATTTCTTGTTCATATAAAACTAGATTGTAAGGCATAATTCTTGTGGGGAAGCTATTGCTTGGTGGATTCCTCCAAGCAGAATGAAGACGCCATAGATGCGGCTATTAACATATTGTATATCATTTGTTATTGATCAAACGTTTTGATTTTTTAATATGTCAATATAACGTGTCGTGGATGTAACTTTTAAGATCGAACGAGGAAGATACGAATTTCAAGTTGATCTCTTCTCTTT